>JARTUT010002190.1:600000-968120 GCA_030674115.1 Micraspis discolor | reverse complement strand
AATTTCATCAGTTCGGGATGGGATTTGATTTCTTCCGGAAGCTCTCCTTCTATATTTGAGATTTCTTCGTTCTTTTTGTTCCAACTTTTTCGCCATCTAGCAGACCTCCTCATCTTTTCAAGAAGAGTTGGTTCAGGACACTTTATTGAAGATTCCTCCAATTCTGTTTTCATGGGAATATTCAATTCGGATAAATCATTGCCTCTTTTATTTTTCTGTTCTATTATAGGTGTTTCGACCTTTGTTTCCATGGGAAAATTTAATTTGGATGTATCTCTCCTTGTTTCATTGCTCTTCTGTATTGGATGCGATTCGATTTTTTGTTTCGTTGGGAATATTCAATTTATATGTATTTCATGGAATATATAGTTTTACTGTACCTTTCTGAAATTTTCATCTTGGATGCATTACGTTCTTTGATTTTTCCTCACGTTTAATATGGCATAATATGATATCATTCAACTCTTCACCAACATGAGTATTTGGATATGAACTTCCTTGTTGGTTTAAACGAGGTGCGTATAGAGACATTTTGAATACAAAGCTGTGCCAAAGCATTGTGCTTAGTGCTCGTGAAAGCACTCTAAGCACTTTAGTGCTTCCGAGCACTGTGCTCGCGAGCACTTTTCAAAGGCTAGTGCTTAGTGCTTGTTTTTCGGAGCACTCGCGAAAATCTTAGTGCTTAGTAATCCGCTAAGCACTAAGCCTTTCCGAATTCTTGAAGTAGGGTCAATATAAGCAGGTACGGTATTTGATTTTTTTATGTGCGCAAAGATAATATGATCGTTTTGAATTAATATTCAGTATTTCTTCAGTCACCATTGATTTGACTTTATGGTTATGAAGGCCAGAAAATTTTTTGTTTTTACGCGCTTGTTACTAGTGGAACAGGTGGGCTATCGTTCTGTCCAAATGTCTGTAATTTCCGAATATCGAGCCGAAAATGGTTTCAATCCATTGGGTTCGACTTCTTGATGGAGAAACCTTGGTCAAATTTAAGTAGGTCAGGCTGGCCGGCCCTCCGATTGTATACTCTTTATTTTCCGAAAGAGATGACCTAGAGTTTTCATTTTTCAGAATAGGTTGATCGTTCAAATATCTCGGTCAAGTTCGTTATTGGGCCAAATCCATCGTTAGTTATTAGCATTCAAAATTTGATTTTCGCCTAGAATATTCATCTGATCAATTTATAATTTAGAAGGTGTTTTAATGATGTTAAATTAAATGGTTTTCCAAATTTCGAGATAACCGCCAGTCTAGAAAATTTATTAAAAATTCCCAAAAAAATCTTATTAATTAATTTACTTTGTGTAAATTCTGATACTGATAAATAAATGGGAATGAGAACGTCAGAGAGCGAAAACGTTAGAAATACTTTGAGCAAATCTGTAGATTCCAACTGAAAAATGGTAAACGAGGAAAACCATATTCTTAAATAAACTTCATTCATTACTGGTTCAAATGGTGGGAATTCGAATAGATGTGAAATAAAACGAAAATTCGAACTGGACTAGAATGATTTATTGCACAAAATTTTCTGTACTCTTTGTCACAACATCATATCACTGATTAAAATGGATATTACACCATAATAAAAGAAGATTGATAAGCTCTTTTAAAATATTGTAAACAAACGAATATTTTCACAAAAACGTTAGACCAAACTGCCGTTCCCAATTGGGAATTTTTAAGCCAGATGTTCTTGTGCATATTTTTTATGACCCATCAATTTAAGCACTCTTCGGAATTTCTGTCGGCAAATTTGTTGATTATTTGGAAAGTTTGTGAAACGTTCAATTGGGCCCTAAGCTCACGGAGATATTTAAATACACAAAACCAGGGTTCAATAACTACCTTATCAGTGGCACTCGGTGGGTAACCGGTAGTTGTAAAATTCGAAAGTTATGGCAATCCTTGAAAAACAGCCCTCATTTTTGCGCGCTTGTTTCTAGTGGAACAGCGAGCTATCGTTTTACCCAAATGTTTCAATCGATTGGGTTCGACTTCCTGATGAAGAACATTTGAGTATGTCCGGACGCGGGCCCTCCGGCTGTTTACTCTCTATCTTCCGAAGTAGAATGGAAATATCTGAATGGTTTATTGTTACAGTTATAATATTTCAATGTCAAAAATTTTATCAAATATATAAATAAAAATTTATATCAATCCTTTATTGTTTATTTCTGGTCCGTTCTAGTTCTATGAATAATTTAATTAATATTTAGGTGTTATAGGTTTCTTGATGAGCATTCGAGTTTTTTGAAATTTCGATTTCAATTCTTTATCAACTATTTGGAGTGGATCAGCTATTAAATTATGTCATATTCAAATAGCATATTTGATCATTATTTCTTTAATATGCCATATCTCGACGAAAATGTTTTTGACTAATGGGGAATCACATGAATGCAAAGGTAAAGACGTGACATACATTACTTTGAATATTTCCAATGCAAAAATTTTTTCCGGACAACATATTTCATTTTTGATTATATCGATATGTAGTATTTTGAAACTGTTTTCGGAATGAACCTAAAATCTACAGTTGTTAAGCAGAAGATCATGAACTAGGTCAACTCGATTCATGAAAACAACTTTTAAATCACATCCGTTCCTTTCATTATTTCTGTCAATTCTACGTGGAAATAGGGAATACTCTAGAAAACCGTTCACTCAAAATGAGAAGAAATTTCTACAACACTGTGGCTTCAAAAAATACAGCAGATAAACTGGAATTCGTTATATCGATAGCTAAATCTGACTTTCATTAATTGTAATTTATTTTTCTTTGGGGTTGTTCAGAACGCCGAAACCAATAAAAATCGTCAATTAATAATGAAAACTACATAAATTGAAATAATTTCAATCCATTGAATAAACATGGTAAGAAAAAACAAGGAAGCTGAACAAGTAATATTTCAAAATGATTCAGTATTCAAATAATTCATATTGATTAATATTCTGGGAATTATTGCGAAAACCTCGGCGAAAACCCAATTTCAGAACCTCGTCACTGCTGAACTACTCGATAGATTTGGCCAAATAACGAACCCAACCGAGATATTTAGAAAATTAACCTATTCTGAAAATTTGAGAAGCCTAGGTCATCTCCTTCGAAAGATAGAGAGTATACGGCTGTACGGCTTCAAGTTTCACAAGGGATTCTTCATCAGGAAGTCGAACCCAATAGATTGAAACCATTTTCGGCTCGATATTCGAAAAATCCAGACATTTCAAGCTATAGCTCACTGTTCCACTATAGACAAGCACGCAAATAACTTCGAATTCTTCTCGAGATTATACGCCACTATTATAAAATTTCAAGATATGTGGGATATAAACAACCTTCATATATGCCCAAATTTTTGTTTAGTTATGACGAATATCTAATAAGATAATGAGGATTGAAAAAACCGTTTTTGGAAATTTAAAAAAAATTTCTATCTTGAAGATTCCCTGGAAATAAGACACACTCATTTCTTTTAACGTTATCCAAACATTTTAAGAGTTCGAAATTGATCGAATGGATATTCTAGAAATTATTGCGAAAACCAAATTCCAGATGCTCATAACTGCTGAACTATCCGAAGGATTTGGCCCAATTACGAACTTGATCGAGATATTTGAGATATTTTGACAATCAACATATTGTGTAAATATGAAAACTCAAGGTCATCTCCTTCGGAAGATAGAGAGTAAACGGCTGGCCGGCCGGCAGAGTACTCAAGTTTGAGCACGGCTTCTTTAACAGGAAGTCGAACCCAATCCTCAATTGAGACCATTTTCAAAAATTACAACCGTTTTGGCTAAACCATAGCATGCTGGTCCACTTGGAATAAGTGCGCAAAAAGAATCATTGTCTCAATACTAAACATGCAAATTTTAACCTGATCCCTTTTCCAAAAACGACTACCAAATAGGCCATTCCCGTGAATCACCCTGTCTATGCTTGATTAGGAAAATATAAATATATACATCTAATTTTTTTCAGTACCTTTTGGCGCGCTTATTCCTAGTGGAACAGCGTGCTATCGTTTTGCCCAAAGGTCTGTAATTTTCGAATATCAAGCCGAAAATGGCCTCAATCGATTGGGTTTGACTTCCTGATGAAGAATTCGAGGTCAAACTTGAGTATGTCCGGTATGCTGGCCCTCCGGCCGTATACTCTCTATCTTCCGAAGGAAGGGACCTAGAGTGTTCATTGTTTCAGAATAGGTCGAGTGTTCAAATATCTCGGTCAAGTTCGTTATTGGGCCAAATCCATCGAATAGTTTAGCAGTTAATAATATTAATTTCTTGAATATTCATCCTATCAATTCTTAACTTAGAGAATGTCTAGATAGCGTTAAAAGGAAGGAGTGTGCCAAATTTCGAGAAAATCGTCACGAGAGAAAATTTTTTTAAAATTCCCAAAATGTTTTTTTTCAATACACGATATCTCATAAGTTATTCGTCAGATCACAACAATTTAGGGCATTTATGCAGGGTATAGGTACCTAAAATATTTTAAAATTTCATCATCATAGCGTACAATCTCCAGAAGATATAAGAGTTTTTTGAAAATGAAGTCACAGATTATATTTCTAACTATGAATTCACATCACATCAACTATAAATCTCTATGAGGGTGGTTTTAATTTTATGACAAGTTGTCATAATGAGTGAATATTGAGCCGAAAATGAAACTAATTCTGTGGGTTCATTTTTATGACAAACATGTCTAAAATAGTGGTGTGTGCAGTTGTCATATTTTGAATTGAAATGTCATTATGAATTTTGCGACAAGAGGACTATTTTTTCCCAAATGTCTGTAATTTCTGAATATCGAGCTGAAAATGATCGCCATCGGTTGGATTTGACTCGTGATGAAGAAACGGTGGTCCAATTTGAAAATGTTTGGCTGAATATTCTCTATCTTCCGAAAGAGATGAGATAGAGATTTCATATTAATAGAATTAGTTTATTATCCAAATATAAGTCAAGTTAGTTATTGGGCCAGACCTGTCCGATAGCTCAGCAATTATGAATCTGAAATTCGGTTATAATTGATGACACTCAACTACAACAACTTATATATGGTATAGAAATGTGGAAAGAATGCCAGATCGAAGAATTTGCTGAACTGTAAGTTCACTCAACTTCCATTCAAGATATATGTTTATTGATTCTTTCACACTCATTGTGCTGGCTGATTTTGAATCGCACTCTTTTTAAGTCTGAGAAAGACTTTAGAACAAGCGCGTAAAAGCTCCTGATCTCACGTCAGTGCTTTCCACATTTTTTCAGTAATGTGTTCTCGCTTATAAAATAATTGGTCCTTGATTATTAATTCAACTTTATGCATTGATTAGGAACAGCCATTCAGATTCAGATCGACGAATAAGATTAACAAGTACCAGAATGTAAATTGAATGCATGCGTTTCACAAAACAAATAAAATGGCTTTTGAGTTTTTCCCAGTCTCGAAATCATAATTTTAGATATGTCCATGAAGCTAAAGAGTTCTCATTTCAATCAAACAACATTACATAAAATAGTTCCCACTTAAATGCTTAGTGCTCGAAATATTCAATTACTTTTGCAAAAGTGCTCGGTAATCCGGAGCCTTTTGTCGAAAGCGGTGCTTAGAACTCGAGACTCGAAGCCTTTTTTTTCGAGTGCTTAGGGCTTAGTGCTCGAAGCACTTTTTTTCGGTGCTTAGCACAGCTCTGCCTGGTTCTATTATCAAATTTGGATATTATGACATGAATTAGGAGTGTATCCCATTTTTCTACTGGTTGACCAAGATTTTTTAAAGAACGAAGATTTTTGTAAATTAATCGTAAAGATTTTTAAATCTGGACCGTTTTCTCTTGTCAGTCCTTGAATTTTGAATAAATTGTTTACGTAAGTCTCTATAATTATTCTTTTATTCTCGTAAGCCTCCCTCAGTATAGAAAAAGCTACTGAATAATTTGCACTTGTAATCGGAATTGATTCTATTTTTTGAGCGGCTTCTCCACTCAAGCAAGATTTCAGATAATAAAATTATTTGAATTTCGTCTAATTGTGTGCTGTCGTGAACTAAAGATAAATATAAATCTCTGAATTCGAGCCATTTTTCATTTAATCCGCCAAAATTTGGTAACTTCAATGCCGGTAACTTTACATAACTAGAACTAACGTTTTTTATACTTTCTGAACGTTTAACTACTTTTTCTTCTAGACCAAAAAATTCCTGTTCATAATTATTGATGACTTCTTGAATAATGGCAACTATTTCAAAATAATTTCCTTCAAATTTTGTTCTTTCGTTTTCTTCAATAGTTAAATCCTCCACGGTCGTGTTTTCGTCGTCACGCATTAAATATTCTACGTTGTTTTGAATTTCTTCAAACTGAGTAAACGTTTTACTGATGGCTTCTAACCTCAATTTCAACTGAATTATTTCTTTCCCGTTAACTGCGTCGTGATCTATATTACCCGCGTAATTTATCAATCTCGTGAGTGACGCTTTACAAATGCCACGTTTAAATCTTAATTCCGCTAAATCCAACATAATGAAATTCTAATTTTATTCTATACTCAATTTTTTGGAAAAAGGATAGAATCACTCACTCTGCCTTGTTTGCCGGGTTAAGCTACGCCACTCTAGTTCTTCCGTCTTTTTCAGTCGTCGCTGATGACTTGGAATCTTCTTCTGTGCCGTATGTCGCTTACTGTCTTCTTGTTTATCGATCGGGAATCGATTTTCTGCCTTTTCTCTGGATTCAATCCGGTTCGATTGGACCAAAATGGTTGAGCTGTCTGCTCGTTTATACTTCAAATGGTTGAGCTGCCTGCTCGTTTAAACTTGTCAATTTAAACACTTTAATTTACTTTAAAACTTTAATGAATTATCATTGTAGAAATGGATAATACAAACTGTGCTCTGTCTTGGTAGAGCTCGTGGACTGTACTGTACTGTACTGTTGACAAAGAGGAACTAAAATGGTGGCAGGCTAGCAGGTACCCCGAGCGTTAGCGGTGTTGCCAGATTGTGTACACCGTTGCTCGATGAACATAGATTTTAATTGCTAACAATATTTTATAGATAATATATGTTCTACAATTTTTTCTGGAGTAATTTTGTAATAAAACTTGCTTTTTTGCTGAAAATCGCGAAAAACGCATTCTTGACCTTTGACCTTGACTTGAATATTTCAGTACAGCAGAATAATGAAAAAATTTCAAATTTTATTCATAATTAGGTTCTGAACAATTGCACCAAACTTTCAGCTTGTTGGGAATTAATGTAACCCTGAATGTCTAAATTAACCCTATAATTATTTATGTGAATGATGCAAATTAATTAAAACAATCTCTTGAATTTGTACATGGGGCGCTATACAACATGAAAAAAAAATTATTCGGACAAATCTAATCAGTTGAAGAAGCATATAAAATTTCCATGTCTCCAAAACATTTTTCCTGGGCATATCAAACATGGAAAATAAAAAATTTTTGTTTTTTAAAATATATTATTTGGATTGACGGAGCTTATATAATGCAATACATATTGAAACAAAATGTCCCTAGCTGAGGTTGGTGCACAGAGTAACATACAATTCTGCGTATGATACAATAGTCCAGGGAAAAACCTCAGCAGAAAAAACCCTGCCCCCGTGTCAAAAAAATATAACTTTCTACGGGTGTTCGACCCCTGCATCTGAAAAAATTCGATATAATTTTTTCCGCTGAGAGAGTAGAATGTAGGCTTCGTTCGTGAGAAACACTTACCCACTTCCATAATAATTTCAATTTATTTTGCGGACACTCATTCCTCTTGGTATTCTGCCATCTATTATTTCTGGAAGAATGCACTTCTTGTAAAAGTCCTCTAATTTTGGAAGCATCGTATTTCTCCAGAAATTCCGATCCCTTATTATGGTTTCCACATGGAAATCATTATCGCAATAAAGAATCAAGTCGCAATATTCTCTACGCATATATTTAACTGTCCCTGAATTTGTTCCCTGAATGAGTTTTTTTCGATAAAATATTTCCATGAGGAAATATTTGCATCTGAAGAGTATTTCGATTTTCAAAGTGTAATTAGCCAAAAACTATGCATCATATCAAAAATCGTCGGAAGGTACGCACTAGGGAAAAATCATGCCAATGCTCACTCAAATTTTGAATGAAATCCGACAAACGGTTTATGCGTTATTCTTGAAGTAAATTAGCATTGAAATAGTATAGGCACAAAGAAGGTAAAGTACAGCCTTAAGCTCCAGCGGTAGCCAGTGCACTACTGCTGAATTTTTATAAATATATTATATTCATTACCGATTGTTCTGTTTTCATTTGTATATATGTTCGTTTATTTTTTCTCTTTTTTTTTGTTAGTTTTTTTATTATTTATTCACTACTATGCGACTGCACATGCGCGCATAGGCTTTGTGATTCGGGCAAACCTTCTAACATATTCCTGACTGACTTGCGTATTGGGATCAGTTATGCGACTTATGCAAGATCCAGTAAGAAGAAGAAGAACTACTACCTCTTCTTCGGAACATAGAGTATGAATTATGCCCCCCACTACTACTAGAAAGAGACAATCTGACCACGAGTACCATTATCTCGAAAACAACCGAGAACAACAGTCGCTCAGTAACAAGCAACAACCAGTTTAAGCAACACATCAACCGTTGGAAAGAGACTCTACAATAAACCTTACCTCAA
This sequence comes from Micraspis discolor, assembly GCA_030674115.1. Lineage (NCBI taxonomy): Eukaryota > Metazoa > Arthropoda > Insecta > Coleoptera > Coccinellidae > Micraspis > Micraspis discolor. The sequence continues at coordinate 959,417 of JARTUT010002190.1, read as the reverse complement.
AAGGGCGCACGTGTGAAAATTACAGTCCACGCGTTTGAATTTTAATTCACCGATTATATTCAAAATGTCTCTATACGCACCTCGTTTAAACCAACAAGGAAGTTCATATCCAAATACTCATGTTGGTGAAGAGTTGAATGATATCATGTTATGCCATATTAAACGTGAGGGAAAAATCAAAGAACGTAATGCATCCAAGATGAAAATTTCGAAAGGTACAGTAAAACTATATATTCCGCGAAATACATATAAATTGAATATTCCCAACGAAACAAAAATCGAATCGCATCCAATACAGAAGAGCAATGAAACAAGGAGAGATACATCCAAATTAAATTTTCCCATGGAAACAAAGGTCGAAACACCTATAATAGAACAGAAAAATAAAAGAGGCAATGATTTATCCGAATTGAATATTCCCATGAAAACAGAATTGGAGGAATCTTCAATAAAGTGTCCCGAACCAACTCTTCTTGAAAAGATGAGGAGGTCTGCTAGATGGCGAAAAAGTTGGAACAAAAAGAACGAAGAAATCTCAAATATAGAAGGAGAGCTTCCGGAAGAAATCAAATCCCATCCCGAACTGATGAAATTTTGGTGTAGGAGGTACAAGCTGTTCAGTCGATTCGACGAAGGCATCAAACTTGATCTAGAAAGTTGGTTTTCAGTTACACCTGAAAAATTAGCTATAGAAACTGCTCTTAAATGTCGAACGAATGTAATAATCGATGGATTTTGTGGTGCCGGAGGGAATACGATCCAGTTTGCCAAATATTGCAACAAAGTCATAGCAATTGATATAGATCCTAAGAAAATAGAACTCGCAAAGAATAATGCAGCAGTTTATGGTGTACTGGATAAAATAGAATTTATTGTTGGAGACTTCATAGAATTAGCTGCCTCTCTTAAAGGTGACGCTGTGTTTTTAAGCCCGCCATGGGGTGGTCTATCATATTTAGACAACGAAGTTTACGATTTGGAAAACACGCTACGACCGGTACCATATTCGAAACTAATCAAACTAACTAATCAAGTAAGTGCCAATATTACAATGTTCTTACCCAAAAACTGCAATGAGGATGAGTTGAAGAAATATGCAGGCACTTCAAATGTAGAAATTGAACGAAATTTCTACAAGAATATCATGATAGGATTAACAGTTCACTACAGGAAGAATAATTTGGAGAGGTTTCAAAAAATACACTCTAAGACAGAGAAAGAATACAAAAGTTGGAGGCAGATCCGGATGGAAAAATTTGAAAAAGTGAAAAAATTAGAAAAAAATTGGGATAATCAACATAACTTCAAATTACGAAGTTCAAAATCTTGGCTTTAATGAAAAACTCAAAAACAGATGTAACAATAAATTTAAAGTACAAATGTAGAAAGAGACGGTATGGAAGAATGCTTGCTGCTAAAATAATTACAACAGGTTAGTATATTCGACACAATTCCATTTTACGGAACGCAGAGTTTAGAAACTGATAAAAATAAAAAAATGTATACAAGTAATATAAAAATTTTTAAATAGTTGGATAATATAATTTTAAGATGACTGCTTAGCATGGCGCATGGGGGTAATCGTATCACAAGGAACAAAGCCCTAGCGTCTGTGGCATGGCGCACACAATGAAAAGCCACACTGATGAGTCCATAACGTGTGCGTCAGGGACGAAACGCATAAATTACATGCATTTGTGAAACCCGCTTGATATAAACGGTTGTCGTCACGAAGTGTCTTTGAAAAGCAGACAATTGACGCAGACTAACAAAAATATGGAAAATACTCGCTACTACAACTGGTAATGAAATACTAGACACGTTTTCAATCAGGTAAAACAAGTGTTCCTTAGTTTAACGAGGTAAAGGGAAACCGCTTAGGTGGCAATCACGCGGCTGTTATTGTTCTCATCGGGGTATATTCAATTGTATATCAATTTTTTATATATGTACACTATTGAACTAACCAGAGCGCGAGTACTCTGCTGCAGAAAAGACTGAGGCTTGCGATGCTGTGCATATATTATACATTCTGGAAAGCATACAAATCATCAGAAAAAATCCACATTATTTTGAGGAACTCAAAATTGTTAATGACACAAGAAAAACTAGACCTTTCCATTTTCCAGAACATAAAATGACACTTACTGTGTCATTGGGTGAGTACATTTGAAGCAACTGGTTCTTCATTAAAACCTAGGGGTTCAGGAAGACCTAAAACGGCAAGAACACCGAAAAAAATTTGACGAGAGTGAGAGAAGCTATTGTGCGATCGCCTACTCGCTCTGCCCGGAAACATTCAATTGCATTGGGCATTTCCAACCGCTCAGTAAGGAGGATTTTGCATGAAGACTTATTCTTCCACCCCTACAAAATTATGATGGTCCAGGAGTTGAGTCCACTCGACTATGAAAATCGATTGAATTGCTCACAAGAAATGTTGAACCGGATTTGCGATTTTTTCTTGCCGGGCTACCTTAAGGAAAAGGTTTTCAAACATCGGCCTCACACTTTAGAAGAGCTAAAAGAAAGAATTAGGGAGGAAATTGGTGCTATACCGACCGAAATGTGTCGTAATGCGGCAGAAAACTTCCGAAATCGTCTCCATTAATGCATCGCTGCAGAAGGCAATCATCTTTCTGATTTAATATTTAGAACATGATAAGATAAATGGCATAATGTAACGAAAAATTCAAATAAATTTAATTCCTGTTAGTTGCATCCTTTTTTTTTAATAGCCTTTCAAAACCGCACTGTTTGATTTGCCCCACCCTGTATATAGATTTTGACCGCCTACACAGACCCAAATCGGTATACTCTACCGACATTTCGGTCCAAAAATGACGTTGTCAGACAACGTTTTTCAATGGAATCATAATCAGGGGGTGTTAGATATGAATTTTGAGCCGGGTCCGAAAAGTCGGTGAAACATATTTCATACAGAAATGCTTCGGGAACGGCCAGTGCGAGGGCGCTTCCGGCGACCTCGTCTTGCTGTATGTAAACGGTATACTCGATCAACGTCTCCAATCCCTAAATCTGGCAACGCTGTACCTTGTGTATAAACCCGAAATTCTCATTCTTCTACAACTTATACAAACCCGATATAGGGGACCGTCCTCCAGAAGATAGTTTATTCATTTATTCCAAGCGGACCGAAAGTATGATCTCATCTCACTGATATTTCATTCTTCAATAGAGTATAGTTGAAAGTCATGAAAATGGGGTACAATAGCTCGTCGTTAGAAGAAAACTACCTGGAAAATTTTATTATCATTCTTTGGACAACAACTGACTTACGAATCATATTCATAAGAGTCATGGAAATTTCAATCACCCTTTATAGGGAGTCGTTACGGAAAATTTTAATTGAGAAATGTACAAGAATATTGGATGGATCTTAAAAAAATTAGAAAAGCACTGACCTGAGGTCATGCGCATCAGCGTGCTCTTCTTAATGCTGATGAATATCTTACGAGATATCAAGTTTTAAGGAACAGTTTCTATAAAATTTGACAAACTTCTTTGTTTCGGATAGCGTTCTATCCGAAAATCTTCCTAGTTACAAGTTTATCAGGTGGATATGTTAGTATGTTAGGAAATGTTGAGGAAACGAAATTCAAAATGCATACTTAATGCAGAACTGTCCGACGTTATTGGCCCAGATATTTGGACAATGGACAATCTATCGAGATTCGAAAGTTACAGGCATTTGAACAAACGATAACTCGCTGTTCAACTAGGAACAAGCGCTCAAAAATTCCTGCCTCGCTTGTTTACTGAATTTAAGATTTAAAGGTGAATTGATTTTAGAAATTGAATGCTCTCCTCATTCGTCATCCTCAAATCTTAACTACAATTTTTTTTTCAGTAAATACTGATTCTTATCACTTTTTCCTACATAATTTAATCTGGTTTTAATATTGAGAACCAAATTTCTAATAATAATAATAATAATGGCTTCATTGTCCAACAGAAAATCCATTTACAGGACAAGTCACTATGCAGGGATATAAATGTTACTATTAAGAATAACTGCTCCGTATCCACCTACATACATATATTACACAAAATCAAAATTTTACTATGAATCGGTCAGATGTTCAAGTGCAATTTTCATAAAAGTTTGTTGAGAGCACGAAAAAATATCACAACAGGTACAGCTACTATAATATAATTATTACACATTAAATTTATTGGAACCTTACGCAGGATATTCGTTCGAGCTCTTTCGCATTTAAAAATTCAAGCATTTCTCGAATTAAAACATGGTAGGTGAAAATTTAATTGCTGAGAATTTCGGCACAGCCGATTTCATTATTTAAGATCTTGTACAGAACCATAACTGATCCTAAAGTTATTCTTAGACTTAAACTTGGATAATTCAGTCGCTGATAAAGATAATTATTATCACATACTCTAGGAGGATAGACGATAGAGCTAGAGTTGAAATTTTCAGAGTAGATTTGAGTTATAAATATATCGGCTGAGTTCGTTGTTCGGATAAATCGGTAGAGTTGTTTCGAAGTGACAAAATATAATTTTCCAAATAAAAAATTTTTTATGGTGCAATTTTATCAGGCGTATATAATAATAATAATAATAATAATCTTTATTTAGTAATAAATACTAGTTACAAAATTCTGAATATCATCAAGTAACCAACTAAAAGTATTGCTCCTTAACATAAGAAATCAACAATTTTCTAAAGGTAGCATATCTGCTACACGTCTTCAGTGCACTGGGTAACTTATTGTAGCATATGAAGCCACCAACCAGAGTGGATCCCATTGTCAAATTAGTACCATATGTCCCAACAAAAAAGCTATTTTGGTTTCTGGTGCTATACTGGTGAACCTCAGAAACATACCGAGTCCTCTTGGACAAGTAACCCGGCAACATATCATGCTCAATTTTGTAAATTAGATCTAAAGTTTTGAATTTAATTCTCTGCCTTACTGTCATCAAATTCAATGCTTCTAACATTGATCATATTGGTGTTCTTCTATTGCATCTGAGAACCATCCTCATATCCCTATTCAAAACTATCTGCAGTCTACCGATGGCATTAGACTTCAAATTGAACAAGAGAGACGCACAGTAGTCAAGATGAGGCAGAACGATGGACCTAAATAACATGCATCTGGTCTTCATATCTATTTTATTACTCATCCTAGAAATGAACTGAATCTTCTGTGCAAGTTTCTTAGTTAAATAGTCGGCCTGAAGTCCAAAATCGAGACTTCCATCGAGTATAATGCCCAGATATTTGATCGAGTCAACGTTCTTCAATATACTGTTTTCGATTTTGATTATAACTTTCTCTCTATCAATGATTCGTAATGTGTTCCGCTTTCCAAAAATCATATAACACGATTTATTAAAATTGATCTTCAATTGATTGTTGTTTAGCGAATCACTCAGCAACTCTAAATCTTTATTAAGTAAGGAACTTAAAATGTTGATATCCCTGCCGATTATATACAGCATGGTATCATCAGCGAATAATTTTATTTTACAATTTTTAAGATGTTTTTTTATATCATTTAAATATATTAAGAACAATATCGGCCCCAACGTTGTGCCCTGTGGCACGCCATGTACAGTTCCCTTGTTCGAAGACAGCTCATTTTTGAATTTGACTCTCTGTGATCTGTCAGTCAAATACGTTGTGAACCATGACATAACAGTACCCTTATTCCAATTTTATCCAACTTTTTCAGTAATAATCTTCTACTTATTGTCTCGAAAGCCCTCCTAAAATCAATAAATGCCGCTAAAACGATGTTGTTTTTATCTATTTCTTTCAACCACTCATCACAAATATCCACAATGGCAGTCTCGCAAGAATGCTTGGGTCTAAAACCTGACTGATCGTCTATGAGAACATTATTTTCATTAAGATATTTCATCAATTGATCTTTAACTACTAGTTCAAGAACTTTTTCGTAAACAGGTAGTGTATGAATGCCTCTAAATTCTTCGCAATTTTTTGCATTTGAAACTTTTTCAATAGGTATGACAGTGGACAACTTCCAAGATTCGGGAAAAATACCGCTCTCAAGTGACGTGTTAACAATGTCAAGAAAACGATTGCCTGCCACGTCGACTGCATCCTTGAAAATATCAACTGTTATGTCATCAGGACCATTAGTTTTTTTTATGTCTTTTATATAATTTTTTAGTTGTTTCATTGTTATCTGCGTAAATGTTGAAAATTTTGCACATTCATCAATTTCAGATATATAGTGAAAAGGATCCCTTGCTGTCACCGTACTTGACACAATGTCTTCAATACTACTGACAAAAAATTCATTAAATTCCTCGGATATTTCAGAGGCTCTCGTTAAAATTTTATTTTTGAACTTTACATTGTCTGTCGAATTTACTACTCTATTGGAAACTAGAGCTTTTAGATTTTTCCAAATATTTTCGTTTCAACTATTCCTTATTATATCATAATAGTACTTTTTTTTCCGATGTTCTTAGCTTCGCTGTTACCTCGTTTCTTAACTTTTTATAAATTTCCCATTGTTCGCTACAACGTGTAAAAACTGCCTTCTCATATTGAGCATCTCGTTTTTTCATCAGCTGTCTAATCTCTTCAGTCAACCACTGCAATACTCCCTTTTTCTTAATGACAATTTCAACTTTGGGGCACATACTATAAAATATTTTATGTATAGAATCAATGAAACTGTCTACCAATAAATTCACATCAGTTGGGGTATTATCCCAACCACATTTTCTGAGTTCATTCTGAAATTCATCGGGTATATATTTATTATATAAACGTTTAGTTATGGAAGTACTGACAAGAAAAGAATTCAAGGATCCCAAATTAATAGATATTATTGAGTGATCCGACAACTTAGGAGTCAAGTGAACAGTGTGGTTTAGACATCTATCATTAGTTATGACATAATCAATGAGGGTGGAACTGTTTTCGGTGATCCTTGTATACTCATTAACAATTTGGTTGAAACCTGACTGATCAATTATAAACTTACATTTGTCCGCATAGAAAGAATTCTTCTTGAAGTCCAAATTAAAATCACCGACACAAACAAAACATCCTTGATACGTTGAAAATTCTTCTAAAAACTCACTAACAAAATCCAAGAAAATCGGTACGCGAACCCCAGGAGGGTGATATAAAGTGGTTAACAGCAATCGTTCTTTACGCACTTTTATTTCCACACCAATAAGCCATAGGTATGGTTCGGAAATTGTGGTTAAAACGGTGTAAACAATTCCATATCGTAAACAAACCATCACTCCTCCAGTTCTCTTGTTATCTGATGGACAGTTAAGCGTCACATACCCGGGAATACTTATTTCGTTTGACTGTATATCGTGTGTGATGTGGGTCTCGCATAAAGAAATAATGTCGGGCTTCCACTGTTGAATGAAATGAACTATTTTATTCTTATTATTAAGGAATCCCTGGCAATTAAAATACACCATGCTTTTGTGTTTGGATTGCTATATCTCACCAAAATTTATTTTTTTTGATAAGCTGTCAATAATTCTCCCGTTGCAAGGACAATTCCGATCATATGCTGCGTGATCGGTTTGCAGTTTTATGCCTAATTTTTCAACCTTCTTTGTACAGTTAATACATTTTTTTTTCCGAATTTTTGCAATCTTTTGAGTCATGATTTTCTGAGCAAATGAAACAAGATCTTTCATTTCTACAGTCTTTCTGAAAATGATTAAAACCTGCACATTTGTAGCAACGGATAATATTATAGTAGTCGCTTATGAAACAACTTCTCCAGTATACACCAATACCGTTTTCGACTTTGACAAACCAATAGTTTCCGAAATATGATTTTTCAAATTTTGAATAAATACGGGTGAAACTGAACTCTATTTATCCCTTGTTAATCATCTACCCACTCAGGGTCCAAGGGTCAGCGCTCTAGCCTGTGACTCGGAGTTTTTAAATTCAATATATCCCAACATGTTGGTCACAAAAACCAACGGTATCATTATGAGATGTTAAACCATTTCTGTTTTTTTAATACAGTATCACATTTATGACAACTTTCTTGGTCTCGGTAGAGTGAGATATCCCCAAAGAAATGCAAATTTCATACGGTTTGATAAGATCTTCCTAATCAATCCTAAAAGAATTGCGAGGGTTATTGCATTTGGTATCAGGATATTGATGAGATTTGGGCTTATTACTTTTGTTTGGTTGTTCCAAGTAGAACAGCAAGCTATTGCTCTACCAAAATAGATAAAGTTTTCGACTAGCGAGTCAAAAATATTTCCAATCGATTGGGTTTATGAAGATATAAATAAGGTCATTTAATTTAATCCCAATGAAACAATTTTTTCCGATACAGCTTTGGAATAGGGCACTCCGAGTGCCTTTAAAGCATTTCTGAAGAACTTGAATTATTTGAAACATTGAACATTAAAAAACTTTAACACCTGATGAATTTTCTTGAAGCCCGAATTCTTCTAGTTATCCAGGTAAAAAAATGAGTAATTTGAAGAAGTTATCTTTCTGATGTTTTCTCTTCGTAATTGATATCTCAAAGATCTATTTCAATATCGGCATTCGTCAAAGTTTTTTACAAAATATCGGAAACAAACTGAAAAACTGCAAATATTTCTCAATTACTGAAATTTTCAAACACATCACAGTGTGTTTCAAATATTGAGCCCAAAATTGTAAAAAATATTACTCATAATTTTTGTTTTTCAATAATGAATAAAGTTTTATATTATTATTATGTCGTAAAATATTGAAAATTTTCCTTTACCTTCAGAGATAGATTGAAATTTCCACTATGATAGTCAGTTGTTATCGAAAACAACTTCTTTATGCTAAAAATTTCTTACATACTGTCAGATGATGAGCAATTGTACCCGATTTTTATTGACTTCAATGATGATTCTGTTGAAGACTTAAAACCAGTGAAGATGAGTTATCTGATTATCGGTCCGGTTCGAAGAATTAAATGAAGCAATCTTCTATACGACGGTTCTCTCTATTGGGATTGTAAAAGTTGTTAGAAGTGATAGAATTTGGGAGAATTCAGACTATACAATTCATGTGACCTTCTACTAAAAAAAGTAAAAGATCCTCGTCAGTCACTTCTCAACATAAGATATGCAATTAGAGTTATTTGCGGTATAACTAACCGGTCAGTCCCAACGATCTGAAAACACCGCAGGGACTGAAAACGTTTGGAGAACATCCCGTCGGCGTATATATGGGAATGAAAATTCGGTTTAGGATATCAAGCTTCAAAACGTGAATATGGTATATCACTTTTTTGAATGAAAAAATTTTTTTCCCTCTAAAGTTGCCTGAGGAGTTATATTTCCTTAAAGCAGGTTTTCCACATAAATACACGCAAAATCCATCTGGATCATACGGGTCTCAGGTAGCCTGTCGCATGTACCGGGACTGTAATTCCCAATAACTCCCAAATACAGTGGAACTCGCTAATAACGAACACGTTATATAACGAACGTTCGGTTATAACGAATAAATATAACATCCCAGTCAAAACTATGTATTCTTACATATGAATACGTCCGGCTGTAACGAACCCGCTTATTGCGAACGCTCTTATATAGCGATCTATTTTTTCCATCGAAGGAGCGAAGTTGATTATGATTTTACCGGGTATAACGAACTATCGAAGATCTTTCAGCTGTATGGATTTCCCTTCTTATTGCGGCGTATGCAAACGGAAACAACCATTTTTTCCTGTTACAACGTGTTAGTTTCTCGATTGTTCTTGACAATGGCGGAGCGTAATTCTTCGATAAGTGGCAAGCGCAAATCGATAAGTTTAAAAACAAAAATCGAGATTGTAAATAAGATACAAAACGGTGCAGCAAATGCCGGAATCTGCAGAGAATATAAATTGTCAAAGTCGACTGTGTCAACAATATGGGCCAACAAAGAAAAATACCTCAAAGTTCAAAATTCAATCGCACCTTCAATTAAAAACTACGAAGTTCGTCTAAGCCAGATGTCGATAAAGCTCTATTGCAGTGGTTCACTTTGAAAAGAAGTCAAAATGTTCCCATTTCTGGACCCATTCTTCAAGCCAAAGCTTCAGAATTTGAGAAAATGTGTCAACAGCAGGATCGTTCATTGAAAGAAAACTCGAGTACACCAGAAACTGAAATTGTATGCTCCAGAGGCTGGATTGACAGGTTTAAACGAAGATATGACATCAAATGTGGAAAAATTCACGGTGAATCTGCCAATGTATCTTTGGAGGTAACAAATCAGTGGCTCACTGCAATTTGGCCAAATCTGAAGCGAAAGTACAGAGAGTGTGATATCTTTAATGGAGATGAAACAGGTTTGTTTTTCAAAATGACACCCGATAAAACGCTAAAATTTAAGGGGATAAATGTTCCGGAGGCAAGATGTCCAAGGAGCGCCTTACTGTGTTTGTGTGCGCAAATATGAGTGGAACTGAAAAAGAAAACTCATTGTTATTGGCAAATCAGCCACACCAAGATGTTTTAAGAACGTTCAGAATCTTCCAGTGACTTATTTTTCAAATAAACTTATTAATTGAGGTTCGTTATATACAAGTTTGTTTTACTTGAAAATTTTTGTTTTACTTCATTACCAAATTCTCATTTATCCAGAAACCATTTTGGTAATTACCGTTACGTAGGTAGGGATTAGACGGATCATTAGGCCTGTCATAGATATAGGTACCTTTGTTGGGACACGTACCCCGTTAGTACACAGACCGCGCAGGTAGGTATATCTAGGTACCCGAGGAACTTAATATATACAAGTGTGATTGGAAAAAAAACTCTGTAAAAAAAAAGGCTGTACACCACCTTGCGGCGAAACTCGAATTACGCTAGATGGCACCAAGCGAAAATTTCAAGGAACTGAAAACAGGCACGCCCATTGTACGAAATAGGACGGTCTGTACGGTATTTATGACCCCTAATAAACTTTCTAGGTACTGTCGCCGGTGGGTAGGATCGAAACGGAATTTTTGTGGGTTCCGAAGAACCCACATATTGAGACCAAATAACAAGGGTGAAGTTACATAAATTCCCTACAAGCTGAGAGTCGGTGAAATTGTTCAAATCATAATTATGAATAAAATGTTAGTTTCCCTGTATGGAAAAATTTTATTCGGGGTTAAAGGCCAAAAAATTCGGTTTTCACGACTTTCTGCAAAACGTCAAGTTTTATGTTAAAATTACTCCAGACAAATATTGTAGAACATACTATATAATTATCTATAAAATGTGTATCAATATTTTGTTCCAAAGAGTCACCGTTTTTGAGATATAACGGTTCAAAAAATTATGAAAGTTGTAATCGTCATAATATACATGATTTGGCCACGTATACAGGGTGAGTCAAAATTGTGTATCGAGCTATCTGGGGGCACATTGAAAAATAAGTTTAGTATGATGGATAAACTCATATCCCAGAATGGATATTATGACGATTACAACTTTTATAACTTTTTGAAACGTTGTATCTCAAAAACGGTGGTTTTAGGAAAAAAAGTTGATACATATTTTATAGATAATATATGTTCTACAATTTTTTCTGGAGTAATTTTGTAATAAAACTTGCCTTTTTGCTGAAAATCGCGAAAAACGCATTCTTGACCTTTGACCTTGACTTGAATATTTCAGTACAGCAGAATAATAAAAAACTTTCAAATTTTATTCTTAATTAGGTTCTGAACAACTGCACCAAACTTTCAGCTTGTTGGGAATTAATGTAACCCTGAATGTCCAAATTGACCCTATAATTATTTATGTGAATGATGCAAATTAATTAAAACAATCTCTTGAATTTGTACATGGGGCGCTATATAACATGAAAAAAAAAATTATTCGGACAAATCTAATCAGTTGAAGAAGCATATAAAATTTCCATGTCTCCAAAACATTTTTCCTGGGCATATCAAACATGAAAATAAAAATTTTTGTTTTTAAAATATATTATTTGGATTGAGGAGCTGATATAATGCAATACATATTGAAACAAAATGTCCCTAGCTGAGGTTGGTGCACAGAGTACCATACAATTCAGCGTATGATACAATAGTCCAGGAAAAACCTCAGCAGAAAAAAACCCTGCCCCGTGTCAAAAAAATATAACTTTCTACGGGTGTTCGACCCCTGCATCTGAAAAAATTCGATATAATTTTTTCCGCTGAGAGAGTAGAATGTAGGCTTCGTTCGTGAGAAACACTTACCCACTTCCATAATAATTTCAATTTATTTTGCGGACACTCATTCCTCTTGGTATTCTGCCATCTATTATTTCTGGAAGAATGCACTTCCTGTAAGTCATCTAATTTTGGAAGCATCGTATATCTCCAGAAATTCCGATCTCTTATTATGGTTTCCACATGGAAATCATTATCGCAATAAAGAATCAAGTCGCAATATTCTCTACCGCATATATTTAACTGTCCCTGAATTTGGTAAAAATAGTTGTGGCAATCATACCTGGGGTCATAAATGATCATAAATGAAGGATAAGATTCTATTGGCCTATCTGCCGTAAAGAGGTGTCAACCATTGGGAGGCGGGCCAAATACAATTATTTATTACAAGAACGAGAATAACTCGAAAAATTGAGAAAATTGAAAAAAAAAATTTAGCTAATTTCAAAGTTCAATGTAATACCGAACGACTACCTATGAGTTTTTTTCGATAAAATATTTCCTTGAGGAAATATTTGCATCTGAAGAGTATTTCAATTTTCAAAGTGTAATTAGCCAAAAACTATGCATCATATCAAAAATCGTCGGAAGGTACGCACTAGGGAAAACTCATGCCAATGCTCACTCAAATTTTGAATGAAATCCGACAAACGGTTTATGCGTTATTCTTGAAGTAAATTAGCATTGAAATAGTATAGGCACAAAGAAGGTGATGTACAGCCTTAAGCTCAAGCGGTAGCCAGTGCACTACTGCTGAATATTTATAAATATATTATATTCATTACCGATTGTTCTGTTTTCATTTGTATATATGTTCGTTTATTTTTTCTCTTTTTTTTTGTTATTTTTTTTATTATTTATTCACTACTATGCGACTGCACATGCGCGCATAGGCTTTGTGATTCGGGCAAACCTTCTAACATATTCCTGACTGACTTGCGTATTGGGATCAGTTATGCGACTTAAGCAAGGTCCAGTAAGAAGAAGAAGAACTACTACTTCTTCTTCGGAACATAGAGTATGAATTATGCCCCCCACTACTACTAGAAAGAGACAATCTGACCACGAGTACCATTATCTCGAAAACAACCGAGAACAACAGTCGCTCAGTAACAAGCAACAACCAGTTTAAGCAACACATCAACCGTTGGAAAGAGACTCTACAATAAACCTTACCTCAAAAGGGCGCACGTGTGAAAATTACAGTCCACGCGTTTGAATTATAATTCACCGATTATATTCAAAATGTCTCTATACGCACCTCGTTTAAACCAACAAGGAAGTTCATATCCAAATACTCATGTTGGTGAAGAGTGGAATGATATCATATTATGCCATATTAAACGTGAGGGAAAAATCAAAGAACGTAATGCATCCAAGATGAAAATTTCGAAAGGTACAGTAAAACTATATATTCCGCGAAATACATATAAATTGAATATTCCCAACGAAACAAAAATCGAATCGCATCCAATACAGAAGAGCAATGAAACAAGGAGAGTTACATCCAAATTGAATTTTCCCATGGAAACAAAGGTCGAAACACCTATAATAGAACAGAAAAATAAAAGAGGCAATGATTTATCCGAACTGAATATTCCCATGAAAACAGAATTGGAGGAATCTTCAATAAAGTGTCCCGAACCAACTCTTCTTGAAAAGATGAGGAGGTCTGCTAGATGGCGAAAAAGTTGGAACAAAAAGAACGAAGAAATCTCAAATATAGAAGGAGAGCTTCCGGAAGAAATCAAATCCCATCCCGAACTGATGAAATTTTGGTGTAGGAGGTACAAGCTGTTCAGTCGATTCGACGAAGGCATCAAACTTGATCGAGAAAGTTGGTTTTCAGTTACACCTGAAAAATTAGCTATAGAAACTGCTCTTAAATGTCGAACGAATGTAATAATCGATGGATTTTGTGGTGCCGGAGGGAATACGATCCAGTTTGCCAAATATTGCAACAAAGTCATAGCAATTGATATAGATCCTAAGAAAATAGAACTCGCAAAGAATAATGCAGCAGTTTATGGTGTACTGGATAAAATAGAATTTATTGTTGGAGACTTCATAGAATTAGCTGCCTCTCTTAAAGGTGACGCTGTGTTTTTAAGCCCGCCATGGGGTGGTCTATCATATTTAGACAACGAAGTTTACGATTTGGAAAACACGCTACGACCGGTACCATATTCGAAACTAATCAAACTAAGTAATCAAGTAAGTGCCAATATTACAATGTTCTTACCCAAAAACTGCAATGAGGATGAGTTGAAGAAATATGCAGGCACTTCAAATGTAGAAATTGAACGAAATTTCTACAAGAATATCATGATAGGATTAACAGTTCACTACAGGAAGAATAATTTGGAGAGGTTTCAAAAATACACTCTATGACAGAGAAAGAATACAAAAGTTGGAGGCAGATCCGGATGGAAAAATTGGAAAAAGTGAAAAAATTAGAAAAAAATTGGGATAATCAACATAACTTCAAATTACGAAGTTCAAAATCTTGGCTTTAATGAAAAACTCAAAAACAGATGTAACAATAAATTTAAAGTACAAATGTAGAAAGAGACGGTATGGAAGAATGCTTGCTGCTAAAATAATTACAACAGGTTAGTATATTCGACACAATTCCATTTTACGGAACGCAGAGTTTAGAAACTGATAAAAATAAAAAAAAATGTATACAAGTAATATAAAAATTTTTAAATAGTTGGATAATATAATTTTAAGATGACTGCTTAGCATGGCGCATGGGGGTAATCGTATCACAAGGAACAAAGCCCAAGCGTCTGTGGCATGGCGCACACAATGAAAAGCCACACTGATGAGTCCATAACGTGTGCGTCAGGGACGAAACGCATAAATTACATGCATTTGTGAAACCCGCTTGATATAAACGGTTGTCGTCACGAAGTGTCTTTGAAAAGCAGACAATTGACGCAGACTAACAAAAATATGGAAAATACTCGCTACTACAACTGGTAATGAAATACTAGACACGTTTTCAATCAGGTAAAACAAGTGTTCCTTAGTTTAACGAGGTAAAAGGAAACCGCTTAGGTGGCAATCAAGCGGCTGTTATTGTTCTCATCGGGGTATATTCAATTGTATATCAATTTTTTATATATGTACACTATTGAACTAACCAGAGCGCGAGTACTCTGCTGCAGAAAAGACTGAGGCTTGCGATGCTGTGCATATATTATACATTCTGGAAAGCATACAAATCATCAGAAAAAATCCACATTATTTTGAGGAACTCAAAATTGTTAATGACACAAGAAAAACTAGACCTTTCAATTTTCCAGAACATAAAATGACACTTACTGAAAAGAACACCAAGTTTATGTGTATAAAATTCTATAACTGTCACCCTTAATACATTCTGAGTATTCTAAATTTTAATAAATTCAAGAAGAAATTCTTAATTTGGATGATTGATATCGAGCCTTACACGATTTCGGAATTTTAGAACTATTCTCCTATATGTGAATGGTATAAAATAATTTGGTTTGAATAATTCGCAATGATGAATGAAGATCTAGAAACATTGAATGAATGGATGGGGGATAATCAGATGGTGGTAAACTTTGAGAAGTCACATTATATGCTGTTCGGGAATGAAAGTAAAATAAAACAAATTAATAAGAGCAACATTATGGTTTCAGTAGGTGGGAAGAGTTTAAGTGGAGTAGAGTCAATTAATTACTTGGGTGTAAGATTGGATGGAAACTTGACGTTGAAAGAACACTCAGAATTTATATCAGCAAAGATGGCACAGAAGATACATTTTATCAGTAGAATCAGTAACAAGATAGATTTGAAAACGAGAGTGCTACTTTTTAAGTCGATGGTATTGCCTCACTTGGATTTTTGTACATCCTTATTGTTCAATCTAAAGTCGAACAGTATTGAAAAGATTCAGAAAGTAATTAACAGGGGAATGAGGATAGTTTTGAGCTGTAATAGAAGAACACCAATTAGAATCATGTTAGATGCACTGAACTTGATGACTGTGAGACAGAGGATTATGTTTAAAACACTGGATTTTATTTATAAAGTCGAAAATAAAATGTTGCCAGACTATCTTTGTGAGCACATCAGATACACCTCCGATATTCACAAACATCAGACATGAAATAGGAACAACTTTTATGTGGAAACATTCCGTACGAGCTTTGCATCAGGATCTACTTTGATTGGAGGATTAAAAATTTATAATGGTTTACCAGGAGAGATGAAGAGATGCACCAATTATAGAGTGTTCAAGAGATTGTTGATTTCTCACGTTGGGGAGCATTTTTGAGTTTTCTTTTATTTACTTTAAGGGTTGTAAATAGTTGATCAACTAATGAAGATTATTATTATTATTATTATTATATAACTGATGTTTTCTCATTGTTATTGTATATGATCGTATTGAATGTTCAGAGAATAAAATAACTGTTATAGTATTGTTATAGTGGATGCATCAGCACCTCAAGATGATCAAGCTCTTTTAGGAGGAATATTATTTATATACAAGGTGGGGCAAATCAAACAGTGCAGTTTTGAAAGGTTGGTACTTCCGGTGTGGTGGGGATAATCCTATCACGATAGTTTCATGTTGTCGGGCAGGCCATGCCATTATTAGTCATTACCATGGTTTGGTCTGGTGAACAACGGGGCTTCGCAGTCCGTACGTTTTTGAAAATGGTCGATCATTCATCGCAACTCAGCGAGCTTTCCGGGTCCACTTTAACCTTTCGCGTCATGATACCGTCCCTCACCGTAATGTAGTCGCGAATTGGGTGAGTACATTTGAAGCAACTGGTTCTTCATTAAAACCTAGGGGTTCAGGAAGACCTAAAACGGCAAGAACACCGAAAAATTTGACGAGAGTGAGAGAAGCTATTGTGCGATCGCCTACTCGCTCTGCCCGGAAACATTCAATTGCATTGGGCATTTCCAACCGCTCAGTAAGGAGGATTTTGCATGAAGACTTATTCTTCCACCCCTACAAAATTATGATGGTCCAGGAGTTGAGTCCACTCGACTATGAAAATCGATTGAATTGCTCACAAGAAATGTTGAACCGGATTTGCGATTTTTTCTTGCCGGGCTACCTTAAGGAAAAGGTTTTCAAACATCGGCCTCACACTTTAGAAGAGCTAAAAGAAAGAATTAGGGAGGAAATTGGTGCTATACCGACCGAAACTTGCCGAAAAACTCGTCGTCCATTAATGCATCGCTGCAGAAGGCAATCATCTTTCTGATTTAATATTTAGAACATGATAAGATAAATGGCATAATGTAACGAAAAATTCAAATAAATTTAATTCCTGTTAGTTGCATCCTTTTTTTTAATAGCCTTTCAAAACCGCACTGTTTGATTTGCCCCACCCTGTATATAGATTTTGACCGCCTACACAGACCCAAATCGGTATACTCTACCGACATTTCGGTCCAAAAATGACGTTGTCAGACAACGTTTTTCAATGGAATCATAATCAGGGGGTGTTAGATATGAATTTTGAGCCGGGTCCGAAAAGTCGGTGAAACATCATATTTCATACAGAAATACTTCGGGGAACGGCCAGTGCGAGGGCGCTTCCGGCGACCTCGTCTTGCTGTATGTAAACGGTATACTCGATCAACGTCTCCAATCCCTAAATCTGGCAACGCTGTACCTTGTGTATAAACCCGAAATTCTCATTCTTCTACAACTTATACAAACCCGATATAGGGGACCATCCTCCAGAAGATAGTTTATTCATTTATTCCAAGCGGACCGAAAGTATGATCTCATCTCACTGATATTTCATTCTTCAATAGAGTATAGTTGAAAGTCATGGAAATGCGGTACAATAGCTCGTCGTTAGAAGAAAACTACCTGGAAAATTTTATTATCATTCTTTGGACAACAACTGACTTACGAATCATATTCATAAGAGTCATGGAAATTTCAATCACCCTTTATAGGAGTCGTTACGGAAAATTTTAATTGAGAAATGTACAAGAATATTGGATGGATCTTAAAAAATTAGAAAAGCACTGACGTGAGGTCATGAGCATCAGCGTGCTCTTCTTAATGCTGATGAATATCTTACGAGATATCAAGTTTTAGGAACAGTTTCTATGAAATTTGACAAACTTCTTTGTTAGAACGCTATCCGAAAATCTTCCTAGTTACAAGTTTATCAGGTGGATATGTTAGTATGTTAGGAAATGTTGAGGAAACGAAATTCCAAATGCATACTTAATGCAGAACTGTCCAACGTTTTTGGCCCAGATATTTGGACAATGGACAATCTATCGAGATTCGAAAGTTACAGGCATTTGAACAAACGATAACTCGCTGTTCAACTAGGAACAAGCGCTCAAAAATTCCTGCCTCGCTTGTTTACTGAATTTAAGATTTAAAGGTGAATTGATTTTAGAAATTGAATGCTCTCCTCATTCGTCATCCTCAAATCTTAACTACAATTTTTTTTTCAGTAAATACTGATTCTTATCACTTTTTTCCCACATAATTTAATCTGGTTTTAATATTGAGAACCAAATTTCTAATAATAATAATAATAATGGCTTCATTGTCCAACAGAAAATCCATTTACAGGACAAGTCACTATGCAGGGATATAAATGTTACTATTAAGAATAACTGCTCCGTATCCACCTACATACATATATTACACAAAATCAAAATTTTACTATGAATCGGACAGATGTTCAAGTGCAATTTTCATAAAAGTTTGTTGAGAGCACGAAAAAATATCACAACAGGTACAGCTACTATAATATAATTATTACACATTAAATTTATTGGAACCTTACGCAGGATATTCGTTCTAGCTCTTTCACATTTAAAAACTCAAGCATTTCTCGAATTAAAACATGGTAGGTGAAAATTTAATTTGCTGAGAATTTCGGCACAGCCGATTTCATTATTTAAGATTTTGTACAGAACCATAACTGATCCTAAAGTTATTCTTAGACTTAAACTTGGATAATTCAGTCGCTGATAAAGATAATTATTATCACATACTCTAGGAGGATAGACGATAGAGCTAGAGTTGAAATTTTCAGAGTAGATTTGAGTTATAAATATATCGGCTGAGTTCGTTGTTCGGATAAATCGGTAGAGTTGTTTCAAAGTGACAAAATATAATTTTCCAAATAAAAATTTTTTATGGTGCAATTTTATCAGGCGTATATAATAATAATAATAATAATAATAATAATAATCTTTATTTAGTAATAAATACTAGTTACAAAATTCTGAATATCATCAAGTAACCAACTAAAAGTATTGCTCCTTAACATAAGAAATCAACAATTTTCTAAAGGTAGCATATCTGCTACACGTCTTCAGTGCACTGGGTAACTTATTGTAGCATATGAAGCCACCAACCAGAGTGGATCCCATTGTCAAATTAGTACCATATGTCCCAACAAAAAAGCTATTTTGGTTTCTGGTGCTATACTGGTGAACCTCAGAAACATACCGAGTCCTCTTGGACAAGTAACCTGGCAACATATCATGCTCAATTTTGTAAATTAGATCTAAAGTTTTGAATTTAATTCTCTGCCTTACTGTCATCAAATTCAATGCTTCTAACATTGATCATATTGGTGTTCTTCTATTGCATCTGAGAACCATCCTCATATCCCTATTCAAAACTATCTGCAGTCTACCGATGGCATTAGACTTCAAATTGAACAAGAGAGACGCACAGTAGTCAAGATGAGGCAGAACGATGGACCTAAATAACATGCATCTGGTCTTCATATCTATTTTATTACTCATCCTAGAAATGAACTGAATCTTCTGTGCAAGTTTCTTAGTTAAATAGTCGGCCTGAAGTCCAAAATCGAGACTTCCATCGAGTATAATGCCCAGATATTTGATCGAGTCAACGTTCTTCAATATACTGTTTTCGATTTTGATTATAACTTTCTCTCTATCAATGATTCGTAATGTGTTCCGCTTTCCAAAAATCATATAACACGATTTATTAAAATTGATCTTCAATTGATTGTTGTTTAGCGAATCACTCAGCAACTCTAAATCTTTATTAAGTAAGGAACTTAAAATGTTGATATCCCTGCCGATTATATACAGCATGGTATCATCAGCGAATAATTTTATTTTACAATTTTTAAGATGTTTTTTTATATCATTTAAATATATTAAGAACAATATCGGCCCCAACGTTGTGCCCTGTGGCACGCCATGTACAGTTCCCTTGTTCGAAGACAGCTCATTTTTGAATTTGACTCTCTGTGATCTGTCAGTCAAATACGTTGTGAACCATGACATAACAGTACCCCTTATTCCAATTTTATCCAACTTTTTCAGTAATAATCTTCTACTTATTGTCTCGAAAGCCCTCCTAAAATCAATAAATGCCGCTAAAACGATGTTGTTTTTATCTATTTCTTTCAACCACTCATCACAAATATCCACAATGGCAGTCTCGCAAGAATGCTTGGGTCTAAAACCTGACTGATCGTCTATGAGAACATTATTTTCATTAAGATATTTCATCAATTGATCTTTAACTACTAGTTCAAGAACTTTTTCGTAAACAGGTAGTGTATGAATGCCTCTAAATTCTTCGCAATTTTTTGCATTTGAAACTTTTTCAATAGGTATGACAGTGGACAACTTCCAAGATTCGGGAAAAATACCGCTCTCAAGTGACGTGTTAACAATGTCAAGAAAACGATTGCCTGCCACGTCGACTGCATCCTTGAAAATATCAACTGTTATGTCATCAGGACCATTAGTTTTTTTATGTCTTTTATATAATTTTTTAGTTGTTTCATTGTTATCTGCGTAAATGTTGAAAATTTTGCACATTCATCAATTTCAGATATATAGTGAAAAGGATCCCTTGCTGTCACCGTACTTGACACAATGTCTTCAATACTACTGACAAAAAATTCATTAAATTCCTCGGATATTTCAGAGGCTCTCGTTAAAATTTTATTTTTGAACTTTACATTGTCTGTCGAATTTACTACTCTATTGGAAACTAGAGCTTTTAGATTTTTCCAAATATTTTCGTTTCAACTATTCCTTATTATATCATAATAGTACTTTTTTTCCGATGTTCTTAGCTTCGCTGTTACCTCGTTTCTTAACTTTTTATAAATTTCCCATTGTTCGCTACAACGTGTAAAAACTGCCTTCTCATATTGAGCATCTCGTTTTTTCATCAGCTGTCTAATCTCTTCAGTCAACCACTGCAATACTCCCTTTTTCTTAATGACAATTTCAACTTTGGGGCACATACTATAAAATATTTTATGTATAGAATCAATGAAACTGTCTACCAATAAATTCACATCAGTTGGGGTATTATCCCAACCACATTTTCTGAGTTCATTCTGAAATTCATCGGGTATATATTTATTATATAAACGTTTAGTTATGGAAGTACTGACAAGAAAAGAATTCAAGGATCCCAAATTAATAGATATTATTGAGTGATCCGACAACTTAGGAGTCAAGTGAACAGTGTGGTTTAGACATCTATCATTAGTTATGACATAATCAATAAGGGTGGAACTGTTTTCGGTGATCCTTGTATACTCATTAACAATTTGGTTGAAACCTGACTGATCAATTATAAACTTACATTTGTCCGCATTGAAAGAATTCTTCTTGAAGTCCAAATTAAAATCACCGACACAAACAAAACATCCTTGATACGTTGAAAATTCTTCTAAAAACTCACTAACAAAATCCAAGAAAATCGGTACGCGAACCCCAGGAGGGTGATATAAAGTGGTTAACAGCAATCGTTCTTTACGCACTTTTATTTCCACACCAATAAGCCATAGGTATGGTTCGGAAATTGTGGTTAAAACGGTGTAAACAATTCCATATCGTAAACAAACCATCACTCCTCCAGTTCTCTTGTTATCTGATGGACAGTTAAGCGTCACATACCCGGGAATACTTATTTCGTTTGACTGTATATCGTGTGTGATGTGGGTCTCGCATAAAGAAATAATGTCGGGCTTCCACTGTTGAATGAAATGAACTATTTTATTCTTATTATTAAGGAATCCCTGGCAATTAAAATACACCATGCTTTTGTGTTTGGATTGCTATATCTCACCAAAATTTATTTTTTTTGATAAGCTGTCAATAATTCTCCCGTAGCAAGGACAATTCCGATCATATGCTGCGTGATCGGTTTGCAGTTTTATGCCTAATTTTTCAACCTTCTTTGTACAGTTGATACATTTTTTCCGAATTTTTGCAATCTTTTGAGTCATGATTTTCTGAGCAAATGAAACAAGATCTTTCATTTCTACAGTCTTTCTGAAAATGATTAAAACCTGCACATTTGTAGCAACGGATAATATTATAGTAGTCGCTTATGAAACAACTTCTCCAGTATACACCAATACCGTTTTCGACTTTGACAAACCAATAGTTTCCGAAATATGATTTTTCAAATTTTGAATAAATACGGGTGAAACTGAACTCTATTTATCCCTTGTTAATCATCTACCTACTCAGGGTACAAGGGTCAGCGCTCTAGCCTGTGACTCGGAGTTTTTAAATTAATATATCCCAACATGTTGGTCACAAAAACCAACGGTATCATTATGAGATGTTAAACCATTTCTGTTTTTTTAATACAGTATCACATTTATGACAACTTTCTTGGTCTCGGTAGAGTGAGATATCCCCATAGAAATGCAAATTTCATACGGTTTGATAAGATCTTCCTAATCAACCTAAAAAGAATTGCGAGGGTTATTGCATTTGGTATCAGGATATTGATGTGATTTGGGCTTATTACTTTTGTTTGGTTGTTCCAAGTAGAACAGCAAGCTATTGCTCTACCAAAATAGATTAAGTTTTCGACTAGCGAGTCAAAAATATTTCCAATCGATTGGGTTTATGAAGATATAAATAAGGTCATTTAATTTTATCCCAATGAAACAATTTTTTCCGATACAGCTTTGGAATAGGGCACTCCGAGTGCCTATAAAGCATTTCTGAAGAACTTGAATTATTTGAAACATTGAACATTAAAAAACTTTAACACCTGATGAATTTTCTTGAAGCCCGAATTCTTCTAGTTATCCAGGTAAAAAAATGAGTAATTTGAAGAAGTTATCTTTCTGATGTTTTCTCTTCGTAAATGATATCTCAAAGATCTATTTTAATATCGGCATTCGTCAAAGTTTTTTACAAAATATCGGAAACAAACTGAAAAACTGCAAATATTTCTCAATTACTGAAATTTTCAAACACATCACAGTGTGTTTCAAATATTGAGCCCAAAATTGTAAAAAATATTACTCATAATTTTTGTTTTTCAATAATGAATAAAGTTTTATATTATTATTATGTCGTAAAATATTGAAAATTTTCCTTTACCTTCAGAGATAGATTGAAATTTCCACTATGATAGTTTTTCAAATATGATTCATATGTCAGTTGTTATCGAAAACAACTTCTTTATGCTAAAAATTTCTTACATACTGTCAGATGATGAGCAATTGTACCCGATTTTTATTGACTTCAATGATGATTCTGTTGAAGAGTTAAAAACCAGTGAAGATGAGTTATTTGATTATCGGTCCGGTTCGAAGAATTAAATGAAACAATCTTCTATACGACGGTTCTCTCTATTGGGATTGTAAAAGTTGTTAGAAGTGATAGATTTTGGGAGAATTCAGACTATACAATTCATGTGACCTTCTACTAAAAAAAGTAAAAGATCCTCGTCAGTCACTTCTCAACATAAGATATGCAATTAGAGTTATTTGCGGTATAACTAACCGACGCGGTCAGTCCCAACGATCTGAAAACACCGCAGGGACTGAAAACGTTTGGAGAACATCCCGTCGGCGTATATGTGGGAATGAAAAGTCGGTTTAGGATATCAAGCTTCAAAACGTGAATATAGTATATCACTTTTTTGAATGAAAAAAATTTTTTCCCCTCTAAAGTTGCCTGAGGAGTTATATTTCCTTAAAGCAGGTTTTCCACATATATACACGCAAAATCCATCTGGATCATACGGGTCTCAGGTAGCCTGTCGCATGTACCGGGACTGTAATTCCCAATAACTCCCAAATAACTTATTAATTGAAAGTTTTTTGTTTTACTTCATTACCAAATTCTCATTTATCCAGAAACCATTTTGGTAATTACCGTTACGTAGGTAGGGATTAGACGGATCATTAGGCCTGTCATAGATATAGGTACCTTTGTTGGGACACGTACCCCGTTAGTACACAGACCGCGCAGGTAGGTATATCTAGGTACCCGAGGAACTTATGTATACAAGTGTGATTGGAAAAAAAACCCTGTAAAAAAAAAGGCTGTACACCACCTTGCGGCGAAACTCGAATTACGCTAGATGGCACCAAGCGAAAATTTCAAGGAACTGAAAACAGGCACGCCCATTGTACGAAATAGGACGGTCTGTACGGTATTTATGACCCCTAATAAACTTTCTAGGTACTGTCGCCGGTGGGTAGGATCGAAACGGAATTTTTGTGGGTTCCGAAGAGAATGGTAAATACAGAGTTCATTCTATTTAGACCGGTCAATTGAGACCAAATAATAAGGGTGAAGTTACATAAATTCCCTACAAGCTGAGAGTCGGTGAAATTGTTCAAATCATAATTATGAATAAAATGTTAGTTTCCCTGTATGGAAAAATTTTATTCAAGGTTAAAGGCCAAAAAATGCGGTTTTCACGATTTTCTGCAAAACGTCAAGTTTTATGTTAAAATTACTCCAGACAAATATTGTAGAACATACTATATAATTATCTATAAAATGTGTATCAATATTTTGTTCCAAAGAGTCACCGTTTTTGAGATATAACGGTTCAAAAAATTATGAAAGTTGTAATCGTCATAATATACATGATTTGGCCACGTATACAGGGTGAGTCAAAATTGTGTATCGAGCTATCTGGGGGCACATTGAAAAATAAGTTTAGTATGATGGATAAACTCATATCCCAGAATGCATATTATGACGATTACAACTTTTATAACTTTTTGAAACGTTGTATCTCAAAAACGGTGGCTCTTAGGAAAAAAAATTTGATACATATTTTATAGATAATATATGTTCTACAATTTTTTCTGGAGTAATTTTGTAATAAAACCTGCCTTTTGCTGAAAATCGCGAAAAACGCATTCTTGACCTTTGACCTTGACTTGAATATTTCAGTACAGCAGAATAATGAAAAACTTTCAAATTTTATTCATAATTAGGTTCTGAACAATTGCACCAAACTTTCAGCTTGTTGGGAATTAATGTAACCCTGAATATCTAAATTGACCCTATAATTATTTATGTGAATGATGCAAATTAATTAAAACAATCTCTTGAATTTGTACATGGGGCGCTATACAACATGAAAAAAAAATTATTCGGACAAATCTAATCAGTTGAAGAAGCATATAAAATTTCCATGCCTCCAAAACATTTTTCCTGGGCATATCAAACATGGGAAATAAAAAATTTTTGTTTTTTAAAATATATTATTTGGATTGAGGGAGCTGATATAATGCAATACATATTGAACCAAAATGTCCCTAGCTGAGGTTGGTGCACAGAGTACCATACAATTCTGCGTATGATACAATAGTCCAGGGAAAAACCTCAGCAGAAAAAACCCTGCCCCCGTGTCAAAAAAATATAACTTTCAACGGGTGTTCGACCCCTGCATCTGAAAAAATTCGATATAATTTTTTCCGCTGAGAGCGTAGAATGTAGGCTTCGTTCGTGAGAAACACTTACCCACTTCCATAATAATTTCAATTTATTTTGCGGACACTCATTCCTCTTGGTATTCTGCCATCTATTATTTCTGGAAGAATGCACTTCTTGTAAAAGTCCTCTAATTTTGGAAGCATCGTATTTCTCCAGAAATTCCGATCCCTTATTATGGTTTCCACATGGAAATCATTATCGCAATAAAGAATCAAGTCGCAATATTCTCTACCGCATATATTTAACTGTCCCTGAATTTGTTCCCTGAATGAGATTTTTCGATAAAATATTTCCTTGAGGAAATATTTGCATCTGAAGAGTATTTCACTTTTCAAAGTGTAATTAGCCAAAAACCATGCATCATATCAAAAATCGTCGGAAGGTACGCACTAGGGAAAACTCATGCCAATGCTCACTCAAATTTTGAATGAAATCCGACAAACGGTTTATGCGTTATTCTTGAAGTAAATTAGCATTGAAATAGTATAGGCACAAAGAAGGTAATGTACAGCCTTAAGCTCAAGCGGTAGCCAGTGCACTACTGCTGAATTTTTATAAATATATTATATTCATTACCGATTGTTCTGTTTTCATTTGTATATATGTTCGTTTATTTTTTCTTTTTTTTTGTTTTTTTTTTTTATTATTTATTCACTACTATGCGACTGCACATGCGCGCATAGGCTTTGTGATTCGGGCAAACCTTCTAACATATTCCTGACTGACTTGCGTATTGGGATCAGTTATGCGACTTAAGCAAGGTCCAGTAAGAAGAAGAAGAACTACTACCTCTTCTTCGGAACATAGAGTATGAATTATGCCCCCCACTACTACTAGAAATAGACAATCTGACCACGAGTACCATTATCTCGAAAACAACCGAGAACAACAGTCGCTCAGTAACAAGCAACAACCAGTTTAAGCAACACATCAACCGTTGGAAAGAGACTCTACAATAAACCTTACCTCAAAAGGGAGCACGTGTGAAAATTACAGTCCACGCGTTTGAATTTTAATTCACCGATTATATTCAAAATGTCTCTATACGCACCTCGTTTAAACCAACAAGGAAGTTCATATCCAAATACTCATGTTGGTGAAGAGTGGAATGATGTCATATTATGCCATATTAAACGTGAGGGAAAAATCAAAGAACGTAATGCATCCAAGATGAAAATTTCGAAAGGTACAGTAAAACTATATATTCCGCGAAATACATATAAATTGAATATTCCCAATGAAACAAAAATCGAATCGCATCCAATACAGAAGAGCAATGAAACAAGGAGAGATACATCCAAATTAAATTTTCCCATGGAAACAAAGGTCGAAACACCTATAATAGAACAGAAAAATAAAAGAGGCAATGATTTATCCGAATTGAATATTCCCATGAAAACAGAATTGGAGGAATCTTCAATAAAGTGTCCCGAACCAACTCTTCTTGAAAAGATGAGGAGGTCTGCTAGATGGCGAAAAAGTTGGAACAAAAAGAACGAAGAAATCTCAAATATAGAAGGAGAGCTTCCGGAAGAAATCAAATCCCATCCCGAACTGATGAAATTTTGGTGTAGGAGGTACAAGCTGTTCAGTCGATTCGACGAAGGCATCAAACTTGATCGAGAAAGTTGGTTTTCAGTTACACCTGAAAAATTAGCTATAGAAACTGCTCTTAAATGTCGAACGAATGTAATAATCGATGGATTTTGTGGTGCCGGAGGAATACGATCCAGTTTGCCAAATATTGCAACAAAGTCATAGCAATTGATATAGATCCTAAGAAAATAGAACTCGCAAAGAATAATGCAGCAGTTTATGGTGTACTGGATAAAATAGAATTTATTGTTGGAGACTTCATAGAATTAGCTGCCTCTCTTAAAGGTGACGCTGTGTTTTTAAGCCCGCCATGGGGTGGTCTATCATATTTAGACAACGAAGTTTACGATTTGGAAAACACGCTACGACCGGTACCATATTCGAAACTAATCAAACTAAGTAATCAAGTAAGTGCCAATATTACAATGTTCTTACCCAAAAACTGCAATGAGGATGAGTTGAAGAAATATGCAGGCACTTCAAATGTAGAAATTGAACGAAATTTCTACAAGAATATCATGATAGGATTAACAGTTCACTACAGGAAGAATAATTTGGAGAGGTTTCAAAAAATACACTCTATGACAGAGAAAGAATACAAAAGTTGGAGGCAGATCCGGATGGAAAAATTGGAAAAAGTGAAAAAATTAGAAAAAAATTGGGATAATCAACATAACTTCAAATTACGAAGTTCAAAATCTTGGCTTTAATGAAAAACTCAAAAACAGATGTAACAATAAATTTAAAGTACAAATGTAGAAAGAGACGGTATGGAAGAATGCTTGCTGCTAAAATAATTACAACGGGTTAGTATATTCGACACAGTTCCATTTTACGGAACGCAGAGTTTAGATATTGATAAAAATAAAAAACATATGTATAAAAGTAATAAAAAAAAATAAAAAATAGTTGGATAATATAATTTTCAGATGACTGTTTAGCATGGCGCATGGGGGCTATCGTATCACAAAGAACAAAACCCTAGCGTCTGTGGCATGGCGCACACAATGAAAAGCCACACTGATGAGTCCATAGCGTGTGCGTCAGGGACGAAACGCATAAATGACATGCATTTGTGAAACCCACTTGATATAAACGGTTGTCGTCACGAAATATCTTTGAAAAGCAGACAATTGACGCAGACTGGCAACAATATGGAAAATACTCGCTACTACAACTCCTAATGAAATACTAGACACGTGTTCCATCAGGTAAAACAAGTGTTCCTTAGTTTAACGAGGTATAGGGGAACCGCTTAGGTGGCAATCACGCGGCTGTTATTGTTCTCATCGGGGTATATTCAATTGTATATCAATTTTATATATATAATAATGTTATTTTGGGAGAAACTTGTGTTTTTAAAAAAACTTCTACTTTATTTGGAAACAACGATACAAGCAATGTATTACGTGAGAAGATCAAATCTATATTTTTCATACATCATTAGACGTCTCTCCTATTTTTAATAATTAAGAACAATGAGAACATTGTGAAACAATGAGCATTGTTGAGAGGCGTCGCAAACAGCGCGATAACAATTAAGACGATAAGCAATATGCTGATTTAACAAAATACAACAAGGTAATATGCATTTCCTTATGGATTGATACACTGTTGCAATAATTAGAATACAGGGTGGATAATATCTAATTCCTCCCCCCTTTGGATAAAAGTATCACCCTGTTTGGGTGTAGTTTTACATAAATCTTTTTTCTTTTTTAAATATTTCACAATAAAGTATACAACAATTATTAAAATTAACATCAGACTGAATTCACTTGGCTTCATCTTCCATTCTTCGATTTCTTCTAAATTCACGTCTCGAACATTGATTTCGTTGAGATCCTCTTCTTTGGAATCTTCTTTCTTGAAATCTTCTTTCTTGAATTCTTCTTTCTTGAGAGTATTTATTTTAGGCAAAATAATATATTTTTCTTCATCAATCGTAGTAACTGGGTGAATTTCCTTTTGATCATTACTAATTACACATTTTGATCGTAAGATTGCAGTTGTAGGGATGAAATGGTATTTCGTTTGTTGTAAACACTTTTCTTTAATTTCCAAATTATTTGTGGAAAGAATATTTCCATCTTCTAATAGTTTCAGATTGGCTGTTGGGGTTACATTTCGTTTTGGGCAATTTTCCATTTGTTTTTTCAGAATATTCGTTAAGCACTCTGGGGGTTTATTAAGAGAATCTTGGTCGCACAGGAAATCTTCTTCTATGGAGTGGCACTGACTCGTTGACCATTTTAATTCCTCGTTTTGTGAGAGCATATATGGTTCGGAATATGGTAGGGTTAAATTGTTTTGAGTCAAGTAGTAGAACTTGTAGAGATTGAAATTTTCCTCATAAATTGTTGGAATAGAAATTAAAAAAAATATTACTTTGTTTTTGAAAATAACTTTAGTATGACATATTTGATAATAGTCTTTCAAATGATTTATTGGTATGATAGTAACATTCTGAACTAGTTCTGTGAACTTGGTATACGGCAGAATAGATTTATGTAGAACATGTAATCTCGCAAAACTTACTGCAATTTGGATTTCGTCTAGAATATTTTTATATCCTTTATTTCGAACATCATAAGATGCATTTGTTCGATTTCTCTAAGTGCCGAACAATTTTTAATAAATTATAATTTTCCAATAGTTTTTAAATTTTTCATTGTATTTATTCTTCAAATCATTCACCACTGTTGCAATTTGCTTCTGATTCCTCATTAGTATTTCCTCATTTTTCTCAATACTATTAAAATAATTTTTATATAATTCTTCATCGTCGGAATCTAAGGTTCCGAAGAGTATTTTCGATATTTTTCCTCCAACATTAATTAATCCTCTCTTAATTCTCACTTTATCATTTAGTAATTCTTCCAGACTTCTGACGTTTATTAAATTTGATTCTTGAAGATATCGGTAATGAGCCGTTTTAGATAAACCTAATTTTTTGTCTTTTAGTTCATTGATTTCTTTTTGATATTTAAGTATTAGTTTCTCAATTTTTTCTAAATCAATATGATAAATAAGCTGTATGTTTCTTTTTGTTATATAAGCTTTACCTAATAAAATTGGTAACACATTGCTTTCTAATGGTATTATATCTAAGGAAGACACAATTATTGTCTGCAATATTATAATTACGTTGGCTAGAATATTCATTTTCAACCTGAAAACAATAATAAACAATTATAATTTACCTATTTTTTCCTTTTCTTTGTGTAAGGAATTTCTAAAATTGGATTTTCCGCTCTACTATGGACAGTTATGTCACCGTGAATAATAATATTTTTATTTCTTAGTTCACTTAGGTCTTTATCATTTAAATTTGGTAGTTCATTATCAGGTTCTACTAATAGATCGATACATTCTTCCAATTCGTCATCTGAGATATGATTAATTATGGAGAGTGAATCTTCTTCAATTGGATTTTTTCAACTTTTTCTATGTAATTTAAATCTTCATTAAAATTGTCATTTTGTATGTAATGAATATCGACATTGATATCTGATTCTTTAAAAATGTATTTTATCATATTAAAAATAATTGTCCATTCCAATGTATCTAATCCGCATGCTATTCTGGGAATAGCTACATATTTATCATCGTTAAATTCACATAATTTTTTCAGATTAATAAGAGTTTCGAATACCGTTTCATAGGTTGGTTTATCATAATAAAATTCTTTAGTTATTAAATAGTAAATATTTCGATTTTCAATTCTTATTGATGCTACTTCACCAACAGTTTTATTTTGAGATTTTAATTTGTTTACATTTCCGAATTTACTTTTGAATTGTGCTGCAATACCTTTACTCATTTCTAAATCTTTTGATACACAATGAGCTAAAGCATATTTGTTCGGGCAACTAAAAATATTTCCTTCTTTCTCCTTAATATTAGAAGGTTTTGATAATTGATCGATTTTTAAAAATTTCTCGTAATTAACTTCACTATTTTCCTCTAGCCTTATTCTGCTGAGAGCATCCGTATTTATTCGACTTCGTTTTTCTTCACGTTGGCATTTAGGATATTTATAATTTTTAGAATGAATAGGAATTTTATCCACTGTACGAATTTTATGTTTGATTTGTTTGGAAAAATTCAGTAGTTGCAATGCATCTTCATTTGTTCGTAAAATTTTCAGTAATTGAGAAGCTATCTTAGGTTTTAAATGAGAAAGATCAACTGGAATCTCAGTTGGTTTTTGACACACTTGGTTTTTGAATGGAATTCTACAGTATTCATTTTCTAAAACTCCATTTTTAAAATCAATTTTCAAATTGTATTTATTGAGGAAATCAGTACCTATTAAACCATCATAATTCTTATGAAATTTATATAAAATAAAAGGATGATAATCTTCAATATTTAATTCAGAAAAAAGAGGTATTAGAACTTTTTCATTCGAAGTTTGAGATTTAGAGCATGCCGTAAGGGTGGTATCTGTTAAAATAAAAGTCAGACTAACTTTTCATGGTTTATTTCTACTATCTCCTTGGTATTCCAATACAATACAATACACAATGACTACTATTTAACTTAACACATTGTACATTCTTAACTCATCTCTTCTTCTAGAATCTTCTATCATAGAACACATATATTAATATTTAGGTTAGGCCACAGAACAGAAAAATTATTCTTATAACAATTTAGTGAGATTGCTCACAACATTACTTTTAACATTCCTTCTCAATCGAAACTAAATTAAGTCTATCGATACACATTCTGAAATTAATTTTACTTAAAGGTTTGGTAAAGACATCCGCTGTTTGATCTCGTGTATTAATATACTCTAACTTAACTAATCCACTTTCTACTAACTGTTTAATAAAATTATATTTGATATCTAGATGTTTCATTAATTTTTGATCGTGATTTTTAACAGCTTTAATGGTACTTTGATTGTCTTCAAATATACATACTTCTTTAATGTCTAATTTAAAATCTTTCAACAATTTTAATAACCACATCATTTCTTTTACTGCTTCACATAAAAAACTAATTCAGCTTCTGCCGTACTGAGTGCGATACAATTCTGTTTCTTACTCCGCCAAATTACTACATTATCATATACTTTGAATAGATATCCGGATGTGGATTTCCTATCTTCATCCCTAGCCCAGTCCGAATCAGCGTAACCAACCAAGACAGAGCAGCTATTGTTACTGAAATATTTCAATTTTAGATTTAGTGTACCTTTGATATACCGTAAAATCCGCTTTAGTGCAATCCACAAATCATTACTTGGTTTGGATTGGAATCGGCTTAAATAATAAACTGCTGCAGCTAAGTCTGGTCGAGTTCCTACAGTGACATACATCAATGATCCAATTAAGGATCGACATCTGAGTTCCAGAGTATTGTCGATTAAACATTCACTGCTAGTCATTTTAAAATTAACATCCATTGGTGTAGCAATGGGCTTGCAATTTTCCATACCATATTTAACTAATACTTTTTTTCAAATAATCTGACTGATCCATTAATATGCTATCATTTGTTTTCACTATTGAAATACCCAAATACATCAAATTATTTCTTCCCAAATCTTTCATCCTGAATTCATTGCATAAAAAATCTTTTAGCTCAGAAATTTTCTTCTCATCTGTTCCTACAATTAAAAGATCATCCACATACAATAAAATATATATACGATCTTTGATGTAAAAGCAATAATCATTGTCCGATCTAGAAAACCCAAATTTTGTGATTAATTCATGAAAATGATCATACCAATATTTTGGTGATTTTTTGAGCCCATAAAGTGATTTTGTAAGCTTTAAAACTAAACCATCTTTTACTTTGATGCCTTTAGGAGGGCTTAAATACACTTGTTCCTCAATACGCCCATATAAAAATGCTCCCTTGACATCCATCTGATGTATATCATAATTATTCTGTATTGCGATTGCTAAAACAATTCTTAAAGTTTGGAGTCGAAGAACAGGAGAATATGTATCTTCACTATGGTCCTTTTTGTTGAAAACCTCGAACGACAAGTCGGGCTTTATATATTGGTTCTTTATTTTTAAGTTCTTTTCTTGAAAATACCCATTTTGTGTCAATCGTCTTGATATTCTCAGGTTTCTTTACTTGTATCCAAGTTTTACTTTCCTCTAATATATTTACTTCCGCCTCCACTGCTCTCATCCATTTATCTCTGTCTGGCCGTTGATCTATTTCATCTATGGTTTTGGGAATATCATCATCATATTCCAACAAATAAGCGAACATTGCTTCTTCCTCGGATTCGAAATTTGTAATATAGTCTTTGTGCCATACCGGCTTGTTTCTATTCCTTTTTGTTTGTGAACTACTTTCTTCATGTACTGGAATAAATTCTTCCTCCTGAATGTTTGGCTCATCCTGTATGTCTTCGTTCATATTTCCTTCCTTTGTTTTACTTTCCCTGTTATATCTGAGTTTCTCTATTTCTAATGAGTCTGGTGTATTCAACTTGTTCTCATCAAATACAACATTTCTTCCAATTTCTATTTTCCTTCTTTCAGGATCCCATAATCTATAGGAGCTGTTTGGCCCATATCCTACCATGATTAGCTTCTTTGCCTTACTGTCCAACTTTGTTCTTAATTGATCAGGCACATGTTTGTATGCTATGCTTCCAAACACTCTCAACTTCTCTAAGTTTGGTTTTGTTCCTTCCCATAGTTCGATTGGAGTCTTATCCATATTGCTGGTTGGACTTCGGTTTGTTAGATATGCTGAAACATAGATTGCCTCTCCCCACATATGTTTTGGTAAATTTGAGTCTATTAAGAGAGTTCTAGCTTTTTCCACCAGAGTTCTATTTAATCTTTCCGCTTTCCCATTCATTTCTGGATTATATGGTACTATATACTTCAACCTTATACCCTTACTTCTACAAAAGGCCTTCATCTCATTTGAAGTGTACTCTCCTCCATTATCTAATCTTAAATTTAAAATATTTGTCCCAAAATGGTTTGTAGCGTAAGCTTCATATTCTCTAAAACGTTCAAAAACCTCAAATTTATTTTTTCAGCAAATATATTATGACCATATGAGAATAATCATCTAAAAACGTCACGAAATAACGAAAACCGTCCCAAGTTGTCGGAGAAATGGGTCCACATACATCAGTGTGAACTACCTCTAAAGGTTTATTTGCTCTATATCCCTTTCCCTTAAATGGTTGCCTTGTCATTTTTCCCATTATACATAGTTCACATGTTAATCTTTCGAAATTCATATTGCTTAATTCATCTAACTTATCCATACCTTCCGCCAGACCACTTCTACTTAAGACTTTCAAATTTTGTAGGCCTAAATGTCCTAAACGCCTATGCCACAAATTGACTAAATCATCTCTATAATTTAATGAGTTGTGAACGGTATAATTTGCCGAGTTATCTATTTCCATTTTAACTAAGTATAAAGAACCTTCCTTTTTCCAATCATAACTGCTCTATCTTTGATTGACGCTTGTACTTCATTATTTTCAAATAATACCTTTAAACCATTATTTTCTAGTTTTGAAACAGACATAAGATTCTTTTTAACATCAGGACAATAATATACATTCTTAATTTTACATGGAACTCTCCTATTATTAACAAAACTAATTGCATCAATATTTCCTATGCCTTTAGCTTCTAAATAAACACCTCCCTTAGCTACAGATATCTTTTTAGGAATTTTAAACTCATTATAGTCAGAAAAAGCATTCAAGTCACTCACTAGATGATCGGAACACCCAGAGTCAACACACCAGGTTAAATTATTTTCAGCCAAGTAAGAATTTTCAAATGGCTCACCTGATCTTGTGTCTGTCATAAATACCACCTTTGCTTGGTCGTCCCTGTTGTCAGCTGTGGCTGCATAACCTCCTCTTGACCAATTCTGGAACCTATTTCTACTATATGTATTCAATTCTGACCTCGTCCATTCTCATTTGTGTTCCTTGTTGAACCTTGGGTAGTTCTGTTCTGGTTTCTGTCGCCACGTCCTTGGTAAGTATTGTCAGGTTTATTTCTATATCTGCATTGGAATTT
Organism: Micraspis discolor; assembly: GCA_030674115.1. Classification (NCBI taxonomy): domain Eukaryota; kingdom Metazoa; phylum Arthropoda; class Insecta; order Coleoptera; family Coccinellidae; genus Micraspis; species Micraspis discolor. The sequence goes on along the minus strand of JARTUT010002190.1, from coordinate 923,830 downwards.
TTGTGCCCTCGTTTTCCACATATATAACATGAAAAAGCATAATTTAATGAACTGGATGTTTCAGCTACTGGTTTTGCTCTTTTCTCCTCTTCACCCAATAGTCTGTTTTTGACAAACCCTAATTCCAGATTGGGCTGAGTTTCAATGGCAGTGACTACTGCTTCGTAACTTTTGGGCATTGACATTAGAATGTAATTTATTTTTTCTTCTTGGCTTATTTCACCCCCAGAATCTTGTAGTTGTGAAAATAGTTCATCCAGTTTGACGAAATGGTTCTGCAATGATTCCCTTTCATTTAACTTTATTTCATTTAAACTTCGTCGAATGAACAATCGGCTGCGCACTCCCCTCTGCTTGAATACCTGCTCCAGATTATAAAACATATCATAAGCACTTTCCATGTTTCTTATGTATTCCAAATGTGTGTCTGCTACTCCTCCAATTAAAATGGCTTGGGCTTTGGCTTCCCCGATTTCATTTTCTTCGTTCAGACTATAATCTTTATTGAGAACTGCTTCTACAACTCCATTGTCCCGCAGGATACTTTTGATTCGAAACTCCCATGCTGAAAAGTTATTTCCGAGAATGGGGTTAGGTTGTATTTTCCTTCGTAGTCATTTTTCATAAACCACGGTCTGCTACCACTGTTAAAATAAAAGTCAGACTAACTTTTCATGGTTTATTTCTACTATCTCCTTGGTATTCCAATACAATACAATACACAATGACTACTATTTAACTTAACACATTGTACATTCTTAACTCATCTCTTCTTCTAGAATCTTCTATCATAGAACACATATATTAATATTTAGGTTAGGCCACAGAACAGAAAAATTATTCTTATAACAATTTAGTGAGATTGCTCACAACATTACTTTTAACAGTATCTTCATTAAAAATATTTTGTTTAAAATTATTGTATGCAAATTTCAGGTCAATAAGACAAACTGAACAACCACTATCAATTAATAATTTACATTTAGGATATTCAAATTCGACGTAAGGTAAATGATTCATATTATATACCGAATTATTTAGGTCACTGAATCTTTTTCTTCGTCCTCGCGAAAATTTCGATTCTTTGAATAAAAACCTTTAGAAGTTGAAGGTTGTGGATTATTATAATCAATTCTTTTATTTTTATTACTATTTTCTTCTATATTTGTCAATCCCTCGGAAATAAAGTTTGGTTGTTGTTGATTATTGAAATATCTGCGTTGAGGATAATTTTGATACTGTGTAGAATATGCAGCTCTTTTTTGGGGATAATTTCTAGTTTGTATCGACATTTTCTCCGGTGGGGTTGTATTCCTATAATTTGGATCCGGTTTAAACACATTGTGTGAATTATTCGCACTGTATATTTGCTTTAGGGCTGATTTGCGTTCTGTGATTCAAAACGATTGTAAGAATTCGAATAAAATTGTCTCGTCGTATTAATAGGTTTATTGAACTGATTAAAATGAGAGGTATTATACTTTTGCTGTGTCGGTATATTTTTGTTCCGTCGACTCCTATCTAATAACTCATATTGAGTCATATTACTGAGATAATCTTTAACAGCGTTAACTGTTTCGTCGAAAGTTAAATTGTTATTTGTTATTAAGTATGTCCTCAATTCTACGGGCGAATTCGAAATCAATACCGTTTTACAAATTTTCAAAATATTTGATTTATACAATTGTTTCTCTGCATTTTGCATGTTATCTGCTTCAATTCTATAATTGATACGAATTTTCATCGAAATGATCCGTTCAATGAAAGCTAATAAATCCTCATTTGTTTTCTTTGTCATAAATTGTAAATTATGGATTAAAACATCCAGATTTATTTTATCTCCAAATTTGTTAATTAGGAATGCTTTTAAAATATCCCATTCATCTGGAATATCAGAGGTAGAGACTTCAGCAAGTGCTCTATCTGTTAATTTTGATTTAACTACGGCAAAGCAATATCGTTTTACAACATCATGTTCTAGTCTAAACATATCAAAATAACTTTGCACATTTTTAATAAAAGAATGAAGTTCATTTTCTTCACCAGAAAACTTAGGTAATAGAAATCCAAATTTTTCTGCCATGCTCAAATCTACTCTCTCGTTTGCCATTTTAAGATTCTTATGTTTTCGTTCGTTTATAAAATGAAAATGTTTAACTGAAGTAATTGTGAATATTTTTTATCAATACTTCTGAGAATAACTATTTTTGAATTTCACGTTTCGGTTTTTTCTTATAAGAAACCTAGGAAAAACTTTGTGATAATTCAAATTATTGAATTGAAAATGTTAAAATTAACAATCGGTTTTTTACAAGAAACCAAGAAAAACTCCTACAAGTTTTACGCTCAAAACTAGAAAAAGATTGATAATTTTTGGGCCAGAATTATTGGAAACTGGGGAAAAATAGAAAGGAATCTCTCACTTACGCAAATTTCCAATGTAGATCTTGGAGTCGTTGAAGGCGCTACTCGACAATCGGACTTCCTGCTTCTCCTCGTGAATTCTCTTGTGCTAAATGGTTGAAACCAACAGTTTTAGACTCTCTGGGTGAACCTCGGTATCTTTACACTGTCAGGAACACACGCAGGTTTTCTTGAAACTCGCACAATCCCAGACCTCGTCGACAATAATGTTATTTTGGGAGAAACTTGTGTTTTTAAAAAAACTTCTACTTTATTTGGAAACAACGATACAAGCAATGTATTACGTGAGAAGATCAAATCTTTATTTTTCATACATCATTAGACGTCTCTCCTATTTATAATAATTAAGAACAATGAGAACATTGTGAAACAATGAGCATTGATGAGAGGCGTCGCAAACAGCGACGAAGAAGACGATAAGCAATATGCTGATTTAACAAAATACAACAAGGTAATATGCATTTCCTTATGGATTGATACACTGTTGCAATAATTAGAATACAGGGTGGATAATATCTAATTATATGTACACTATTGAACTAACCAGAGCGCGAGTACTCTGCTGCAGACAAGACTGAGGCTTGCGATGCTGTGCATATATTATACATTCTGGAAAGCATACAAATCATCAGAAAAAATCCACATTATTTTGAGGAACTCAAAATTGTTAATGACACAAAAAAACTAGACCTTTCAATTTTCCAGAACATAAAATGACACTTACTGAAAAGAACACCAAGTTTATGTGTATAAAATTCTATAACTGTCAACCTTAATACATTCTGAGTATTCTAAATTTTAATAAATTCAAGAAGGAATTCTTAATTTGGATGATTGATATCGAGCCTTACACGACTTCGGAATTTTAGAACTATTCTCCTATATGTGAATGGTATAAAATAATTTGGTTTGAATAATTCTCAATATAACTGACGTTTACTCATTGTTATTGTATATGATCGTATTGAATGTTCAGAGAATAAAATAACTGTTATAGTATTGTTATAGTGGATGCATCAGCAAGCTCTTTTAGGAGGAATATTATTTATATACAAGGTGAGGCAAATCAAACAGTGCAGTTTTGAAACGTTGGTACTTCCGGTGTAGTGGGGATAATCCTATCACGATAGTTTCATGTTGTCGGGCAGGCCATGCCATTATTAGTCATTACCATGGTTTGGTCTGGTGAACAACGGGGCTTCACAGTCCGTACGTTTTTTGAAAATGGTCGATCATTCATCGCAACTCAGCGAGCTTTCCGGGTCCACTTTAACCTTTCGCGTCATGATACCGTCCCTCACCGTAATGTAGTCGCGAATTGGGTGAGTACATTTGAAGCAACTGGTTCTACATTAAAACCTAGGGGATCAGGAAGACCTAAAACGGCAAGAACACCGAAAAATTTGACGAGAGTGAGAGAAGCTATTGTGCGATCGCCTACTCGCTCTGCCCGGAAACATTCAATTGCATTGGGCATTTCCAACCGCTCAGTAAGGAGGATTTTGCCTGAAGACTTATTCTTCCACACCTACAAAATTATGATGGTCCAGGAGTTGAGTCCACTCGACTATGAAAATCGATTGAATTGCTCACAAGAAATGTTGAACCGGATTTGCGATTTTTTCTTGTGGGGCTACCTTGAGAAAAAGGTTTTAAAACATCGGCCTCACACTTAAGAAGAGCTAAAAGAAAGAATAAGGGAGGAAATTGGTGCTATACCGACCGAAATGTGTCGTAATGCGGCAGAAAACTTCCGAAATCGTCTCCATTAATGCATCGCTGTAGAAGGCCATCATCTTTCTGATTTAATTTTTAGAACATGATAAAATAAATGGCTGTTAGTTGCATCCTTTTTTTTTAATTGCCTTTCAATACCGCACTGTTTGATTTGCCCCACCCTGTATATAGATTTTGACCGCCTACACAGACCCAAATCGGTATACTCTACCGACTTTTCGGTCCAAAAATGACCCGGAACCGGGTCTGACAACGTTTTTCAATGGAATCATAATCAGAGGGTGATAGATATGAATTTTGAGCCGGGTCCGAAAAGTCGGTGAAACATCATATTTCATACAGAAATACTTCGGGGAACGGCCAGTGCGAGGGCGCTTCCGGCGACCTCGTCTTGCTGTATGTAAACGGTATACTCGATCAACGTCTCCAATCCCTAAATCTGGCAACGCTGTGCCTTGTGTATAAACCCGAAATTCTCATTCTTCTACAACTTATACAAACCCGATATAGGGGACCGTCCTCCAGAAGATAGTTTATTCATTTCTTCCAAGCGGACCGAAAGTATGATCTCATCTCACTGATATTTCATTCTTCAATAGAGTATAGTTGAAAGTCATGAAAATGGGGTACAATAGCTCGTCGTTAGAAGAAAACTACCTGGAAAATTTTATTATCATTCTTTGGACAACAACTGACTTACGAATCATATTCATAAGAGTCATGGAAATTTCAATCACCCTTTATAGGGAGTCGTTACGGAAAATTTTAATTGAGAAATGTACAAGAATATTGGATGGATCTTAAAAAAATTAGAAAAGCACTGACGTGAGGTCATGAGCATCAGCGTGCTCTTCTTAATGCTGATGAATATCTTACGAGATATCAAGTTTTTAGGAACGGTTTCTATGAAATTTGACAAACTTCTTTGTTAGAACGCTATCCGAAAATCTTCCTAGTTACAAGTTTATCTGGTGGATATGTTAGTATGTTAGGAAATGTTGAGGAAACGAAATTCCAGATGCATACTTAATGCAGAACTATCCAACGTTTTTGGCCCAGATATTTGGACAATGGACAATCTATCGAGATTCGAAAGTTACAGGCATTTGAACAAACGATAACTCGCTGTTCAATTAGGAACAAGCGCGCAAAAATTCCTGCCTCGCTTGTTTACTGAATTTAAGATTTAAAGGTGAATTGATTTTAGAAATTGAATGCTTTCCACATTCGTCATCCTCAAATCTTAACTACAATTTTTTTTTCAGTAAATACTGATTCTTATCACTTTTTTCCCACATAATTTAATCTGGTTTTAATATTGAGAACCAAATTTCTAATAATAATAATAATAATGGCTTCATTGTCCAACAGAAAATCCATTTACAGGACAAGTCACCATGCAGGGATATAAATGTTACTATTAAGAATAACTGCTCCGTATCCACCTACATACATATATTACACAAAATCAAAATTTTACTATGAATCGGTCAGATGTTCAAGTGCAATTTTCATGAAAGTTTGTTGAGAGCACGAAAAAATATCACAACAGATACAGCTACTATAATATAATTATTACACATTAAATTTATTGGAACCTTACGCAGGATATTCGTTCGAGCTCTTTCGCATTTAAAAATTCAAGCATTTCTCGAATTAAAACATGGTAGGTGAAAATTTAATTGCTGAGAATTTCGGCACAGCCGATTTCATTATTTAAGATTTTGTACAGAACCATAACTGATCCTAAAGTTATTCTTAGACTTAAACTTGGATAATTCAGTCGCTGATAAAGATAATTATTATCACATACTCTAGGAGGATAGACGATAGAGCTATAGTTGAAATTTTCAGAGTAGATTTGAGTTATAAATATATCGGCTGAGTTCGTTGTTCGGATAAATCGGTAGAGTTGTTTCGAAGTGACAAAATATAATTTTCCAAATAAAAAATTTTTTATGGAGCAATTTTATCAGGCGTATATAATAATAATAATAATATTTATTTAGTAATAAATACTAGTTACAAAATTCTGAATATCATCAAGTAACCAACTAAAAGTATTGCTCCTTAACATAAGAAATCAACAATTTTCTAAAGGTAGCATATCTGCTACACGTCTTCAGTGCACTGGGTAACTTATTGTAGCATATGAAGCCACCAACCAGAGTGGATCCCATTGTCAAATTAGTACCATATGTCCCAACAAAAAAGCTATTTTGGTTTCTGGTGCTATACTGGTGAACCTCAGAAACATACCGAGTCCTCTTGGACAAGTAACCCGGCAACATATCATGCTCAATTTTGTAAATTAGATCTAAAGTTTTGAATTTAATTCTCTGCCTTGCTGTCATCAAATTCAATGCTTCTAACATTGATCATATTGGTGTTCTTCTATTGCATCTGAGAACCATCCTCATATCCCTATTCAAAACTATCTGCAGTCTACCGATGGCATTAGACTTCAAATTGAACAAGAGAGACGCACAGTAGTCAAGATGAGGCAGAACGATGGACCTAAATAACATGCATCTGGTCTTCATATCTATTTTATTACTCATCCTAGAAATGAACTGAATCTTCTGTGCAAGTTTCTTAGTTAAATAGTCGGCCTGAAGTCCAAAATCGAGACTTCCATCGAGTATAATGCCCAGATATTTGATCGAGTCAACGTTCTTCAATATACTGTTTTCGATTTTGATTATAACTTTCTCTCTATCAATGATTCGTAATGTGTTCCGCTTTCCAAAAATCATATAACACGATTTATTAAAATTGATCTTCAATTGATTGTTGTTTAGCGAATCACTCAGCAACTCTAAATCTTTATTAAGTAAGGAACTTAAAATGTTGATATCCCTGCCGATTATATACAGCATGGTATCATCAGCGAATAATTTTATTTTACAATTTTTAAGATGTTTTTTATATCATTTAAATATATTAAGAACAATATCGGCCCCAACGTTGTGCCCTGTGGCACGCCATGTACAGTTCCCTTGTTCGAAGACAGCTCATTTTTGAATTTGACTCTCTGTGATCTGTCAGTCAAATACGTTGTGAACCATGACATAACAGTACCCCTTATTCCAATTTTATCCAACTTTTTCAGTAATAATCTTCTACTTATTGTCTCGAAAGCCCTCCTAAAATCAATAAATGCCGCTAAAACGATGTTGTTTTTATCTATTTCTTTCAACCACTCATCACAAATATCCACAATGGCAGTCTCGCAAGAATGCTTGGGTCTAAAACCTGACTGATCGTCTATGAGAACATTATTTTCATTAAGATATTTCATCAATTGATCTTTAACTACTAGTTCAAGAACTTTTTCGTAAACAGGTAGTGTATGAATGCCTCTAAATTCTTCGCAATTTTTGCATTTGAAACTTTTTCAATAGGTATGACAGTGGACAACTTCCAAGATTCGGGAAAAATACCGCTCTCAAGTGACGTGTTAACAATGTCAAGAAAACGATTGCCTGCCACGTCGACTGCATCCTTGAAAATATCAACTGTTATGTCATCAGGACCATTAGTTTTTTTGTCTTTTTATATAATTTTTTAGTTGTTTCATTGTTATCTGCGTAAATGTTGAAAATTTTGCACATTCATCAATTTCAGATATATAGTGAAAAGGATCCTTGCTGTCACCGTACTTGACACAATGTCTTCAATACTACTGACAAAAAATTCATTAAATTCCTCGGATATTTCAGAGGCTCTCGTTAAAATTTTATTTTTGAACTTTACATTGTCTGTCGAATTTACTACTCTATTGGAAACTAGAGCTTTTAGATTTTTCCAAATATTTTCGTTTCAACTATTCCTTATTATATCATAATAGTACTTTTTTTCCGATGTTCTTAGCTTCGCTGTTACCTCGTTTCTTAACTTTTTATAAATTTCCCATTGTTCGCTACAACGTGTAAAAACTGCCTTCTCATATTGAGCATCTCGTTTTTTCATCAGCTGTCTAATCTCTTCAGTCAACCACTGCAATACTCCCTTTTTCTTAATGACAATTTCAACTTTGGGGCACATACTATAAAATATTTTATGTATAGAATCAATGAAACTGTCTACCAATAAATTCACATCAGTTGGGGTATTATCCCAACCACATTTTCTGAGTTCATTCTGAAATTCATCGGGTATATATTTATTATATAAACGTTTAGTTATGGAAGTACTGACAAGAAAAGAATTCAAGGATCCCAAATTAATAGATATTATTGAGTGATCCGACAACTTAGGAGTCAAGTGAACAGTGTGGTTTAGACATCTATCATTAGTTATGACATAATCAATGAGGGTGGAACTGTCTTCTGTGATCCTTGTATACTCATTAACAATTTGGTTGAAACCTGACTGATCAATTATAAACTTACATTTTTCCGCATAAAAGAATTCTTCTTGAAGTCCAAATTAAAATCACCGACACAAACAAAACATCTTTGATACTTTGAAAATTCTTCTAAAAACTCACTAACAAAATCTAAGAAAATCGGTACGCGAACCCCAGGAGGGTGATATAAAGTGGTTAACAGCAATCGTTCTTTACGCACTTTTATTTCCACACCAATAAGCCATAGGTATGGTTCGGAAATTGTGGTTAAAACGGTGTAAACAATTCCATATCGTAAACAAACCATCACTCCTCCAGTTCTCTTGTTATCTGATGGACAGTTAAGCGTCACATACCCGGGAATACTTATTTCGTTTGACTGTATATCGTGTGTGATGTGGGTCTCGCATAAAGAAATAATGTCGGGCTTCCACTGTTGAATGAAATGAACTATTTTATTCTTATTATTAAGGAATCCCTGGCAATTAAAATACACCATGCTTTTGTGTTTGGATTGCTATATCTCACCAAAATTTATTTTTTTTGATAAGCTGTCAATAATTCTCCCGTAGCAAGGACAATTCCGATCATATGCTGCGTGATCGGTTTGCAGTTTTATGCCTAATTTTTCAACCTTCTTTGTACAGTTAATACATTTTTTTTCCGAATTTTTGCAATCTTTTGAGTCATGATTTTCTGAGCAAATGAAACAAGATCTTTCATTTCTACAGTCTTTCTGAAAATGATTAAAACCTGCACATTTGTAGCAACGGATAATATTATAGTAGTCGCTTATGAAACAACTTCTCCAGTATACACCAATACCGTTTTCGACTTTGACAAACCAATAGTTTCCGAAATATGATTTTTCAAATTTTGAATAAATACGGGTGAAACTGAACTCTATTTATCCCTTGTTAATCATCTACCCACTCAGGGTCCAAGGGTCAGCGCTCTAGCCTGTGACTCGGAGTTTTTAAATTCAATATATCCCAACATGTTGGTCACAAAAATCAACGGTATCATTATGAGATGTTAAACCATTTCTGTTTTTTTAATACAGTATCACATTTATGACAACTTTCTTGGTCTCGGTAGAGTGAGATATCCCCAAAGAAATGCATATTTCATACGGTTTGATAAGATCTTCCTAATCAATCCTAAAAGAATTGCGAGGGTTATTGCATTTGGTATCAGGATATTGATGAGATTTGGGCTTATTACTTTTGTTTGGTTGTTCCAAATAGAACAGCAAGCTATTGCTCTACCAAAATAGATAAAGTTTTCGACTAGCGAGTCAAAAATATTTCCAATCGATTGGGTTTATGAAGATATAAATAAGGTCATTTAATTTAATCCCAATGAAACAATTTTTTCCGATACAGCTTTGGAATAGGGCACTCCGAGTGCCTTTAAAGCATTTCTGAAGAACTTGAATTATTTGAAACATTGAACATTAAAAAACTTTAACACCTGATGAATTTTCTTGAAGCCCGAATTCTTCTAGTTATCCAGGTAAAAAATGAGTATTTGAAGAAGTTATCTTTCTGATGTTTTCTCTTCGTAATTGATATCTCAAAGATCTATTTCAATATCGGCATTCGTCAAAGTTTTTTACAAAATATCGGAAACAAACTGAAAAACTGCAAATATTTCTCAATTACTGAAATTTTCAAACACATCACAGTGTGTTTCAAATATTGAGCCCAAAATTGTAAAAATATTACTCATAATTTTTGTTTTTCAATAATGAATAAAGTTTTATATTATTATTATGTCGTAAAATATTGAAAATTTTCCTTTACCTTCAGAGATAGATTGAAATTTCCACTATGATAGTTTTTCAAATATGATTCATATGTCAGTTGTTATCGAAAACAACTTCTTTATGCTAAAAATTTCTTACATACTGTCAGATGATGAGCAAATGTACCAGATTTTTATTGACTTCAATGATGATTCTGTTGAAGAGTTAAAAACCAGTGAAGATGAGTTATTTGATTATCGGTCCGGTTCGAAGAATTAAATAAAACAATCTTCTATACGACGGTTCTCTCTATTGGGATTGTAAAAGTTGTTAGAAGTGATAGATTTTGGGAGAATTCAGACTATACAATTCATGTGACCTTCTACTAAAAAAAGTAAAACATCCTCGTCAGTCACTTCTCAACATAAGATATGCAATTAGAGTTATTTGCGGTATAACTAACCGACGCGGTCAGTCCCAACGATCTGAAAACACCGCAGGGATTGAAAAGGTTTGGAGAACATCCCGTCGGCGTATATGTGGGAATGAAAAGTCGGTTTAGGATATCAAGCTTCAAAACGTGAATATAGTATATCACTTTTTTGAATGAAAAAAATTTTTTCCCCTCTAAAGTTGCCTGAGGAGTTATATTTCCTTAAAGCAGGTTTTCCACATATATACACGCAAAATCCATCTGGATCATACGGGTCTCAGGTAGCCTGTCGCATGTACCGGGACTGTAATTCCCAATAACTCCCAAATAACTTATTAATTGAAAGTTTTTTGTTTTACTTCATGACCAAATTCTCATTTATCCAGAAACCATTTTGGTAATTACCGTTACGTAGGTAGGGATTAGACGGATCATTAGGCCTGTCATAGATATAGGTACCTTTGTTGGGACACGTACCCCGTTAGTACACAGACCGCGCAGGTAGGTATATCTAGGTACCCGAGGAACTTATGTATACAAGTGTGATTGGAAAAAAAACCCTGTAAAAAAAAAGGCTGTACACCACCTTGCGGCGAAACTCGAATTACGCTAGATGGCACCAAGCGAAAATTTCAAGGAACTGAAAACAGGCACGCCCATTGTACGAAATAGGACGGTCTGTACGGTATTTATGACCCTAATAAACTTTCTAGGTACTGTCGCCGGTGGGTAGGATCGAAACGGAATTTTTGTGGGTTCCGAAGAGAATGGTAAATACAGAGTTCATTCTATTTAGACCGGTCAATTGAGACCAAATAACAAGGGTGAAGTTACATAAATTCCCTACAAGCTGAGAGTCGGTGAAATTGTTCAAATCATAATTATGAATAAAATGTTAGTTTCCCTGTATGGAAAAATTTTATTCAAGGTTAAAGGCCAAAAAATGCGGTTTTCACGATTTTCTGCAAAACGTCAAGTTTTATGTTAAAATTACTCCAGACAAATATTGTAGAACATACTATATAATTATCTATAAAATGTGTATCAATATTTTGTTCCAAAGAGTCACCGTTTTTGAGATATAACGGTTCAAAAAATTATGAAAGTTGTAATCGTCATAATATACATGATTTGGCCACGTATACAGGGTGAGTCAAAATTGTGTATCGAGCTATCTGGGGGCACATTGAAAAATAAGTTTAGTATGATGGATAAACTCATATCCCAGAATGCATATTATGACGATTACAACTTTTATAACTTTTTGAAACGTTGTATCTCAAAAACGGTGGCTCTTAGGAAAAAAAATTTGATACATATTTTATAGATAATATATGTTCTACAATTTTTTCTGGAGTAATTTTGTAATAAAACCTGCCTTTTTGCTGAAAATCGCGAAAAACGCATTCTTGACCTTTGACCTTGACTTGAATATTTCAGTACAGCAGAATAATGAAAAACTTTCAAATTTTATTCATAATTAGGTTCTGAACAATTGCACCAAACTTTCAGCTTGTTGGGAATTAATGTAACCCTGCATATCTAAATTGACCCTATAATTATTTATGTGAATGATGCAAATTAATTGAAACAATCTCTTGAATTTGTACATGGGGCGCTATACAACATGAAAAAAAAATTATTCGGACAAATCTAATGAGTTGAAGATGCATATAAAATTTCCATGCCTCCAAAACATTTTTCCTGGGCATATCAAACATGGGAAATAAAACATTTTTGTTTTTTAAAATATATTATTTGGATTGAGGGAGCTGATATAATGCAATACATATTGAACCAAAATGTCCCTAGCTGAGGTTGGTGCACGGAGTACCATACAATTCTGCATATGATACAATAGTCCAGGGAAAAACCTCAGCAGAAAAAACCCTGCACCCGTGTCAAAAAAATATAACTTTCAACGGGTGTTCGACCCCTGCATCTGAAAAAATTCGATATAATTTTTTCCGCTGAGAGAGTAGAATGTAGGCTTCGTTCGTGAGAAACACTTACCCACTTCCATAATAATTTCAATTTATTTTGCGGACACTCATTCCTCTTGGTATTCTGCCATCTATTATTTCTGGAAGAATGCACTTCTTGTAAAAGTCCTCTAATTTTGGAAGCATCGTATTTCTCCAGAAATTCCGATCCCTTATTATGGTTTCCACATGGAAATCATTATCGCAATAAAGAATCAAGTCGCAATATTCTCTACCGCATATATTTAACTGTCCCTGAATTTGTTCCCTGAATGAGTTTTTTTCGATAAAATATTTCCTTGAGGAAATATTTGCATCTGAAGAGTATTTCAATTTTCAAAGTGTAATTAGCCAAAAACCATGCATCATATCAAAAATCGTCGGAAGGTACGCACTAGGGAAAACTCATGCCAATGCTCACTCAAATTTTGAATGAAATCCGACAAACGGTTTATGCGTTATTCTTGAAGTAAATTAGCATTGAAATAGTATAGGCACAAAGAAGGTAATGTACAGCCTTAAGCTCAAGCGGTAGCCAGTGCACTACTGCTGAATTTTTATAAATATATTATATTCATTACCGATTGTTCTGTTTTCATTTGTATATATGTTCGTTTATTTTTTCTCTTTTTTTTTGTTATTTTTTTTATTATTTATTCACTACTATGCGACTGCACATGCGCGCATAGGCTTTGTGATTCGGGCAAACCTTCTAACATATTCCTGACTGACTTGCGTATTGGGATCAGTTATGCGACTTAAGCAAGGTCCAGTAAGAAGAAGAAGAACTACTACCTCTTCTTCGGAACATAGAGTATGAATTATGCCCCCCACTACTACTAGAAATAGACAATCTGACCACGAGTACCATTATCTCGAAAACAACCGAGAACAACAGTCGCTCAGTAACAAGCAACAACCAGTTTAAGCAACACATCAACCGTTGGAAAGAGACTCTACAATAAACCTTACCTCAAAAGGGAGCACGTGTGAAAATTACAGTCACGCGTTTGAATTTTAATTCACCGATTATATTCAAAATGTCTCTATACGCACCTCGTTTAAACCAACAAGGAAGTTCATATCCAAATACTCATGTTGGTGAAGAGTGGAATGATGTCATATTATGCCATATTAAACGTGAGGGAAAAATCAAAGAACGTAATGCATCCAAGATGAAAATTTCGAAAGGTACAGTAAAACTATATATTCCATGAAATACATATAAATTGAATATTCCCAATGAAACAAAAATCGAATGGCATCCAATACAGAAGAGCAATGAAACAAGGAGAGATACATCCAAATTAAATTTTCCCATGGAAACAAAGGTCGAAACACCTATAATAGAACAGAAAAATAAAAGAGGCAATGATTTATCCGAATTGAATATTCCCATGAAAACAGAATTGGAGGAATCTTCAATAAAGTGTCCCGAACCAACTCTTCTTGAAAAGATGAGGAGGTCTGCTAGATGGCGAAAAAGTTGGAACAAAAAAGAACGAAGAAATCTCAAATATAGAAGGAGAGCTTCCGGAAGAAATCAAATCCCATCCCGAACTGATGAAATTTTGGTGTAGGAGGTACAAGCTGTTCAGTCGATTCGACGAAGGCATCAAACTTGATCGAGAAAGTTGGTTTTCAGTTACACCTGAAAAATTAGCTATAGAAACTGCTCTTAAATGTCGAACGAATGTAATAATCGATGGATTTTGTGGTGCCGGAGGGAATACGATCCAGTTTGCCAAATATTGCAACAAAGTCATAGCAATTGATATAGATCCTAAGAAAATAGAACTCAAAAGAATAATGCAGCAGTTTATGGTGTACTGGATAAAATAGAATTTATTGTTGGAGACTTCATAGAATTAGCTGCCTCTCTTAAAGGTGACGCTGTATTTTTAAGCCCGCCATGGGGTGGTCTATCATATTTAGACAACGAAGTTTACGATTTGGAAAACACGCTACGACCGGTACCATATTCGAAACTAATCAAACTAAGTAATCAAGTAAGTGCCAATATTACAATGTTCTTACCCAAAAACTGCAATGAGGATGAGTTGAAGAAATATGCAGGCACTTCAAATGTAGAAATTGAACGAAATTTCTACAAGAATATCATGATAGGATTAACAGTTCACTACAGGAAGAATAATTTGGAGAGGTTTCAAAAAATACACTCTAAGACAGAGAAAGAATACAAAAGTTGGAGGCAGATCCGGATGGAAAAATTGGAAAAAGTGAAAAAATTAGAAAAAAATTGGGATAATCAACATAACTTCAAATTACGAAGTTCAAAATCTTGGCTTTAATGAAAAACTCAAAAACAGATGTAACAATAAATTTAAAGTACAAATGTAGAAAGAGACGGTATGGAAGAATGCTTGCTGCTAAAATAATTACAACAGGTTAGTATATTCGACACAATTCCATTTTACGGAACGCAGAGTTTAGAAACTGATAAAAATAAAAAAAAATGTATACAAGTAATATAAAAATATTTAAATAGTTGGATAATATAATTTTAAGATGACTGCTTAGCATGGCGCATGGGGGTAATCGTATCACAAGGAACAAAGCCCTAGCGTCTGTGGCATGGCGCACACAATGAAAAGCCACACTGATGAGTCCATAACGTGTGCGTCAGGGACGAAACGCATAAATTACATGCATTTGTGAAACCCGCTTGATATAAACGGTTGTCGTCACGAAGTGTCTTTGAAAAGCAGACAATTGACGCAGACTAACAAAAATCTGGAAAATACTCGCTACTACAACTGGTAATGAAATACTAGACACGTTTTCAATCAGGTAAAACAAGTGTTCCTTAGTTTAACGAGGTAAAAGGAAACCGCTTAGGTGGCAATCACGCGGCTGTTATTGTTCTCATCGGGGTATATTCAATTGTATATCAATTTTATATATATAATAATGTTATTTTGGGAGAAACTTGTGTTTTTAAAAAAACTTCTACTTTATTTGGAAACAACGATACAAGCAATGTATTACGTGAGAAGATCAAATCTATATTTTTCATACATCATTAGACGTCTCTCCTATTTTTAATAATTAAGAACAATGAGAACATTGTGAAACAATGAGCATTGTTGAGAGGCGTCGCAAACAGCGCGATAACAATTAAGACGATAAGCAATATGCTGATTTAATAAAATACAACAAGGTAATATGCATTTCCTTATGGATTGATACACTGTTGCAATAATTAGAATACAGGGTGGATAATATCTAATTCCTCCCCTTTGGATAAAAGTATCACCCTGTTTGGGTGTAGTTTTACATAAATCTTTTTTTTTAAATATTTCACGATAAAGTATACAACAATTATTAAAATTAACATCAGACTGAATTCACTTGGCTTCATCTTCCATTCTTCGATTTCTTCTAAATTCACGTCTCGAACATTGATTTCGTTGAGATCCTCTTCTTTGGAATCTTCTTTCTTGAAATCTTCTTTCTTGAATTCTTCTTTCTTGAGAGTATTTATTTTAGGCAAAATAATATATTTTTCTTCATCAATCGTAGTAACTGGGTGAATTTCCTTTTGATCATTACTAATTACACATTTTGATCGTAAGATTGCAGTTGTAGGGATGAAATGGTATTTCGTTTGTTGTAAACACTTTTCTTTAATTTCCAAATTATTTGTGGAAAGAATATTTCCATCTTCTAATAGTTTCAGATTGGCTGTTGGGGTTACATTTCGTTTTGGGCAATTTTCCATTTGTTTTTTCAGAATATTCGTTAAGCACTCTGGGGGTTTATTAAGAGAATCTTGGTCGCACAGGAAATCTTCATCTATGGAGTGGCACTGACTCGTTGACCATTTTAATTCCTCGTTTTGTGAGAGCATAAATGGTTCGGAATATGGTAGGGTTAAATTGTTTTGAGTCAAGTAGTAGAACTTGTAGAGATTGAAATTTTCCTCATAAATTGTTGGAATAGAAATTAAAAAAATATTACTTTGTTTTTGAAAATAACTTTAGTATGACATATTTGATAATAGTCTTTCAAATGATTTATTGGTATGATAGTAACATTCTGAACTAGTTCTGTGAACTTGGTATACGGCAGAATAGATTTATGTAGAACATGTAATCTCGCAAAACTTACTGCAATTTGGATTTCGTCTAGAATATTTTTATATCCTTTATTTCGAACATCATAAGATGCATTTGTTCGATTTCTCTAAGTGCCGGAACAATTTTTAATAAATTATAATTTTCCAATAGTTTTTAAATTTTTCATTGTATTTATTCTTCAAATCATTCACCACTGTTGCAATTTGCTTCTGATTCCTCATTAGTATTTCCTCATTTTTCTCAATACTATTAAAATAATTTTTATATAATTCTTAATCGTCGGAATCTAAGGTTCCGAAGAGTATTTTCGATATTTTTCCTCCAACATTAATTAATCCTCTCTTAATTCTCACTTTATCATTTAGTAATTCTTCCAGACTTCTGACGTTTATTAAATTTGATTCTTGAAGATATCGGTAATGAGCCGTTTTAGAAAAACCTAATTTTTGGTCTTTTAGTTCATTGATTTCTTTTTGATATTCAAGTATTAGTTTCTCAATTTTTTCTAAATCAATATGATAAATAAGCTGTATGTTTCTTTTTGTTATATAAGCTTTACCTAATAAAATTGGTAACACATTGCTTTCTAATGGTATTATATCTAAGGAAGACACAATTATTGTCTGCAATATTATAATTACGTTGGCTAGAATATTCATTTTCAACCTGAAAACAATAATAAACAATTATAATTTACCTATTTTTTCCTTTTCTTTGTGTAAGGAATTTCTAAAATTGGATTTTCCGCTCTACTATGGACAGTTATGTCACCGTGAATAATAATATTTTTATTTCTTAGTTCACTTAGGTCTTTATCATTTAAATTTGGTAGTTCATTATCAGGTTCTACTAATAGATCGATACATTCTTCCAATTCGTCATCTGAGAAATGATTAATTATGGAGAGTGAATCTTCTTCAATTGGATTTATTTCAACTTTTTCTATGTAATTTAAATCTTCATTAAAATTGTCATTTTGTATGTAATAAATATCGACATTGATATCTGATTCTTTAAAAATGTATTTTATCATATTAAAAATAATTGTCCATTCCAATTTATTTAATCCGCATGCTATTCTGGGAATAGCTACATATTTATCATCGTTAAATTCACATAATTTTTTCAGATTAATAAGAGTTTCGAATACCGTTTCATAGGTTGGTTTATCATAATAAAATTCTTTAGTTATTAAATAGTAAATATTTCGATTTTCAATTCTTATTGATGCTACTTCACCAACAGTTTTATTTTGAGATTTTAATTTGTTTACATTTCCGAATTTACTTTTGAATTGTGCTGCAATACCTTTACTCATTTCTAAATCTTTTGATACACAATGAGCTAAAGCATATTTGTTCGGGCAACTAAAAATATTTCCTTCTTTCTCCTTAATATTAGAAGGTTTTGATAATTGATCGATTTTTAAAAATTTCTCGTAATTAACTTCACTATTTTCCTCTAGCCTTATTCTGCTGAGAGCATCCGTATTTATTCGACTTCGTTTTTCTTCACGTTGGCATTTAGGATATTTATAATTTTTAGAATGAATAGAAATTTATCCACTGTACGAATTTTATGTTTGATTTGTTTGGAAAAATTCAGTAGTTGCAATGCATCTTCATTTGTTCGTAAAATTTTCAGTAATTGAGAAGCTATCTTAGGTTTTAAATGAGAAAGATCAACTGGAATCTCAGTTGGTTTTTGACACACTTGGTTTTTGAATGGAATTCTACAGTATTCATTTTCTAAAACTCCATTTTTAAAATCAATTTTCAAATTGTATTTATTGAGGAAATCAGTACCTATTAAACCATCATAATTCTTATGAAATTTATATAAAATAAAAGGATGATAATCTTCAATATTTAATTCAGAAAAAAGAGGTATTAGAACTTTTTCATTCGAAGTTTGAGATTTAGAGCATGCCGTAAGGGTGGTATCTGTTAAAATAAAAGTCAGACTAACTTTTCATGGTTTATTTCTACTATCTCCTTGGTATTCCAATACAATACAATATATTTTGTTGGGACATATGGTACTAATTTGACAATGGGATCCACTCTGGTTGGTGGCTTCATATGCTACAATAAGTTACCCAGTGCACTGAAGACGTGTAGCAGATATGCTACCTTTAGAAAATTGTTGATTTCTTATGTTAAGGAGCAATACTTTTAGTTGGTTACTTGATGATATTCAGAATTTTGTAACTAGTATTTATTACTAAATAAAGATTATTATTATTATTATTATTATATACGCCTGATAAAATTGCACCATAAAAAATTTTTTATTTGGAAAATTTTATTTTGTCACTTCGAAACAACTCTACCGATTTATCCGAACAACGAACTCAGCCGATATATTTATAACTCAAATCTACTCTGAAAATTTCAACTCTAGCTCTATCGTCTATCCTCCTAGAGTATGTGATAATAATTATCTTTATCAGCGACTGAATTATCCAAGTTTAAGTCTAAGAATAACTTTAGGATCAGTTATGGTTCTGTACAAAATCTTAAATAATGAAATCGGCTGTGCCGAAATTCTCAGCAAATTAAATTTTCACCTACCATGTTTTAATTCGAGAAATGCTTGAGTTTTTAAATGTGAAAGAGCTAGAACGAATATCCTGCGTAAGGTTCCAATAAATTTAATGTGTAATAATTATATTATAGTAGCTGTACCTGTTGTGATATTTTTTCGTGCTCTCAACAAACTTTTATGAAAATTGCACTTGAACATCTGACCGATTCATAGTAAAATTTTGATTTTGTGTAATATATGTATGTAGGTGGATACGGAGCAGTTATTCTTAATAGTAACATTTATATCCCTGCATAGTGACTTGTCCTGTAAATGGATTTTCTGTTGGACAATGAAGCCATTATTATTATTATTATTAGAAATTTGGTTCTCAATATTAAAACCAGATTAAATTATGTGGGAAAAAAGTGATAAGAATCAGTATTTACTGAAAAAAAAATTGTAGTTAAGATTTGAGGATGACGAATGAGGAAAGCATTCAATTTCTAAAATCAATTCACCTTTAAATCTTAAATTCAGTAAACAAGCGAGGCAGGAATTTTTGCGCGCTTGTTCCTAGTTGAACAGCGAGTTATCATTTGTTCAAATGCCTGTAACTTTCGAATCTCGATAGATTGTCCATTGTCCAAATATCTGGGCCAAAAACGTTGGATAGTTCTGCATTAAGTATGCATTTGGAATTTCGTTTCCTCAACATTTCCTAACATACTAACATATCCACCAGATAAACTTGTAACTAGGAAGATTTTCGGATAGCGTTCTAACAAAGAAGTTTGTCAAATTTCATAGAAACTGTTCCTAAAAACTTAAGAAGAGCACGCTGATGCTCATGACCTCACGTCAGTGCTTTTCTAATTTTTTTAAGATTCATCCAATATTCTTGTACATTTCTCAATTAAAATTTTCCGTAACGACTCCCTATAAAGGGTGATTGAAATTTCCATGACTCTTATGAATATGATTCGTAAGTCAGTTGTTGTCCAAAGAATGATAATAAAATTTTCCAGGTAGTTTTCTTCTAACGACGAGCTATTGTACCCCATTTTCATGACTTTCAACTATACTCTATTGAAGAATGAAATATCAGTGAGATGAGATCATACTTTCGGTCCGCTTGGAAGAAATGAATAAACTATCTTCTGGAGGACGGTCCCCTATATCGGGTTTGTATAAGTTGTAGAAGAATGAGAATTTCGGGTTTATACACAAGGCACAGCGTTGCCAGATTTAGGGATTGGAGACGTTGATCGAGTATACCGTTTACATACAGCAAGACGAGGTCGCCGGAAGCGCCCTCGCACTGGCCGTTCCCCGAAGTATTTCTGTATGAAATATGATGTTTCACCGACTTTTCGGACCCGGCTCAAAATTCATATCTAACACCCCCTGATTATGATTCCATTGAAAAACGTTGTCAGACCCGGTTCCGGGTCATTTTTGGACCGAAAAGTCGGTAGAGTATACCGATTTGGGTCTGTGTAGGCGGTCAAAATCTATATACAGGGTGGGGCAAATCAAACAGTGCGGTATTGAAAGGCAATTAAAAAAAAAGGATGCAACTAACAGGAATTAAATTTATTTGAATTTTTCGTTACATCATGCCATTTATTTTATCATGTTCTAAAAATTAAATCAGAAAGATGATGGCCTTCTACAGCGATGCATTAATGGAGACGATTTCGGAAGTTTTCTGCCGCATTACGACACATTTCGGTCGGTATAGCACCAATTTCCTCCCTTATTCTTTCTTTTAGCTCTTCTTAAGTGTGAGGCCGATGTTTTAAAACCTTTTTCTCAAGGTAGCCCCACAAGAAAAAATCGCAAATCCGGTTCAACATTTCTTGTGAGCAATTCAATCGATTTTCATAGTCGAGTGGACTCAACTCCTGGACCATCATAATTTTGTAGGTGTGGAAGAATAAGTCTTCATGCAAAATCCTCCTTACTGAGCGGTTGGAAATGCCCAATGCAATTGAATGTTTCCGGGCAGAGCGAGTAGGCGATCGCACAATAGCTTCTCTCACTCTCGTCAAATTTTTCGGTGTTCTTGCCGTTTTAGGTCTTCCTGATCCCCTAGGTTTTAATGTAGAACCAGTTGCTTCAAATGTACTCACCCAATTCGCGACTACATTACGGTGAGGGACGGTATCATGACGCGAAAGGTTAAAGTGGACCCGGAAAGCTCGCTGAGTTGCGATGAATGATCGACCATTTTCAAAAAACGTACGGACTGCGAAGCCCCGTTGTTCACCAGACCAAACCATGGTAATGACTAATAATGGCATGGCCTGCCCGACAACATGAAACTATCGTGATAGGATTATCCCCACTACACCGGAAGTACCAACGTTTCAAAACTGCACTGTTTGATTTGCCCCACCTTGTATATAAATAATATTCCTCCTAAAAGAGCTTGATCATCTTGAGGTGCTGATGCATCCACTATAACAATACTATAACAGTTATTTTATTCTCTGAACATTCAATACGATCATATACAATAACAATGAGTAAACGTCAGTTATATTGAGAATTATTCAAACCAAATTATTTTATACCATTCACATATAGGAGAATAGTTCTAAAATTCCGAAGTCGTGTAAGGCTCGATATCAATCATCCAAATTAAGAATTCCTTCTTGAATTTATTAAAATTTAGAATACTCAGAATGTATTAAGGTTGACAGTTATAGAATTTTATACACATAAACTTGGTGTTCTTTTCAGTAAGTGTCATTTTATGTTCTGGAAAATTGAAAGGTCTAGTTTTTCTTGTGTCATTAACAATTTTGAGTTCCTCAAAATAATGTGGATTTTTTCTGATGATTTGTATGCTTTCCAGAATGTATAATATATGCACAGCATCGCAAGCCTCAGTCTTTTCTGCAGCAGAGTACTCGCGCTCTGGTTAGTTCAATAGTGTACATATAATTAGATATTATCCACCCTGTATTCTAATTATTGCAACAGTGTATCAATCCATAAGGAAATGCATATTACCTTGTTGTATTTTGTTAAATCAGCATATTGCTTATCGTCTTAATTGTTATCGCGCTGTTTGCGACGCCTCTCAACAATGCTCATTGTTTCACAATGTTCTCATTGTTCTTAATTATTATAAATAGGAGAGACGTCTAATGATGTATGAAAAATATAGATTTGATCTTCTCACGTAATACATTGCTTGTATCGTTGTTTCCAAATAAAGTAGAAGTTTTTTTAAAAACACAAGTTTCTCCCAAAATAACATTATTGTCGACGAGGTATGGGATTGTGCGAGTTTCAAGAAAACCTGCGTGTGTTCCTGACAGTGTAAAGATACCGAGGTTCACCCAGAGAGTCTAAAACTGTTGGTTTCAACCATTTAGCACAAGAGAATTCACGAGGAGAAGCAGGAAGTCCGATTGTCGAGTAGCGCCTTCAACGACTCCAAGATCTACATTGGAAATTTGCGTAAGTGAGAGATTCCTTTCTATTTTTCCCCAGTTTCCAATAATTCTGGCCCAAAATTATCAATCTTTTTCTAGTTTTGAGCGTAAAACTTGTAGGAGTTTTTCTTGGTTTCTTGTAAAAACCGATTGTTAATTTTAACATTTTCAATTCAATAATTTGAATTATCACAAAGTTTTTCCTAGGTTTCTTATAAGAAAAAACCGAAACGTGAAATTCAAAATAGTTATTCTCAGAAGTATTGATAAAAATATTCACAATTACTTCAGTTAAACATTTTCATTTTATAAACGAACGAAAACATAAGAATCTTAAAATGGCAAACGAGAGAGTAGATTTGAGCATGGCAGAAAAATTTGGATTTCTATTACCTAAGTTTTCTGGTGAAGAAAATGAACTTCATTCTTTTATTAAAAATGTGCAAAGTTATTTTGATATGTTTAGACTAGAACATGATGTTGTAAAACGATATTGCTTTGCCGTAGTTAAATCAAAATTAACAGATAGAGCACTTGCTGAAGTCTCTACCTCTGATATTCCAGATGAATGGGATATTTTAAAAGCATTCCTAATTAACAAATTTGGAGATAAAATAAATCTGGATGTTTTAATCCATAATTTACAATTTATGACAAAGAAAACAAATGAGGATTTATTAGCTTTCATTGAACGGATCATTTCGATGAAAATTCGTATCAATTATAGAATTGAAGCAGATAACATGCAAAATGCAGAGAAACAATTGTATAAATCAAATATTTTGAAAATTTGTAAAACGGTATTGATTTCGAATTCGCCCGTAGAATTGAGGACATACTTAATAACAAATAACAATTTAACTTTCGACGAAACAGTTAACGCTGTTAAAGATTATCTCAGTAATATGACTCAATATGAGTTATTAGATAGGAGTCGACGGAACAAAAATATATACCGACACAGCAAAAGTATAATACCTCTCATTTTAATCAGTTCAATAAACCTATTAATACGACGAGACAATTTTATTCGAATTCTTACAATCGTTTTGAATCACAGAACGCAAATCAGCCCACAAAGCAAATATACAGTGCGAATAATTCACACAATGTGTTTAAACCGGATCCAAATTATAGGAATACAACCCCACCGGAGAAAATGTCGATACAAACTAGAAATTATCCCCAAAAAAGAGCTGCATATTCTACACAGTATCAAAATTATCCTCAACGCAGATATTTCAATAATCAACAACAACCAAACTTTATTTCCGAGGAATTGACAAATATAGAAGAAAATAGTAATAAAAATAAAAGAATTGATTATAATAATCCACAACCTTCAACTTCTAAAGGTTTTTATTCAAAGAATCGAAATTTTCGCGAGGACGAAGAAAAAGATTCAGTGACCTAAATAATTCGGTATATAATATGAATCATTTACCTTACGTCGAATTTGAATATCCTAAATGTAAATTATTAATTGATAGTGGTTGTTCAGTTTGTCTTATTGACCCGAAATTTGCATACAATAATTTTAAACAAAATATTTTTAATGAAGATACTACCCTTACGGCATGCTCTAAATCTCAAACTTCGAATGAAAAAGTTTTAATACCTCTTTTTTCTGAATTAAATATTGAAGATTATCATCCTTTTTATTTTATATAAATTTCATAAGAATTATGATGGTTTAATAGGTACTGATTTCCTCAATAAATACAATTTGAAAATTGATTTTAAAAATGGAGTTTTAGAAAATGAATACTGTAGAATTCCATTCAAAAAACCAAGTGTGTCAAAAACCAACTGAGATTCCAGTTGATCTTTCTCATTTAAAACCTAAGATAGCTTCTCAATTACTGAAAATTTTACGAACAAATGAAGATGCATTGCAACTATTGAATTTTTCCAAACAAATCAAACATAAAATTACAGTACAGTGGATAAAATTCCTATTCATTCTAAAAATTATAAATATCCTAAATGCCAACGTGAAGAAAAACGAAGTCGAATAAATACGGATGCTCTCAGCAGAATAAGGCTAGAGGAAAATAGTGAAGTTAATTACGAGAAATTTTTAAAAATCGATCAATTATCAAAACCTTCTAATATTAAGGAGAAAGAAGGAAATATTTTTAGTTGCCCGAACAAATATGCTTTAGCTCATTGTGTATCAAAAGATTTAGAAATGAGTAAAGGTATTGCAGCACAATTCAAAAGTAAATTCGGAAATGTAAACAAATTAAAATCTCAAAATAAAACTGTTGGTGAAGTAGCATCAATAAAAATTGAAAATCGAAATATTTACTATTTAATAACTAAAGAATTTTATTATGATAAACCAACCTATGAAACGGTATTCGAAACTCTTATTAATCTGAAAAATTTGTGAATTTAACGATGAAAAATATGTAGCTATTCCCAGAATAGCATGCGGATTAGATAAATTGGAATGGACAATTATTTTTAATATGATAAAATACATTTTTAAAGAATCAGATATCAATGTCGATATTTATTACATACAAAATGACAATTTTAATGAAGATTTAAATTACATAGAAAAAGTTGAAATAAATCCAATTGAAGAAGATTCACTCTCCATAATTAATCATATCTCAGATGACGAATTGGAAGAATGTATCGATCTATTAGTAGAACCTGATAATGAACTACCAAATTTAAATGATAAAGATCTAAGTGAACTAAGAAATAAAAATATTATTATTCACGGTGACATAACTGTCCATAGTAGCGCGGAAAATCCAATTTTAGAAATTCCTTACACAAAGAAAAGGAAAAAATAGGTAAATTATAATTGTTTATTATTGTTTTCAGGTTGAAAATGAATATTCTAGCCAACGTAATTATAATATTGCAGACAATAATTGTGTCTTCCTTAGATATAATACCATTAGAAAGCAATGTGTTACCAATTTTATTAGGTAAAGCTTATATAACAAAAAGAAACATACAGCTTATTTATCATATTGATTTAGAAAAAATTGAGAAACTAATACTTAAATATCAAAAAGAAATCAATGAACTAAAAGACCAAAAATTAGGTTTTTCTAAAACGGCTCATTACCGATATCTTCAAGAATCAAATTTAATAAACGTCAGAAGTCTGGAAGAATTACTAAATGATAAAGTGAGAATTAAGAGAGGATTAATTAATGTTGGAGGAAAAATATCGAAAATACTCTTCGGAACCTTAGATTCCGACGATGAAGAATTATATAAAAATTATTTTAATAGTATTGAGAAAAATTTAGAAAGCACTGACGTGAGGTCAGATTGCTTCGGCGCTCTTGTTGACCTACTTGCAGTGAATATTCAAACCTTAACAAATCTATAAGCTCTCTGATCGGGTGAACAATAGTCTTTTTCCGTACTATGGGATAATGTGATGTAAATATGAAAGCCTAATGAATAAACAAACCTTTATCTCAATTTGAAAATAACTACTCATAATTTTCACCAAATTTTGTTCTATGCTTCTCCTAAAAACTTACGTCATCAAATTCTTTCTCTATGATAAAAAATTTTTGATTAATATTACGTCTGTGCTTTTCTGAATTTTGACAACGTCATCGACATCGAATTCTACCTCTATGAATTCTATGAAAATTTTGATTGATATTACGCCAACTGACACTGATATCTAGGTCCGCAAGTTGTCAAACGAATATCGATCTGTGATGGCAAATCTTTCAATGACAAAGCTCGGACTTCATGACATTTCTATTTTTCTCTTGAGTAAATGAAAAAAATGATCATATCTTCAGAAGGGGAGAAGCTACGACAATGAAATTTGGGGATGAGTAAGATATCGGTAACCTCAATATATATACGGATTTTTATTTAAATCTAAATGAAGTCTTAGGAGATATTAAGTATTGAAAATTTTTTTGGGAATTTTTTAAAATTTTCTAACGTGACGATTTCTGCGAAATTTTGCCATTTCGTTTCAGCCTCCTCAATAACATTCCAAGTATCAACTTGATCGGATGGATATTCTAGTAGTTATTGAGAAACAAAATTTCAGATGCTCATAACTACTGAACCATCCGACGGATTTGGCCCAATAACGAACTTGACCGAGATATTTGGACAATTAACCTATTCTGAAAATTTGAAAACTCTAGCTGATTCCTTTTGGATGCTAGAGAGGATACGGCCGGACGGCCGGCCGGACAGACTCAACTTTCGCCACGAATTCTTCATCAGGGAGTAGAACCCAATCGATTGAGACCATTTTCGGCTCGATATTCCAAAATTACAGACATTCGGGATGTGTTTGAAAATTTCAGTAATTGAGAAATATTTGCAGTTTTTCAGTTTGTTTCCGATATTTTGTAAAAACTTTGACGAATGCCGATATTAAAATAGATCTTTGAGATATCAATTACGAAGAAAACATCAGAAGGATAACTTCTTCAAATTACTATTTTTTTACCTGGATAACAAGAATTCGGGCTTCAAGAAAATTCATCAGGTGTTAAAGTTTTTAATGTTCAATGTTTCAAATAATTCAAGTTCTTCAGAAATGCTTTAAAGGCACTCGAGTGCCCTATTCCAAAGCTGTATCGGAAAAAATTGTTTCATTGGGATTAAATTAAATGACCTTATTTATATCTTCATAAACCCAATCGATTGGAAATATTTTTGACTCGCTAGTCGAAAACTTTATCTATTTTGTAGAGCAATAGCTTGCTGTTCTACTTGGAACAACCAAACAAAAGTAATAAGCCCAAATCACATCAATATCCTGATACCAAATGCAATAACCTCGCAATTCTTTTAGGTTGATTAGGAAGATCTTATCAAACCGTATGAAATTTGCATTTCTATGGGGATATCTCACTCTACCGAGACCAAGAAAGTTGTCATAAATGTGATACTGTAAAAAAACAGAAATGGTTTAACATCTCATAATGATACGTTGGTTTTTGTGACCAACATGTTGGGATATATTAATTTAAAAACTCCGAGTCACAGGCTAGAGCGCTGACCCTTGTACCCTGAGTAGGTAGATGATTAACAAGGGATAAATAGAGTTCAGTTTCACCCGTATTTATTCAAAATTTGAAAATCATATTCGGAAACTATTGGTTTGTCAAAGTCGAAAACGGTATTGGTGTATACTGGAGAAGTTGTTTCATAAGCGACTACTATAATATTATCCGTTGCTACAAATGTGCAGGTTTTAATCATTTTCAGAAAGACTGTAGAAATGAAAGATCTTGTTTCATTTGCTCAGAAAATCATGACTGATTGCAAAATTCAAAAAATGTATCAACTGTACAAAGAAGGTTGAAAAATTAGGCATAAAACTGCAAACCGATCACGCAGCATATGATCGGAATTGTCCCTAACAGGAGAATTATTGACAGCTTATCAAAAATAAATTTTGGTGAGATATAGCAATCCAAACACAAAAGCATGGTGTATTTAATTGCCAGGATTCTTAATAATAAGAATAAAATAGTTCATTTCATTCAACAGTGGAAGCCCGACATTATTTCTTTATGCGAGACCCACATCACACACGATATACAGTCAAACGAAATAAGTATTACCGGGTATGTGACTCTTAACTGTCCATCAGATAACAAGAGAACTGGAGGAGTGATGGTTTGTTTACGATATGGAATTGTTTACACCGTTTTAACCACAATTTCCGAACCATACCTATGGCTTATTGGTGTGGAAATAAAAGTGCGTAAAGAACGATTGCTGTTAACCACTTTATATCACCCTCCTGGGGTTCGCGTACCGATTTTCTTAGATTTTGTTAGTGAGTTTTAGAAGAATTTTCAAAGTATCAAAGATGTTTTGTTTGTGTCGGTGATTTTAATTTGGACTTCAAGAAGAATTCTTTCAATGCGGACAAATGTAAGTTTATAATTGATCAGTCAGGTTTCAACCAAATTGTTAATGAGTATACAAGGATCACTGAAAACAGTTCCACCCTCATTGATTATGTCATAACTAATGATAGATGTCTAAACCACACTGTTCACTTGACTCTAAGTTGTCGGATCACCAATAATATCTATTAATTTGGGATCCTTGAATTCTTTTCTTGTCAGTACTTCCATAACTAAACGTTTATATAATAAATATATACCCGATGAATTTCAGAATGAACTCAGAAAATGTGGTTGATAATACCCCAACTGATGTGAATTTATTGGTAGACAGTTTCATTGATTCTATACATAAAATATTTTATAGTATGTGCCCCAAAGTTGAAATTGTCATTAAGAAAAGGAGTATTGCAGTGGTTGACTGAAAGATTAGACAATGGTAGAAAAAACAGGATATCAATGTGAGCAGTTTTTACACGTTACATGACGAACAATGAAATTTATAAAAGTTAAGAGCAAGGTAACAGCAAACTAAGAACATCAGGAAAAAGTACTATTATGATATAATAAGGAATAGTTAAAGCAAATATTTGGAAAAAGAAATCTAAGCTCTAGTTTCCAATAGGTAAATAAATTCTGACAGACAATATAACAGTTAAAAATAAGATTTAACGAGAACCTCTGAATATCCAGGAGTTTAATGAATTTACCTAGATAATGAGACATTTAACCAAGTACAGTGACAGCAGAGATCCTTTTCACTATATATCTGAGGTGGTAGATATACCAAAATTTCAACATTTACGCAGATAACAGTAAGAACAACTAAAGATTATATAAAGGGCACATAAAAAACTATAATGGTCCATGACATAACAATTGATATTTTCTGGCGATGCAGTCGACGTAACGAACGATCGTTTTCGATACGTTATTAACACGTCACTTGGAGAGTGATATTTTTCCTGAATCATGGGAGTTGTCCACTATCATGCCCCTAACTGAAAAAGTTTCATTTGCAAAAATTACGAAGAATTGAGGGAAGCATTCATGCACTACCTGTTTACGAAAAAGTTCTTTGAACCCTGATAGTTAAAGATCAATTGATGAAATATCTTAATGAAAATAATGTTCTCATAGACGATCAGTCAGGTTTCGGGCCCAAGCATTCTTGCGAGACTGCCACATTATGGATATTTGCCGGTAGGTGGTTTGAAAAGCAACAGATAAAAAAACAACATCGTTTAGCAGCATTTATTGATTTTAGGAGGGCTTTCAGGACAATAAGTAGAAGATTTCTTACTGGAAAAAGTTTGATCAAAATGGAATACAAGGTACTATTTATCTGCCGGTTCACAACGCATTTGACTGACAGATCACAGAGAGCGTCAAATTCAAAAAATGAAGCTGTCTTCGAACAAGGGAACTGTACATGGCGTGCTTACAAGGCACAACATTAGAGCCGATCTTTTTATTAATAAGCCATATTTAAATAGTATAAAAAAACATCTGGAAAATTGTAAAATAAAATTGTTCGCTTCAGTGATACCATACTGTATGAAGTCAGCAGGGATATCAACATTTAGAGTTCTCATTGCTGCCAATAAAGATTCATGAGTTACTGGAGGATTCGCTAAACAGCAGTCAGTTGAAGATCGATTTTAAATAAAGTCGTGTTATATGATTTTAGAGAAGCGGGTTTCCCATTACGAATCATTGATAGAGAGAAAGTTATAATCCAAGTCGAAAACGGTATATTAAAGAACGTTAGCTCAGTCAAATATCTGGGCATTATACTCCCGTTAAGTCTCTGATTTTACGGACTTCAGGCCGACTATTTAACTAAGAAACGCCTTGCAATATAAAGAATTCCGGTTCATTTCTGGGATGAGTAATAAAATAGATATGAAGACCAGATGCATGTTATTTAGGTCCATCAAGTTCTGCCTCATCTTGACTACTGTGCGTCTCTCTTGTTCAATTTGAAGTCTAATGCCATCGGTAGACTGCAGATAGTTTTGAATAGGGATATGAGGATGGTTCTCAGATGCAATAGAAGAACACCAATGTGATCAATGTTAGAAGCATTTAATTTGATGAACGTAAGGTCGAGAATTAAATTCAAAACATTGGATCTAATTTACAAAATTGAGCATGATATGTTGCCGGGTTACTTGTCCAAGAGGACTCGGTATGTTTCTGAGGTTCACCAGTATAGCACCAGAAACCAAAATAGCTTTTTGTTGGGACATATGGTACTAATTTGACTGTAATGGGATCCACTCTGGTTGGTGGCTTCATATGCTACAATAAGTTACCCAGTGCACTGAAGACGTGTAGCAGATATGCTACCTTTAGAAAATTGTTGATTTCTTATGTTAAGGAGCAATACTTTTTAGTTGGTTACTTGATGATATTCAGAATTTTGTAACTAGTATTTATTACTAAATAAAGATTATTATTATTATTATTATTATTATTATTATATACGCCTGATAAAATTGCACCATAAAAATTTTTTTATTTGAAAATTATATTTTGTCACTTCGAAACAACTCTACCGATTTATCCGAACAACGAACTCAGCCGATATATTTATAACTCAAATCTACTCTGAAAATTTCAACTCTAGCTCTATCGTCTATCCTCCTAGAGTATGTGATAATAATTATCTTTATCAGCGACTGAATTATCCAAGTTTAAGTCTAAGAATAACTTTAGGATCAGTTTATGGTTCTGTACAAAATCTTAAATAATGAAATCTGCTGTGCCGAAATTCTCAGCAATTAAATTTTCACCTACCATGTTTTAATTCGGAGAAATGCTTGAATTTTTTAAATGCGAAAGAGCTCGAACGAATATCCCTGCGTAAGGTTCCAATAAATTTAATGTGTAATAATTATATTATAGTAGCTGTACCTGTTGTGATATTTTTTCGTGCTCTCAACAAACTTTTTATGAAAATTGCACTTGAACATCTGACCGATTCATAGTAAAATTTTGATTTTGTAATATATGTATGTAGGTGGATACGGAGCAGTTATTCTTAATAGTAACATTTATATCCCTGCATAGTGACTTGTCCTGTAAAATGGATTTTCTGTTGGACAATGAAGCCATTATTATTATTATTATTAGAAATTTGGTTCTCAATATTAAAACCAGATTAAATTATGTAGGAAAAAGTAGTAAGAATCAGTATTTACTGAAAAAAAATTGTAGCAAGATTTGAGGATGACGAATGAGGAGAGCATTCAATTTCTAAAAATCAATTCACCTTTTAAATCTTGAATTCAGTAAACAAGCGAGGCAGGAATTTTTGAGCGCTTGTTCCTAGTTGAACAGCGAGTTATCGTTTGTTCAAATGCTCTGTAACTTTCGGATCTCGATAGATTGTCCATTGTCCAAATATCTGGGCCAAAACGTCGGACAGTTCTGCATTAAGTATGCATTTTGAATTTCGTTTCAACATTTCTAACATACTAACATATCCACCTGATAAACTTGTAACTGGGAAGATTTTCCGGATAGCGTTCTAACAAAGAAGTTTGTCAAATTTCATAGAAACTGTTCCTAAAACTTGATATCTCGTAAGATATTCTTCAGCATTAAGAAGAGCACGCTGATGCTCATGACCTCACGTCAGTGCTTTTCTAATTTTTTAAGATCCATCCAATATTCTTGTACATTTCTCAATTAAAATTTTCCGTAACGACTCCTATAAAGGGTGATTGAAATTTCCATGACTCTCTTATGAATATGATTCGTAAGTCAGTTGTTGTCCAAAGAATGATAATAAAATTTTCCAGGTAGTTTTCTTCTAACGACGAACTATTGTACCGCATTTCCATGACTTTCAACTATACTCTATTGAAGAATGAAATATCAGTGAGATGAGATCATACTTTCCAGGTCCGCTTGGGAATAAATGAATAATATCTTCTGAGGACGGTCCCCTATATCGGGTTTGTATAAGTTGTAGAAGAATGAGAATTTCGGGTTTATACACAAGGCACCAGCGTTGCCAGATTTAGGGATTGGAGACGTTGATCGAGTATACCGTTGACATACAGCAAGACGAGGTCGCCGGAAGCGCCCCCTCGCACTGGCCGTTCCCGAAGTATTTCTGTATGAAATATGATGTTTCACCGACTTTTCGGACCCGGCTCCAAAATTCATATCTAACACCCTGATTATGATTCCATTGAAAACGTTGTCTGACAACGTCATTTTTGAACCGAAATGTCGGTAGAGTATACCGATTTGGGTCTGTGTAGGCGGTCAAAATCTATAAACAGGGTGGGAGCAAATCAAACAGTGCGGTTTTGAAAGGCTATTAAAAAAGGATGCAACTAACAGGAATTAAATTTATTTGAATTTTCGTTACATTATGCCATTTATCTTATCATGTTCTAAATATTAAATCAGAAAGATGATTGCCTTCTGCAGCGATGCATTAATGGAGACGATTTCGGGAAGTTTTCGGTATAGCACCAATTTCCGCCTAATTCTTTTCTTTAGCTCTTCTAAAGTGTGAGGCCGATGTTTGAAAACCTTCTTCCTTAAGGTAGCCCGGCAAGAAAAAATCGCAAATCCGGTTCAACATTTCTTGTGAGCAATTCAATCGATTTTCATAGTCGAGTGGACTCAACTCCTGGACCATCATAATTTTGTAGGGGTGGAAGAATAAGTCTTCATACAAAATCCTCCTTACTGAGCGGTTGGAAATGCCCAATGCAATTGAATGTTTCCGGGCAGAGCGAGTAGGCGATCGCACAATAGCTTCTCTCACTCTCGTCAAATTTTTTCGGTGTTCTTGCCGTTTTAGGTCTTCCTGAACCCCTAGGTTTTAATGAAGAACCAGTTGCTTCAAATGTAATCTCACCCAATTCGCGACTACATTACGGTGAGGGACGGTATCATGACGCGAAAGGTTAAAGTGGACCCGGAAAGCTCGCTGAGTTGCGATTAATGATCGACCATTTTCAAAAACGTACGGACTGCGAAGCCCCCGTTTGTTCACCAGACCAAACCATGGTAATGACTAATAATGGCATGGCTCTGCCCGACAACATGAAAACTATCGTGATAGGATTATCCCCACCACACCGGAAGTACCAACCTTTCAAAACTGCACTGTTTGATTTGGTTCCCACCTTGTATATAAATAATATTCCTCCTAAAAGAGCTTGATCATCTTGAGGTGCTGATGCATCCACTATAACAATACTATAACAGTTATTTTATTCTCTGAACATTTCAATACGATCATATACAATAACAATGAGAAAACATCAGTTATAATAATAATAATAATAATAATCTTCATTAGTTGATCAACTATTTACAACCCTTAAAGTAAATAAAAGAAAACTCAAAAATGCTCCCCCAACGTGAGAAATCAACAATCTCTTGAACACTCTATAATTGGTGCATCTCTCCATCTCTCCTGGTAAACCATTATAAATTTTTAATCCTCCAATCAAAGTAGATCCTGATGCAAAGCTCATACGGAATGTTTCTACATAAAAGTTGTTTCTATTTCATGTCTGATGTTTGTGAATATCGGAGGTGCATCTGATGTCTCCACCAAAGATAGTCTGGCAACATTTTATTTTCGACTTTATAAATAAAATCCAGTGTTTTAAACATATCCTCTGTCTCCACAGTCATCAAGTTCATTACATCTAACATGATTCTAATTGGTGTTCTTCTATTACAGCTCAAAACTATCCTCATTCCCCTGTTAATTACTTACGTCTGAATCTTTTCAATACTGTTTCGACTTTAGATTGAACAATAAGGATGTACAAAAATCCAAGAGTGAGGCAATACCATCGACTTAAAAAGTAGCACTCTCGTTTTCAAATCATCTTGTTACTGATTCTACTGATAAAATGTATCTTCTGTGCCATCTTTGCTGATATATAAATTCTGAGTGTTCTTTCAACGTCAAGTTTCCATCCAATCTTACACCCAAGTAATTAATTGACTCTACTCCACTTAAACTCTTCCCACCTACTGAAACCATAATGTTGCTCTTATTAATTTGTTTTATTTTACTTTCATTCCCGAACAGCATATAATGTGACTTCTCAAAGATTACCACCATCTGATTATCCCCCCATCCATTCATTCAATGTTTCTAGATCTTCATTCATCATTGCGAATTATTCAAACCAAATTATTTTATACCATTCACATATAGGAGAATAGTTCTAAAATTCCGAAATCGTGTAAGGCTCGATATCAATCATCCAAATTAAGAATTTCTTCTTGAATTTATTAAAATTTAGAATACTCCAGAATGTATTAAGACCAGTGACAGTTATAGAATTTTATACACATATAAACTTTAGTGTTCTTTTTCAGTAAGTGTCATTTTATGTTCTGGAAAATTGAAAGGTCTAGTTTTTCTTGTAAATATTAACAATTTTGAGTTCCTCAAAATAATGTGGATTTTTTCTTGATGATTTGTATGCTTTCCAGAATGTATAATATATGCACAGCATCGTAAGCCTCAGTCTTTTCTGCAGCAGAGTACTCGCGCTCTGGGTTAGTTCAATAGTGTACATATATAAAAATTGATATACAATTGAATATACCCGATGAGAACAATAACAGCCGCTTGATTGCCACCTAAGCGGTTTCCTTTACCTCGTTAAACTAAGGATCACTTGTTTTACCTGATTGAAAACGTGTCTAGTATTTCATTACCAGTTGTAGTAGCGAGTATTTTCCATATTTTTGTTAGTCTGCGTCAATTGTCTGCTTTTCAAAGACACTTCGTGACGACAACCGTTTATATCAAGCGGGTTTCACAAATGCATGTAATTTATGCGTTTCGTCCCCTGACGCACACGTTATGGACTCATCAGTGTGGCTTTTCATTGTGTGCGCCATGCCACAGACGCTAGGCTTTGTTCCTTGTGATACGATTACCCCATGCGCCATGCTAAGCAGTCATCTTAAAATTATATTATCCAACTATTTAAAAATTTTTTATATTACTTGTATACATTTTTTTTTTTTTTATCAGTTTCTAAACTCTGCGTTCCGTAAAATGGAATTGTGTCGAATATAACTAACCTGTTGTAATTATTTTAGCAGCAAGCATTCTTCCATACCGTCTCTTTCTTACATTTGTGTACTTTAAATTTATTGTTACATCTGTTTTTGAGTTTTTCATTAAAGTTAAGATTTTGAACTTCGTAATTTGAAGTTATGTTGATTATCCCAATTTTTTTCTAATTTTTTCACTTTTTCCAATTTTTCCATCCGGATCTGCCTCCAACTTTTTGTATTCTTTCTCTGTCTTAGAGTGTATTTTTGAAACCTCTCCAAATTATTCTTCCTCCTGTAGTGAACTGTTAATCCTATCATGATATTCTTGTAGAAATTTCTGTTCAATTTCTACATTTGAAGTGCCTGCATATTTCTTCAACTCATCCTCATTGCAGTTTTTGGGTAAGAACATTGTAATATTGGCACTTACTTGATTAGTTAGTTTGATTAGTTTCGAATATGGTACCGGTCGTAGCGTGTTTTCCAAATCGTAAACTTACGTTGTCTAAATATGATAGACCACCCCATGGCGGGCTTAAAACACAGCGTCACCTTTAAGAGAGGCAGCTAATTCTATGAAGTCTCCAACAATAAATTCTATTTTATCCAGTACACCCATAAACTGCTGCATTATTCTTTGCGAGTTCTATTTTTCTTAGGATCTATATCAATTGCTATGACTTTGTTGCAATATTTGGCAAACTGGATCGCATTCCCTCCGGCACTACAAAATCCATCGATTATTACATTCGTTCGACATTTAAGAGCAGTTTCTATAGCTAATTTTTCAGGTGTAACTGAAAACCAACTTTCTCGATCAAGTTTGATGCCTTCTGTCGAATCGACTGAACAGCTTGTACCTCCTACACCAAAATTTCATCAGTTCGGGATGGGATTTGATTTCTTCCGGAAGCTCTCCTTCTATATTTGAGATTTGTTCGTTCTTTTTTGTTCCAACTTTTTCGCTTATCTAGCAGACCTCCTCATCTTTTCAAGAAGAGTTGGTTCGGGACACTTTATTGAAGATTCCTCTAATTCTGTTTTCATGGGAATATTCAGTTCGGATAAATCATTGCCTCTTTTTATTTTTCTGTTCTATTATAGGTGTTTCGACCTTTGTTTCCATGGGAAAATTCAATTTGGATGTAACTCTCCTTGTTTCATTGCTCTTCTGTATTGATGCGATTCAGATTTTTGTTTCGTTGGGAATATTCAATTTATATGTATTTCGCGGAATATATAGTTTTACTGTACCTTTCGGAAATTTTCATCTTGGATGCACATTACGTTCTTTGATTTTTCCCCTCACGTTTAATATGGCATAATATGATATCATTCCACTCTTCACCAACATGAGTATTTGGATATGAACTTCCTTGTTGGTTTAAACGAGGTGCGTATAGAGACATTTTGAATATAATCGGTGAATTAAAATTCAAACGCGTGGACTGTAATTTTCACACGTGCGCCCTTTTTGAGGTAAGGTTTATTGTAGAGTCTCTTTCCAACGGTTGAGGTGTTGCTTAAACTGGTTGTTGCTTGTAACTGAGCCGACTGTTGTTCTCGGTTGTTTTCGAGATAATGGTACTCGTGGTCAGATTAAGTTCTTTCTAGTAGTAGTGGGGGCATAATTCATACTCTATGTTCCGAAGAAGAGGTAGTAGTTCTTCTTCTTCATGCACTGGACCTTGCTTAAGTCGCATAACTGATCCCAATACGCAAGTCAGTCAGGAATATGTTAGAAGGTTTGCCTGAATCACACAAAGCCTATGCGCGCATGTGCAGTCGCATAGTAGTGAATAAATAATAAAAAATAACAAAAAAGAGAAAATAAACGAACATATATACAAATGAAAACAGAACAATCGGTAATGAATATAACATATTTATAAATATTCAGCAGTAGTGCACTGGCTTTACCGCTTGAGCTTGAGGCTGTACATCACCTTCTTTGTGCCTATACTATTTCAATGCTAATTTACTTCAAGAATAACGTGCATAAACCGTTTGTCGGATTTCATTCAAAATTTGAGTGAGCATTGGCATGAGTTTTTCCTAGTGCGTACCTTCCGACGATTTTTGATATGATGCATAGTTTTGGCTAATTACACTTTGAAAATTGAAATACTTTCAGATGCAAATATTTCCTCAAGGAAATATTTTATCGAAAAAACTCATAGGTAGTCATTCGGTATTACATTGAACTTTGAAATTAGCTAAATTTTTTTTTTCAATTTTCAATTTTTCGAGTTATTCTCGTTCTTGTAATAAATAATTGTATTTGGCCTGCCTCCCAATGGTTGACACCTCTTTACGGCAGATAGGCCAATAGAATCTTATCCTTCATTTATGATCATTTATGACCCCAGGTATGATTGCCACAACTATTTTTACCAAATTCAGGGACAGTTAAATATATGCGGTAGAGAATATTGGTGACTTGATTCTTTATTGCGATAATGATTTCCATGTGGAAACCATAATAAGGGATCGGAATTTCTGGAGATATACGATAAGCTTCCAAAATTAGATGACTTTTACAAGAAGTGCATTCTTTCCAGAAATAATAGATGGCAGAATACCAAGAGGGAATGAGTGTCCGCAAAATAAATTGAAATTTATTATGGAAGTGGGTAAAGTGTTTCTCACGAACGAAGCCTACATTCTACTACTCAGCGGAAAAATTATATCGAATTTTTTCAGATGCAGGGTCTGAACTACCGTAGAAAGTTATATTTTTTTTTGACACGGGGCAGGGGTTTTTCTGCTGAGGGTTTTTCCCTGGACTATTGTATCATACATGGAATTGTATGGTACTCTGTGCACCAACCTCAGCTAGGGACATTTTGTTTCAATATGTATTGCATTATATCAGCTCCTCAATCCAAATAATATATTTTGAAAAACAAAAATTTTTATTTCATATGTTTGATATGCCCAGGAAAAAATGTTTTGGAGACATGGAAATTTTATATGCTTCTTCAACTGATTAGATTTGTCCGAATAATTTTTTTTTTCATGTTGTATAGCGCCCATTGTACAAATTCAAGAGATTGTTTAATTAATTTGCATCATTCACATAAATAATTATAGGGTCAATTTAGACATTCAGGGTTACATTAATTCCCAACAAGCTGAAAGTTTGGTGCAATTGTTCAGAACCTAATTAAATAAAATTTGAAAAGTTTTCATTATTCTGCTGTACTGAAATATTCAAGTCAAGGTCAAAAGGTCAAGAATGCGTTTTTC
Source organism: Micraspis discolor (assembly GCA_030674115.1). NCBI lineage: Eukaryota > Metazoa > Arthropoda > Insecta > Coleoptera > Coccinellidae > Micraspis > Micraspis discolor. The sequence goes on along the minus strand of JARTUT010002190.1, from coordinate 884,891 downwards.
GCGATTTTCAGCAAAAGGCAAGTTTTATTACAAAATTACTCCAGAAAAAAATTGTAGAACATATATTATCTATAAAATATGTATCAACTTTTTTTCTAAGAGTTACTGTTTTGAGGATACAACGTTTCAAAAAGTTATAAAAAAGTTGTAATCGTCATAATATGCATTCTGGGATATGAGTTTATCCATCATACTAAACTTATTTTTCAATGTGCCCCCAGATAGCTCGATACACAATTTTGACTCACCCTGTATAATGTACGGCCAAATCATGTATATTATGACGATTACAAGTTTCATAATTTTTGAACCGTTATATCTCAAAACGGTGACTCTTTGGAACAAAATATTGATACACATTTTATAGATAATTATATAGTATGTTCTACAATATTTGTCTGGAGTAATTTTAACATGAAAACTTGACGTTTTGCAGAAAATCGTGAAAACTCGCATTTTTGGTTTTTAACCTCGAATAAAATTTTTCCATACAGGGAAACTAACATTTTATTCATAATTATGTTTTGAACAATTCCACCGACTCTCAGCTTGTAGGGAATTTATGTAACTTCACCCTTGTTATTTGGTCTCACTGACCGATCTAAATAGAATGAACTCAGTTTTATCATTTCTCTTCGGAACCCACAAAAATTCCGTTTCGATCCTATCCACCTCGGCGACAGTACCTAGAAAGTTTATTAGGGGTCATAAATACCGTACAGACCGTCCTATTTCGTACAATGGGCGTGCCTGTTTTCAGTTCCTTGAAATTTTCGCTTGGTGCCATCTAGCGTAATTCGAGTTTCGCCGCAAGGTGGTGTACAGCCTTTTTTTACAGAGTTTTTTTCCAATCACAGTTGTATGTATCAAGTTCTCGGGTACCTAGATATACCTACCTGCGCGGTCTGTGTACTAACGGGGTACGTGTCCCAACAAAGGTACCTATATCTATGACAGGCTTAATGATCCGTCTAATCCCTACCTACGTAACGGTAATTACCAAAATGGTTTCTGGATAAATGAGAATTTGTAATGAAGTAAAACAAAAACTTTCAATTAATAAGTTATTTGGGAGTTATTGGGAATTACAGTCCCGGTACATGCGACAGGCTACCTGAGACCTCGTATGATCTAGATGGATTTTGCGTGTATATATGTGGAAAACCTGCTTTAAGCTGAAATATAACTCCTCAGGCAACTTTAGAGGGGAAAAATTTTTTCATTCAAAAAAGTGATATACTATATTCACGTTTTGAAGCTTGATATCCTAAACCGACTTTTCATTCCCACATATACGCCGACGGGATGTTCTCCAAACCTTTTCAGTCCCTGCGGGTGTTTTCAGATCGTTGGGACTGACCGCGTCGGTTAGTTATACCGCAAATAACTCTAATTGCATATCTTATGCTGAGAAGTGACTGACGAGGATCTTTTTACTTTTTTTAGTAGAAGGTCACATGAATTGTATAGTCTGAATTCTCCCAAATTCTATCACTTCTAACAACTTTTACAATCCCAATAGAGAACTGTCGTATAGAAGATTGCTTCATTTAATTCTTCGAACCGGACCGATAATCAGATAACTCATCTTCACTGGTTTTTAAGTCTTCAACAGAATCATCATTGAAGTCAATAAAATCGGGTACAATTGCTCATCATCTGACAGTATGTAAGAAATTTTGTAGCATAAAAAGTTGTTTTCGATAACAACCTGACATATGAATCATATTTGAAAACTATTATAGTGGGAAATTTCAATCTATCTCTGAAGGTAAAGGAAAATTTTCAATATTTTACGACATAATAATAATATAAAACTTTATTCATTATTGAAAAAACAAAAATTATGAGTAATATTTTTTACAATTTTGGGCTCAATATTTGAAACACACTGTGATGTGTTTGAAAATTTCAGTAATTGAGAAATATTTGCAGTTTTTCAGTTTGTTTCCGATATTTTGTAAAAACTTTGACGAATGCCGATATTAAAATAGATCTTTGAGATATCAATTACGAAGAGAAAACATCAGAGAGATAGCTTCTTCAAATTACTCATTTTTTACCTGGATAACTAGAAGAATTCCGGGCTTCAAGAAAATTCATCAGGTGTTAAAGTTTTTTAATGTTCAATGTTTCAAATAATTCAAGTTCTTCAGAAGTGCTTTATAAGGGCACTCTCGGAGTGCCCTATTCCAAAGCTGTATCGGAAAAATTGTTTCATTGGGATAAATTAAATGACCTTATTTATATCTTCATAAACCCAATCGATTGGAAATATTTTTGACTCGTTAGTCGAAAACTTTATCTATTTTGGTAGAGCAATAGCTTGCTGTTCTACTTGGAACAACCAAACAAAAGTAATAAGCCCAAATCCCATTAATATCCAGAAACTAAATGCAATAACCCTCGCAATTCCTTTTAGGATTGATTAGGAAGATCTTATCAAACCGTATGAAATTTGCATTTTTATGGGGATATCTCACTTACCGAGACCAAGAAAGTTGTCATAAATGTGATACTGTATTAAAAAAACAGAAATGGTTTAACATCTCATAATGATACCGTTGGTTTTGTGACCAATATGTTGGGATATATTAGTTTAAAAACCTGAGTCACAGGCTAGAGCGCTGACCCTTGTACCCTGAGTAGGTAGATGATTAACAAGGGGATAAATAGAGTTCAGTTTCACCCGTATTTATTCAAAATTTGAAAATCATATTTCGGAAACTATTGGTTTGTCAAAGTCGAAAACGGTATTGGTGTATACGCCTGATGAAATTGCACCACAGTAAATTTTTTATTTGGAAAATTTTATTTTGTCACTTCGAAACAACTCTACCGATTTATCCGAATAACGAACTCAGCCGAGATATTTATAACTCAAATCTACTCTGAAAATTTCAACTCTAGCTCTATCGTATATCCTCCAGAGTATGTGATAATAGTTATCTTTATCAGCGACCGAATTATCCAAGTTTGAGTTCAAGAATAACTTTAGGATCAAGTATGGTTCTGTACAAAATCTAAATAATGAAATCGACTGGTGCCGAAATTCCTCAGCAAATTAAATTTTCACCTACCATGTTATAATTCGAGAAATGCTTCAGTTTTTAAATGTGAAAGAGCTAGAACGAATATCCTGCTTAAGGTTCCAATAAATTTAATGTGTAATAATTATATTATAGTAGCTGTACCTGTTATGTCCGATAGCTCAGTAATTTTGAGGGTAAGAGACTGTATTTATCTTTTTCGTTTGAAGCTGGTGCGAACGCGAAATATATAATATGAAACAACAAAATTCATATAAAGAAATGCGGTCAACAATGATGACTTACCACAGCGGTGAACTACGATGATTTCCGGGCTCTGCTCCAACATCAGCTCTTCACAGGGACCCTTGCTGTGGGATTTCTAGTCCAACTTTTTTGTTCAAATGCGGTGTTGAAAACACAATCAAAATGGCGATGCGAAACTTCCAAATATGCGGGTGAAACCAAGCGTGTAATATATCCAAAAACAAATCAAAATTAGTTTGATTTTATAAACAATTTCGATAACAAACGTGATAAAGAGAGTTCTTCTATAACAAATTCGCGTTCTAGAGGCGTATGCTCATCCATAACATGTGCGAAGTCACTCAGTTTTGACTTATAAAAATTAGAGCAAAATACAACACATTTTGCGGATCGTTCTAGCCCCAAATTCATAAAGATAAACAAAGGACTGAACATCTCCGGGCCGCGAAAAATGGCAAAATGTTACTTGAGCGGCACATAAAATTGATCCAAAGCGATGAATGAAAACAAAAAAGAAGAAGAAAAGTCGTAAGTCTCGTGACATGAAATAAATAATTGAAACATTTTATACAAAATGTTTAAGGGAACGAATATATAATGCTCTTTTCAAATAGGTAGAGGGCAAAGTTTAACGATTGGGTTCTTTAAGAAGCCGGGGTTGTTTTGTCTCTGACAGAAGCAATCTTGACTACTTTCGTCAGGTGTATTTATAATGATGCAATCCTTCCTAAAAACCCATTGACAGGGAGGAACTCTTCATTCTTAATGAGGACCAAATCTCCAATCTTTGAGGGAGCTTTTTATCAGAGGCAAACCATTTTGAACGTTGTTGCAAGGTGTAAGCACTCGCGATGCCAACGTTTCGCAAATCTGAATGTATTGCGTTGAATAGCTTGCCATCGACTGGCTGCAAGATTTAGAACGGAAGTTGGGTGACATTGAGATGGGTAAGGCAGTCAGTGGTTCGAAGGTGAGAAAATGCCCAGGTGAGAGGGCGGACACGTCTTCTGGGGGGGAAAATTTTTTCATTCAAAAAAAGTGATATACTATATTCACGTTTTGAAGCTTGATATCCTAAACCGAATTTTCATTCCATACATATACGCCGACGGGATGTTCTCCAAACGTTTTCAGTCCCTGCGGTGTTTTCAGATCGTTGGGACTGAAACCGCGTCGGTTAGTTATACCGCAAATAACTCTAATTGCATATCTTATGTTGAGAAGTGACTGACGAGGATCTTTTACTTTTTTTAGTAGAAGGTCACATGAATTGTATAGTCTGAATTCTCCTTAAATTCTATCACTTCTAACAACTTTTACAATCCCAATAGAGAGAACCGTCGTATAGAAGATTGCTTCATTTAATTCTTCGAACCGGACCGATAATCAGATAACTCATCTTCACTGGTTTTTAAGTCTTCAACAGAATCATCATTGAAGTCAATAAAAATCGGGTACAATTAACTCATCATCTGACAGTATGTAAGAAATTTTAGCATAAAGAAGTTGTTTTCGATAACAACTGACTATCATAGTGGAAATTTCAATCTATCTCTGAAGGTAAAGGAAAATTTTCAATATTTTTGACGACATAATAATAATATAAAACTTTATTCATTATTGAAAAACAAAAATTATGAGTAATATTTTTTACAATTTTGGGCTCAATATTTGAAACACACTGTGATGTGTTTGAAAATTTCAGTAATTGAGAAATATTTGCAGTTTTTCAGTTTGTTTCCGATATTTTGTAAAAACTTTGACAGATACCGATATTAAAATAGATCTTTTGAGATATCAATTACGAAGAAAACATCAGAAGGATAACTTCTTCAAATTACTCATTTTTTTACCTGGATAACTAGAAGAATTCGGGCTTCAAGAAAATTCATCAGAGTGTTAAAGTTTTTTAATGTTCAATGTTTCAAAATAATTCAAGTTCTTTCAGAAATGCTTTAAAGGCACTCAGGTGCCCTATTCCAAAAGCTGTATCGGAAAAATTGTTTCATTGGGATTAAATTAAATGACCTTATTTATATCTTCATAAACCCAATCGATTGGAAATATTTTTGACTCATGCTCGTCGAAAACTTTATCTATTTTGGTAGAGCAATAGCTTGCTGTTCTACTTGGAACAACCAAACAAAGTAATAAGCCCAAATCACATCAATATCCTGATACTAAATGCAATAACCCTCTTTGCAATTCTTTTAGGGTTGATTAGGAAGATCTTATCAAACCGTATGAAATTTGCATTTCTATGGGGATGATCTCACTCTACCGAGACCAAGAAAGTTGTCATAAATGTGATACTGTATTAAAAAAACAGAAATGGTTTAACATCTCATAATGATACCGTTGGTTTTTGTGACCAACATGTTGGGATATATTAATTTAAAACCTCCGAGTCACAGGCTAGAGCGCTGACCCTTGTACCCTGAGTAGGTAGATGATTAACAAGGGATAAATAGAGTTCAGTTTCACCATGTATTTATTCAAAATTTGAAAAATCATATTTCGGAAACTATTGGTTTGTCAAAGTCGAAAACGGTATTGGTGTATACTGGAGAAGTTGTTTCATAAGCGATCACTATAATATTATCCGTTGCTACAATGTACAGGTTTTAACTATTTTCAGAAAGACTGTAGGAAATGAAAGATCTTGTTTCATTTGCTCAGAAAATCATGACTCAAAAGATTGCAAAAATTCGGAAAAATGTATCAACTGTACAAAGAAGGTTGAAAAAATTAGGCATAAAAATCTGCAAACCGATCACGCAGCATATGATCGGAATTGTCCTTTACATGGAGAAATTATTGACAGCTTATCAAAAAATAAATTTTGGTGAGATATAGCAATCCAAACACAAAAGCATGGTGTATTTTAATTGCCAGGGATTCTTTAATAATAAGAATAAAATAGTTCATTTCATTCAACAGTGGAAGCCCCGACATTATTTCTTTATGCGAGACCCACATCACACACGATATACAGTCAAACGAAATAAGTATTCCCGGGTATGTGACGCTTAACTGTCCATCAGATAACAAGAGAACTGGAGGAGTGATGGTTTGTTTACGATATGGAATTGTTTACACCGTTTTAACCACAATTTCCGAACCATACCTATGGCTTATTGGTGTGGAAATAAAAGTGCGTAAAGAACGATTGCTGTTAATTCACTTTATATCACCCTCCTGGGGTTCGCGTACCGATTTTCTTGGATTTTGTTAGTGAGTTTTAGAAGAATTTTCAACGTATCAAGGATGTTTTGTTTGTGTCGGTGATTTTAATTTGGACTTCAAGAAGAATTCTTTCAATGCGGACAAATGTAAGTTTATAATTGATCAGTCAGGTTTCAACCAAATTGTTAATGAGTATACAAGGATCACCGAAAACAGTTCCACCATTTATTGATTATGTCATAACTAATGATTAGATGTCTAAACCACACTGTTCACTTGACTCCTAAGTTGTTCGGATCACTCAATAATATCTATTAATTTGGGATCCTTGAATTCTTTTCTTGTCAGTACTTCCATAACTAAACGTTTATATAATAAATATATACCCGATGAATTTCAGAATGAACTCAGAAAATGTGGTTGGGATAATACCCCCAACTGATGTGAATTTATTGGTAGACAGTTTCATTGATTCTATACATAAAATATTTTATAGTATGTACCCCCAAAGTTGAAATTGTCATTAAGAAAAAGGGAGTATTGCAGTGGTTGACTGAAGAGATTAGACAGCTGATGAAAAAACGAGATGCTCAATATGAGAAGGCAGTTTTACACGTTGTAGCGAACAATGGGAAATTTATAAAAGTTAAGAAACGAGGTAACAGCTGAAGCTAAGAACATCGGAAAAAAAGTACTATTATGATATAATAAGGAATAGTTGAAACGAAAATATTTGGAAAAATCTAAAAGCTCTAGTTTCCAATAGAGTAGTAAATTCGACAGACAATGTAAAAAGTTAAAAATAAAATTTTAACGAGAGCCTCTGAAATATCCGAGGAATTTAATGAATTTTTTGTCAGTAGTATTGAAGACATTGTGTCAAGTACGGTGACAGCAAGGGATCCTTTTCACTATATATCTGAAATTGATGAATGTGCAAAATTTTCAACATTTACGCAGATAACAATGAAACAACTAAAAAATTATATAAAAGACATAAAAAAAACTAATGGTCCTGATGACATAACAGTTGATATTTTCAAGGATGCAGTCGACGTGGCAGGCAATCGTTTTCTTGACATTGTTAACACGTCACTTGAGAGCGGTATTTTCCCGAATCTTGGAAGTTGTCCACTGTCATACCTATTGAAAAGTTTCAAATGCAAAATTGCGAAGAATTTAGAGGCATTCATTTACTACCTGTTTACGAAAAAGTTCTTGAACTAGTAGTTAAAGATCAATTGATGAAATATCTTAATGAAAATAATGTTCTCATAGACGATCAGTCAGGTTTTAGACCCAAGCATTCTTGCGAGACTGCCATTGTGGATATTTGTGATGAGTGGTTGAAAGAAATGAGATAAAAACAACATCGTTTTAGCGGCATTTATTGATTTTAGGAGGGCTTTCGAGACAATAAGTAGAAGATTATTACTGAAAAAGTTGGATAAAATTGGAATAAGGGGTACTGTTATGTCATGGTTCACAACGTATTTGACTGACAGATCACAGAGGAGTCAAATTCAAAAATGAGCTGTCTTCGAACAAGGGAACTGTACATGGCGTGCCACAGGGCACAACGTTGTGGCCGATATTGTTCTTAATATATTTAAATGATATAAAAAACATCTTAAAAATTGTAAAATAAAATTATTCGCTGATGATACCATGCTGTATATAATCGGCAGTGATATCAACATTTTAAGTTCCTTACTTAATAAAGATTTAGAGTTGCTGAGTGATTCGCTAAACAACAATCAATTGAAGATCAATTTTAATAAATCGTGTTATATGATTTTTGAAAGCGGAACACATTACGAATCATTGATAGAGAGAAAGTTATAATCAAAATCGAAAACAGTATATTGAAGAACGTTGACTCGATCAAATATCTGGGCATTATACTCGATGGAAGTCTCGATTTTGGACTTCAGGCCGACTATTTAACTAAGAAACTTTGCACAGAAGATTCAGTTCATTTCTGGGATGAGTAATAAAATAGATATGAAGACCAGATGCATGTTATTTAGGTCCATCGTTCTGCCTCTTCATCTTGACTACTGTGCGTCTCTTTGTTCAATTTGAAGTCTAATGCCATCCAGTAGACTGCAGATAGTTTTGAATAGGGATATGAGGATGGTTCTCAGATGCAATAGAAGAACACCAATATGATCAATGTTAGAAGCATTGAATTTGATGACAGCAAGGCAGAGAATTAAATTCAAAACTTTAGATCTAATTTACAAAATTGAGCATGATATGTTGCCGGGTTACTTGTCCAAGAGGACTCGGTATGTTTCTGAGGTTCACCAGTATAGCACCAGAAACCAAAATAGCTTTTGTTGGGACATATGGTACTAATTTGACAATGGGATCCACTCTGGTTGGTGGCTTCATATGCTACAATAAGTTACCCAGTGCACTGAAGACGATGTAGCAGATATGCTACCTTTAGAAAATTGTTGATTTCTTATGTTAAGGAGCAATACTTTTGAGTTGGTTACTTGATGATATTCAAGAATTTTGTAACTAGTATTTATTACTAAATAAAGATTATTATTATTATTATTATTATTATTATTATTATATACGCTCTGATAAAATTGCACCATAAAAAATTTTTATTTGGAAAATTATATTTTGTCACTTCAGAAACAACTCTACTGATTTATCCGAACAACGAACTCAGCCGATATATTTATAACTCAAATCTACTCTGAAAATTTCAACTCTAGCTCTATCGTCTATCCTCCTAGAGTATGTGATAATAATTATCTTTATCAGCGACTGAATTATCAAGTTTAAGTCTAAGAATAACTTTAGGATCAGTTATGGTTCTGTACAAAATCTTAAATAATGAAATCAGCTGTGCCGAAATTCTCAGCAATTAAATTTTCACCTACCATGTTTTAATTCGAGAAATGCTTGAATTTTTAAATGCGAAAGAGCTCGAACGAATATCCTGCGTAAGGTTCCAATAAATTTAATGTGTAATAATTATATTATAGTAGCTGTACCTGTTGTGATATTTTTTCGTGCTCTCAACAAACTTTTATGAAAATTGCACTTGAACATCTGACCGATTCATAGTAAAATTTTGATTTTGTGTAATATATGTATGTAGGTGGATGCATGAGCAGTTATTCTTAATAGTAACATTTATATCCCTGCATAGTGACTTGTCCTGTAAATGGATTTTCTGTTGGACAATGAAGCCATTATTATTATTATTATTAGAAATTTGGTTCTCAATATTAAAACCAGATTAAATTATGTGGGAAAAAGTGATAAGAATCAGTATTTACTGAAAAAAAAACGGAAAAAAAAGGATGACGAATGAGGAGAGCATTCAATTTCTAAAATCAATTCACCTTTAAATCTTGAATTCAGTAAACAAGCGAGGCAGGAATTTTTGAGCGCTTGTTCCTAATTGAACAGCGAGTTATCGTTTGTTCAAATGCCTGTAACTTTCGAATCTCGATAGATTGTCCATTGTCCAAATATCTGGGCCAAAAACGTTGGACAGTTCTGCATTAAGTATGCATTTGGAATTTCGTTTCCTCAACATTTCCTAACATACTAACATATCCACCTGATAAACTTGTAACTAGGAAGATTTTCGGATAGCGTTCTAACAAAGAAGTTTGTCAAATTTCATAGAAACTGTTCCTTAAAACTTGATATCTCGTAAGATATTCATCAGCATTAAGAAGAGCACGCTGATGCTCATGACCTCACGTCAGTGCTTTTCTAATTTTTTTAAGATCCATCCAATATTCTTGTACATTTCTCAATTAAAATTTTCCGTAACGACTCCTATAAAGGGTGATTGAAATTTCCATGACTCTTATGAATATGATTCGTAAAGTCAGTTGTTGTCAAAGAATGATAATAAAATTTTCCAGGTAGTTTTCTTCTAACGACGAACTATTGTACCCCATTTTCATGACTTTCAACTATACTCTGTTGAAGAATGAAATATCAGTGAGATGAGATCATACTTTCAGTCCGCTTGGAATAAATGAATAAACTATCTTCTGGAGGACGGTCCCCTATATCGGGTTTGTATAAGTTGTAGAAGAATGAGAATTTCGGGTTTATACACAAGAGTACAGCGTTGCCAGATTTAGGGATTGGAGACGTTGATCGAGTATACCGTTTACATACAGCAAGACGAGGTCGCCGGAAGCGCCCTCACACTGGCCGTTCCCGAAGTATTTCTGTATGAAATATGATGTTTCACCGACTTTTTGGACCCGGCTCAAAATTCATATCTAACACCCCTGATTATGATTCCATTGAAAAACGTTGTCTGACAACGTCATTTTTGGACCGAAATGTCGGTAGAGTATACCGATTTGGGTCTGTGTAGGCGGTCAAAATCTATAAACAGGGTGGGGCAAATCAAACAGTGCAGTTTTGAAAGGCTATTAAAAAAAGGATGCAACTAACAGAATTAAATTTATTTGAATTTTTCGTTACATTATGCCATTTATCTTATCATGTTCTTAAATATTAAATCAGAAAGATGATTGCCTTCTGCAGCGATGCATTAATGGAGGACGATTTCGGAGTTTTCAGTATAGCACCAATTTCCTCCCTAATTCTTTCTTTTTTAGCTCTTCTAAAGTGTGAGGCCGATGTTTGAAAACCTTTTCCTTAAGGTAGCCCGGCAAGAAAAATCGCAAATCCGGTTCAACATTTCTTGTGAGCAATTCAATCGATTTTTTGCATAGTCAGTGGACTCAACTCCTGGACCATCATAATTTTGTAGGGGTGGAAGAATAAGTCTTCATGCAAAATCCTCCTTACTGAGCGGTTGGAAATGCCCAATGCAATTGAATGTTTCCGGGCAGAGCGAGTAGGCGATCGCACAATAGCTTCTCTCACTCTCGTCAAATTTTTCGGTGTTCTTGCCGTTTTAGGTCTTCCTGAACCCCTAGGTTTTAATGAAAGAAACCAGTTGCTTCTAAATGTACTCACCCAATTCGCGACTACATTACGGTGAGGACGGTATCATGACGCGAAAGGTTAAAGTGGACCCGGAAAGCTCGCTGAGTTGCGATGAATGATCGACCATTTTCAAAACGTACGGACTGCGAAGCCCCGTTGTTCACCAGACCAAACCATGGTAATGACTAATAATGGCATGGCCTGCCCGACAACATGAAACTATCGTGATAGGATTATCCCACCACACCGGAAGTACCAACCTTTCAAAACTGCACTGTTTGATTTGCCCCACCTTGTATATAAATAATATTCCTCCTAAAAAGAGCTTGATCATCTTGAGGTGCTGATGCATCCACTATAACAATACTATAACAGTTATTTTATTCTCTGAACATTTAATACGATCATATACAATAACAATGAGAAAACATCAGTTATAATAATAATAATAATAATAATCTTCATTAGTTGATCAACTATTTACAACCCTTAAAGTAAATAAAAGAAAACTCAAAAATGCTCCCCAACGTGAGAAATCAACAATCTCTTGAACACTCTATAATTGGTGCATCTCTTCATCTCTCTGTATAAACCATTATAAATTTTAATCCTCCAATCAAAGTAGATCCTGATGCAAAGCTCGTACGGAATGTTACCACATAAAGTTGTTCCCTATTTCATGTCTGAGTGTTTGTGAATATCGGAGGTGTATCTGATGTCTCACAGTCATCAAGTTCAGTGCATCTAACATGATTCTAATTGGTGTTCTTCTATTACAGCTCAAAACTATCCTCATTCCCTGTTAATTACTTACGTCTGAATCTTTTCAATACTGTTCGACTTTAGATTGAACAATAAGGATGTACAAAAATCCAAGTGAGGCAATACCATCGACTTAAAAGTAGCACTCTCGTTTTCAAATCTATCTTGTTACTGATTCTACTGATAAAATGTATCTTCTGTGCCATCTTTGCTGATATAAATTCTGAGTGTTCTTTCAACGTCAAGTTTCCATCCAATCTTACACCCAAGTATTTAATTGACTCTACTCCACTTAAACTCTTCCCACCTACTGAAACCATAATGTTGCTCTTATTAATTTGTTTTATTTTACTTTCATTCCCGAACAGCATATAATGTGACTTCTCAAAAGATTACCACCATCTGATTATCCCCATCCATTCATTCAATGTTTCTAGATCTTCATTCATCATTGCGAATTATTCAAACCAAATTATTTTATACCATTCACATATAGGAGAATAGTTCTAAAATTCCGAAATCGTGTAAGGCTCGATATCAATCATCCAAATTAAAATTTCTTCTTGAATTTATTAAAATTTAGAAACCTCAGAATGTATTAAGGGTGACAGTTATAGAATTTTATACACATAAACTTGGTGTTCTTTTCAGTAAGTGTCATTTTATGTTCTGGAAAATTGAAAGGTCTAGTTTTTCTTGTGTCATTAACAATTTTGAGTTCCTCAAAATAATGTGGATTTTTCTGATGATTTGTATGCTTTCCAGAATGTATAATATATGCACAGCATCGCAAGCCTCAGTCTTTTCTGCAGCAGAGTACTCGCGCTCTGGTTAGTTCAATAGTGTACATATATAAAAATTGATATACAATTGAATATACCCCGATGAGAACAATAACAGCCGCTTGATTGCCACCTAAGCGTTTTCCTTTACCTCGTTAAACTAAAGGATCACTTGTTTTACCTGATTGAAAACGTGTCTAGTATTTCATTACCAGTTGTAGTAGCGAGTATTTTCCATATTTTTGTTAGTCTGCGTCAATTGTCTGCTTTTCAAAGACACTTCGTGACGACAACCGTTTATATCAAGCGGGTTTCACAAATGCATGTAATTTATGCGTTTCGTCCCTGACGCACACGTTATGGACTCATCAGTGTGGCTTTTCATTGTGTGCGCCATGCCACAGACGCTAGGGCTTTGTTCCTTGTGATACGATTACCCCCATGCGCCATGCTAAGCAGTCATCTTAAAATTATATCCAACTATTTAAAAATTTTATATTACTTGTATACATTTCTTTTATTTTTATCAGTTTCTAAACTCTGCGTTCCGTAAAATGGGAATTGTGTCGAATATACTAACCTGTTGTAATTATTTTAGCAGCAAGCATTCTTCCATACCGTCTCTTTCTACATTTGTACTTTAAATTTATTGTTACATCTGTTTTTGAGTTTTTCATTAAAGCCAAGATTTTGAACTTCGTAATTTGAAGTTATGTTGATTATCCCAATTTTTCTAATTTTTTCACTTTTTCCAATTTTTCCATCCGGATCTGCCTCCAACTTTTTGTATTCTTTCTCTGTCTTAGAGTGTATTTTTGAAACCTCTCAAATTATTCTTCCTGTAGTGAACTGTTAATCCTATCATGATATTCTTGTAGAAATTTCGTTCAATTTCTACATTTAAGTGCCTGCATATTTCTTCAACTCATCCTCATTGCAGTTTTTGGGTAAGAACATTGTAATATTGGCACTTACTTGATTAGTTAGTTTGATTAGTTTCGAATATGGTACCGGTCGTAGCGTGTTTTCCAAATCGTAAACTTCGTTGTCTAAATATGATAGACCACCCCATGGCGGGCTTAAAAACACAGCGTCACCTTTAAGAGAGGCAGCTAATTCTATGGAAGTCTCAACAATAAATTCTATTTTATCCAGTACACCATAAACTGCTGCATTATTCTTTTGCGAGTTCTATTTTCTTAGGATCTATATCCAATTGCTATGACTTTGTTGCAATATTTGGCAAACTGGATCGTATTCCCTCGGCACTACAAAATCCATCGATTATTACATTCGTTCGACATTTAAGAGCAGTTTCTATAGCTAATTTTTCAGGTGTAACTGAAAACCAACTTTCTCGATCAAGTTTGATGCCTTCGTCAAATCGACTGAACAGCTTGTACCTCCTACACCAAAATTTCATCAGTTCGGGATGGGATTTGATTTCTTCCGGAAGCTCTCCTTCTATATTTGAGATTTCTTCGTTCTTTTTGTTCCAACTTTTTCGCCATCTAGCAGACCTCCTCATCTTTTCAAGAAGAGTTGGTTCAGGACACTTTATTGAAGATTCCTCCAATTCTGTTTTCATGGGAATATTCAGTTCGGATAAATCATTGCCTCTTTTATTTTTCTGTTCTATTATAGGTGTTTCGACCTTTGTTTCCATGGAAAATTCAATTTGGATGTAACTCTCCTTGTTTCATTGCTCTTCTGTATTGGATGCGATTCGATTTTTGTTTCGTTGGGAATATTCAATTTATATGTATTTCATGGAATATATAGTTTTACTGTACCTTTCGAAATTTTCATCTTGGATGCATTACGTTCTTTGATTTTTCCCTCACGTTTAATATGGCATAATATGATATCATTCCACTCTTCACCAACATGAGTATTTGGATATGAACTTCCTTGTTGGTTTAAACGAGGTGCGTATAGAGACATTTTGAATATAATCGGTGAATTAAAATTCAAACGCGTGGACTGTAATTTTCACACGTGCGCCCTTTTTGAGAGTACAGGTTTATTGTAGAGTCTCTTTCCAACGGTTGATGTGTTGCTTAAACTGGTTGTTGCTTGTAACTGAGCGACTGTTGTTCTCGGTTGTTTTTCGAGATAATGGTACTCGTGGTCAGATTGTCTCTTTCTAGTAGTAGTGGGGGCATAATTCATACTCTATGTTCCGAAGAAGAAGGTAGTAGTTCTTCTTCTTCTTACTGGACCTTGCTTAAGTCGCATAACTGATCCCAATACGCAAGTCAGTCAGGAATATGTTAGAAGGTTTGCCCGAATCACAAAGCCTATGCGCGCATGTGCAGTCGCATAGTAGTGAATAAATAATAAAAAAATAACAAAAAAGAGAGAAAAATAAACGAACATATATACAAATGAAAACAGAACAATCGGTAATGAATATAACATATTTATAAATATTCAGCAGTAGTGCACTGGCTACCGCTGAGCTTGAGGCTGTACATCACCTTCTTTGTGCCTATACTATTTCAATGCTAATTTACTTCAAGAATAACGCATAAACCGTTTGTCGGATTTCATTCAAAATTTGAGTGAGCATTGGCATGAGTTTTCTAGTGCGTACCTTCCGACGATTTTTGATATGATGCATAGTTTTTGGCTAATTACACTTTGAAAATTGAAATACTCTTCAGATGCAAATATTTCCTCAAGGAAATATTTTATCGAAAAAAATCATAGGTAGTCGTTCGGTATTACATTGAACTTTGAAATTAGCTAAATTTTTTTTCAATTTTTCGAGTTATTCTCGTTCTTGTAATAAATAATTGTATTTGGCCGCCTCCCAATGGTTGACACCTCTTTGCGGCAGATAGGCCAATAGAATCTTATCCTTCATTTATGATCATTTATGATCCCAGGTATGATTGCCACAACTATTTTTACCAAATTCAGGGACAGTTAAATATATGCGGTAGAGAATATTGCGACTTGATTCTTTATTGCGATAATGATTTCCATGTGGAAACCATAATAAGGGATCGGAATTTCTGGAGATATACGATGCTTCCAAAATTAGAGGACTTTTACAAAAGTGCATTCTTCCAGAAATAATAGATGGCAGAATACCAAGAGGAATGAGTGTCCGCTAAATAAATTGAAATTTTTATGGAAGTGGGTAAGTGTTTCTCACGAACGAAGCCTACATTCTACTCTCTCTCAGCGGAAAAAAATATATCGAATTTTTTCAGATGCAGGGTTCGAACACCCGTAGAAAGTTATATTTTTTTGACACAGGGGCAGGGTTTTTTTCTGCTGAGGTTTTTCCCTGGACTATTGTATCATACGCAGAATTGTATGGTACTCCATTACCAACCTCAGCTAGGGACATTTTGTTTCAATATGTATTGCATTATATCAGCTCCTCAATCCAAATAATATATTTAAAAAAACAAAAATTTTTATTTCATATGTTTGATATGCCCAGGAAAAATGTTTTGGAGACATGGAAATTTTATATGCTTCTTCAACTGATTAGATTTGTCCAGATAATTTTTTTTTTCATGTTGTATAGCGCCCTTGTACAAATTCAAGAGATTGTTTTAATTAATTTGCATCATTCACATAAATAATTATAGGGTCAATTTAGACATTCAGGGTTACATTAATTCCCCAACAAGCTGAAAGTTTGGTGCAATTGTTCAGAACCTAATTATGAATAAAATTTGAAAGTTTTTCATTATTCTGCTGTACTGAAATATTCAAGTCAAGAGTCAAAGGTCAAGAATGCGTTTTCGCGATTTTTCAGCAAAAGGCAAGTTTATTACAAAATTACTCCAGAAAAAATTGTAGAACATATATTATCTATAAAATATGTATCAACTTTTTTCTAAAACCACCGTTTTTGAGATACAACGTTTCAAAAAAGTTATAAAAGTTGTAATCGTCATAATATGCATTCTGGGATATGAGTTTATCCATCATACTAAACTTATTTTCAATGTGCCCCCAGATAGCTCGATACACAATTTTGACTCACCCTGTATACGTGGCCAAATCATGTATATTATGACGATTACAACTTTTTCATAATTTTTTGAACCGTTATATCTCAAAACGGTGACTCTTTGGAACAAAATATTGATACACATTTTATAGATAATTATATAGTATGTTCTACAATATTTGTCTGGAGTAATTTTAACATGAAACTTGACGTTTTGCAGAAAATCGTGAAAACCACATTTTTAACCTTTAACCTGAATAAAATTTTTCCATACAGGGAAACTAACATTTTATTCATAATTATGTTTTGAACAATTTCACCGACAATCAGCTTGTAGGAATTTATGTAACTTCACCCTTGTTATTTGGTCTCAATTGACCGATCTAAATAGAATGAACTCAGTATTTATCATTCTCTTCGGAACCCACAAAAATTCCGTTTCTATCCTATCCACCGGCGACAGTACCTAGAAAGTTTATTAGGGTCTAAATACCGTACAGACCGTCCTATTTCATTACAATGGGCGTGCCTGTTTTCAGTTCCTTGAAATTTTCGCTTGGTGCCATCTAGCGGAATTCGGATTTCGCCGCAAGGTGGTGTACAGCCTTTTTTTTTACAGAGTTTTTTCCAATCACAGTTGTATATATTAAGTTCCTCGGGTACCTAGATATACCTACCTGCGCGGTCTGTGTACTAACGGGGTACGTGTCCCAACAAAGGTACCTATATCTATGACAGGCTTAATGATCCGTCTAATCCCCTACCTACGTAACGGTAATTACCAAAATGGTTTCTGGATAAATGAGGAATTTGGTAATGAAGTAAAACAAAAACTTTCAATTAATAAGTTATTTGGGAGTTATTAGGAATTACAATCCCGGTACATGCGACAGGCTACCTGAGACCCGTGTATGATCTAGATGGTTTTGCGTGTATATATGTGGAAAACCTGCTTTAAGGAAATATAACTCCTCAGGCAACTTTAGAGGGGAAAAAATTTTTTCATTCAAAAAAGTGATATACTATATTCACGTTTTGAAGCTTGATATCCTAAACCGACTTTTCATTCCCACATATGCGCCGACGGATGTTCTCCAAACCTTTTCAGTCCCTGCGGTGTTGTCAGATCGTTGGGACTGACCGCGTCGGTTAGTTATACCGCAAATAACTCTAATTGCATATCTTATGTTGAGAAGTGACTGACGAGGATCTTTTACTTTTTTTAGTAGAAGGTCACATGAATTGTATAGTCTGAATTCTCCCAAATTCTATCACTTCTAACAACTTTTACAATCCCAATAGAAGAACAAATCGTATAGAAGATTGCTTCATTTAATTCTTCGAACCGGACCGATAATCAAATAACTCATCTTCACTGGTTTTAAATCTTCAACAGAATCATCATTGAAGTCAATAAAATCAAGGTACAATTGCTCATCATCTGACAGTATGTAAGAAATTTGTAGCATAAAAAAGTTGTTTTCGATAACAACTGACATATGAATCATATTTGAAAAACTATTATAGTGGAAATTTCAATCTATCTCTGAAGGTAAAGGAAAATTTTCAATATTTTACGACATAATAATAATATAAAACTTTATTCATTATTGAAAAAACAAAATTTATGAGTAATATTTTTTTACAATTTTGGGCTCAATATTTGAAACACACTGTGATGTGTTTGAAAATTTCAGTAATTGAGAAATATTTGCAGTTTTTCAGATTGTTTCGAAATTTTGTAAAAAACTTTGACGAATGCCGATATTAAACTAGATCTTTGAGATATCATTTACGAAGAAAACATCAGAGAGGATAGCTTCTTCAAATTACTCATTTTTACCTGGATAACTAGAAGAATTCGGGCTTCAAGAAAATTCATCAGAGTGTTAAAGTTTTTAATGTTCAATGTTTCACATAATTCAAGTTCTTCAGAAGTGCTTTATAGGCACTCAGGTGCCCTATTCCAAAGCTGTATCGAAATTGTTTCATTGGGATAAATTTAAATGACCTTATTTATATCTTCATAAACCCAATCGATTGGAAATATTTTTGACTCAGTTAGTCAAAAACTTTATCTATTTTGGTAGAGCAATAGCTTGCTGTTCTACTTGGAACAACCAAACAAAAGTAATAAGCCCAAATCCCATTAATATCCAGAAACCAAATGCAATAACCCTCATGAATTCCTTTAGATTGATCAGGAAGATCGTATCAAACCATATGAAATTTGCATTTTTATAGGGATATCTCACTCTACCGAGACCAAGAAAGTTATCATAAATGTGATACTGTATTAAAAAAACAAGAAATGGTTGAACATCTCATAATGATACTGTTGGTTTTGTTACCAATATGTTGGGATATATTGAATTTTAAAACTCCGAGTCACAGGCTAGAGCGCTGACCCTTGACCCTGAGTAGGTAGATGATTAACAAGGGATAAATAGAGTTCAGTTTCACCCGTATTTATTCAAAATTTGAAAAATCATATTTCAGAAACTAGTGGTTTGTCAAAGTCGAAAACGGTATTGGTGTATACGCCTGATGAAATTGCACCATAAAAATTTTTTATTTGGAAAATTTTATTTTGTCACTTCGAAACAACTCTACCGATTTATCGAATAACGAACTCAGCCGAGATATTTATAACTCAAATCTACTCTGAAAATTTCAACTCTAGCTCTATCGTATATCCTCTAGAGTATGTGATAATAGTTATCTTTATCAGCGACTGAATTATCAAGTTTGAGTCTAAGAATAACTTTAGGATCAGTTATGGTTCTGTACAAAATCTTAAATAATGAAATCGACTGTGCCGAAATTCTCAGCAAATTAAATTTTCACCTACCATGTTATAATTCGAGAAATGCTTCAGTTTTTAAATGTGAAAGAGCTAGAACGAATATCCTGCTTAAGGTTCCAATAAATTTAATGTGTAATAATTATATTATAGTAGCTGTACCTGTTATGTCCGATAGCTCAGTAATTTTGAGGGTAAGTAGACTGTATTTATCTTTTCGTTTGAAGCTGGTGCGAACGCGAGTAATATATAATATGAAACAACAAAAATTCATATAAAGAAATGCGGTCAACAATGATGACTTACCACAGCGGTGAACTACGATGATTTCCGGCTCTGCTCCAATTATCAGCTCTTCACAGGGACCCCTTGCTGTGGGATTTCTAGTCAACTTTTGTTCAAATGCGGTGTTGAAAACACAATCAAAATGCGATGCGAAACTTCCAAATATGCAGGTGAAACCAGAGCGTGTAATATATCCAAAAACAAATCAAAATTAGCTTGATTTTATAAACAATTTCGATAACAAACGTGATAGCGAGAGTTCTTCTATAACAAATTCGCGTTCTAGAGGCGTATGCTTATCCATAACATGTGCTGCGAAGTCACCAGTTTTGACTTATAAATTAGAGCAAAATACAAATATTTTGCGATCGCCTCAGCCTCAAATTCATGCTATAACAAAAGGACCGAACATTCTCCGGGCCGCGAAAAATGGCAAATGTTACTTGAGCGGCACATAAAATTGATCCAAAGCGATGAATGAAAACAAAAAAAGAAGAAAAGAAAAGCGTGTCTCGTGACATGAAACAAATAATTGAAACATTTATACAAAATAAATTCCGATCCCTTATTATGGTTTCCACATGGAAATCATTATCGCAATAAAGAATCAAGTCGCAATATTCTCTACCGCATATATTCAACTGTCCCTGAATTTGTTCCCTGAATGAGTTTTTTTCGATAAAATATTTCCTTGAGGAAATATTTGCATCTGAAGAGTATTTCAATTTTCAAAGTGTAATTAGCCAAAAACCATGCATCATATCAAAAATCGTCGGAAGGTACGCACTAGGGAAAACTCATGCCATTGCTCACTCAAATTTTGAATGAAATCCGACAAACGGTTTATGCGTTATTCTTGAAGTAAATTAGCATTGAAATAGTATAGGCACAAAGAAGGTAATGTACAGCCTTAAGCTCAAGCGGTAGCCAGTGCACTACTGCTGAATTTTTATAAATATATTATATTCATTACCGATTGTTCTGTTTTCATTTGCAGCAGAGTACTCGCGCTCTGGTTAGTTCAATAGTGTACATATAATTAGATATTATCCACCCTGTATTCTAATTATTGCAACAGTGTATCAATCCATAAGGAAATGCATATTACCTTGTTGTATTTTGTTAAATCAGCATATTGCTTATCGTCTTAATTGTTATCGCGCTGTTTGCGACGCCTCTCAACAATGCTCATTGTTTCACAATGTTCTCATTGTTCTTAATTATTATAAATAGGAGAGACGTCTAATGATGTATGAAAAATATAGATTTGATCTTCTCACGTAATACATTGCTTGTATCGTTGTTTCCAAATAAAGTAGAAGTTTTTTTAAAAACACAAGTTTCTCCCAAAATAACATTATTGTCGACGAGGTCTGGGATTGTGCGAGTTTCAAGAAAACCTGCGTGTGTTCCTGACAGTGTAAAGATACCGAGGTTCACCCAGAGAGTCTAAAACTGTTGGTTTCAACCATTTAGCACAAGAGAATTCACGAGGAGAAGCAGGAAGTCCGATTGTCGAGTAGCGCCTTCAACGACTCCAAGATCTACATTGGAAATTTGCGTAAGTGAGAGATTCCTTTCTATTTTTCCCCAGTTTCCAATAATTCTGGCCCAAAAATTATCAATCTTTTTCTAGTTTTGAGCGTAAAACTTGTAGGAGTTTTTCTTGGTTTCTTGTAAAAAACCGATTGTTAATTTTAACATTTTCAATTCAATAATTTGAATTATCACAAAGTTTTTCCTAGGTTTCTTATAAGAAAAAACCGAAACGTGAAATTCAAAAATAGTTATTCTCAGAAGTATTGATAAAAAATATTCACAATTATTTCAGTTAAACATTTTCATTTTATAAACGAACGAAAACATAAGAATCTTAAAATGGCAAACGAGAGAGTAGATTTGAGCATGGCAGAAAAATTTGGATTTCTATTACCTAAGTTTTCTGGTGAAGAAAATGAACTTCATTCTTTTATTAAAAATGTGCAAAGTTATTTTGATATGTTTAGACTAGAACATGATGTTGTAAAACGATATTGCTTTGCCGTAGTTAAATCAAAATTAACAGATAGAGCACTTGCTGAAGTCTCTACCTCTGATATTCCAGATGAATGGGATATTTTAAAAGCATTCCTAATTAACAAATTTGGAGATAAAATTAATCTGGATGTTTTAATCCATAATTTACAATTTATGACAAAGAAAACAAATGAGGATTTATTAGCTTTCATTGAACGGATCATTTCGATGAAAATTCGTATCAATTAAAGAATTGAAGCAGATAACATGCAAAATGCAGAGAAACAATTGTATAAATCAAATATTTTGAAAATTTGTAAAACGGTATTGATTTCGAATTCGCCCGTAGAATTGAGGACATACTTAATAACAAATAACAATTTAACTTTCGACGAAACAGTTAACGCTGTTAAAGATTATCTCAGTAATATGACTCAATATGAGTTATTAGATAGGAGTCGACGGAACAAAAATATACCGACACAGCAAAAGTATAATACCTCTCATTTTAATCAGTTCAATAAACCTATTAATACGACGAGACAATTTTATTCGAATTCTTACAATCGTTTTGAATCACAGAACGCAAATCAGCCCACAAAGCAAATATACAGTGCGAATAATTCACACAATGTGTTTAAACCGGATCCAAATTATAGGAATACAACCCCACCGGAGAAAATGTCGATACAAACTAGAAATTATCCCCAAAAAAGAGCTGCATATTCTACACAGTATCAAAATTATCCTCAACGCAGATATTTCAATAATCAACAACAACCAAACTTTATTTCCGAGGGATTGACAAATATAGAAGAAAATAGTAATAAAAATAAAAGAATTGATTATAATAATCCACAACCTTCAACTTCTAAAGGTTTTTATTCAAAGAATCGAAATTTTCGCGAGGACGAAGAAAAAGATTCAGTGACCTAAATAATTCGGTATATAATATGAATCATTTACCTTACGTCGAATTTGAATATCCTAAATGTAAATTATTAATTGATAGTGGTTGTTCAGTTTGTCTTATTGACCCGAAATTTGCATACAATAATTTTAAACAAAATATTTTTAATGAAGATACTACCCTTACGGCATGCTCTAAATCTCAAACTTCGAATGAAAAAGTTTTAATACCTCTTTTTTCTGAATTAAATATTGAAGATTATCATCCTTTTATTTTATATAAATTTCATAAGAATTATGATGGTTTAATAGGTACTGATTTCCTCAATAAATACAATTTGAAAATTGATTTTAAAAATGGAGTTTTAGAAAATGAATACTGTAGAATTCCATTCAAAAACCAAGTGTGTCAAAAACCAACTGAGATTCCAGTTGATCTTTCTCATTTAAAACCTAAGATAGCTTCTCAATTACTGAAAATTTTACGAACAAATGAAGATGCATTGCAACTACTGAATTTTTCCAAACAAATCAAACATAAAATTCGTACAGTGGATAAAATTCCTATTCATTCTAAAAATTATAAATATCCTAAATGCCAACGTGAAGAAAAACGAAGTCGAATAAATACGGATGCTCTCAGCAGAATAAGGCTAGAGGAAAATAGTGAAGTTAATTACGAGAAATTTTTAAAAATCGATCAATTATCAAAACCTTCTAATATTAAGGAGAAAGAAGGAAATATTTTTAGTTGCCCGAACAAATATGCTTTAGCTCATTGTGTATCAAAAGATTTAGAAATGAGTAAAGGTATTGCAGCACAATTCAAAAGTAAATTCGGAAATGTAAACAAATTAAAATCTCAAAATAAAACTGTTGGTGAAGTAGCATCAATAAGAATTGAAAATCGAAATATTTACTATTTAATAACTAAAGAATTTTATTATGATAAACCAACCTATGAAACGGTATTCGAAACTCTTATTAATCTGAAAAAATTATGTGAATTTAACGATGATAAATATGTAGCTATTCCCAGAATAGCATGCGGATTAGATAAATTGGAATGGACAATTATTTTTAATATGATAAAATACATTTTTAAAGAATCAGATATCAATGTCGATATTTATTACATACAAAATGACAATTTTAATGAAGATTTAAATTACATAGAAAAAGTTGAAATAAATCCAATTGAAGAAGATTCACTCTCCATAATTAATCATATCTCAGATGACGAATTGGAAGAATGTATCGATCTATTAGTAGAACCTGATAATGAACTACCAAATTTAAATGATAAAGATCTAAGTGAACTAAGAAATAAAAATATTATTATTCACGGTGACATAACTGTCCATAGTAGCGCGGAAAATCCAATTTTAGAAATTCCTTACACAAAGAAAAGGAAAAAATAGGTAAATTATAATTGTTTATTATTGTTTTCAGGTTGAAAATGAATATTCTAGCCAACGTAATTATAATATTGCAGACAATAATTGTGTCTTCCTTAGATATAATACCATTAGAAAGCAATGTGTTACCAATTTTATTAGGTAAAGCTTATATAACAAAAAGAAACATACAGCTTATTTATCATATTGATTTAGAAAAAATTGAGAAACTAATACTTAAATATCAAAAAGAATTCAATGAACTAAAAGACCAAAAATTAGGTTTTTCTAAAACGGCTCATTACCGATATCTTCAAGAATCAAATTTAATAAACGTCAGAAGTCTGGAAGAATTACTAAACGATAAAGTGAGAATTAAGAGAGGATTAATTAATGTTGGAGGAAAAATATCGAAACTACTCTTCGGAACCTTAGATTCCGACGATGAAGAATTATATAAAAATTATTTTAATAGTATTGAGAAAAATGAGGAAATACTAATGAGGAATCAGAAGCAAATTGCAACAGTGGTGAATGATTTGAAGAATAAATACAATGAAAAATTTAAAAAACTATTGGAAAATTATAATTTATTAAAAATTGTTCCGGCACTTAGAGAAATCGAACAAATGCATCTTATGATGTTCGAAATAAAGGATATAGGATAAAGGAAAAATATTCTAGACGAAATCCAAATTGCAGTAAGTTTTGCGAGATTACATGTTCTACATGAATCTATTCTGCCGTATACCAAGTTCACAGAACTAGTTCAGAATGTTACTATCATACCAATAAATCATTTGAAAGACTATTATCAAATATGTCATACTAAAGTTATTTTCAAAAACAAAGTAATATTTTTTTTAATTTCTATTCCAACAATTTATGAGGAAAATTTCAATCTCTACAAGTTCTACTACTTGACTCAAAACAATTTAACCCTACCATATTCCGAACCATATATGCTCTCACAAAACGAGGAATTAAAATGGTCAACGAGTCAGTGCCACTCCATAGAAGAAGATTTCCTGTGCGACCAAGATTCTCTTAATAAACCCCAGAGTGCTTAACGAAAATTCTGAAAAAAAAAATGGAAAATTGCCCAAAACGAAATGTAACCCCAACAGCCAATCTGAAACTATTAGAAGATGGAAATATTCTTTCCACAAATAATTTGGAAATTAAAGAAAAGTGTTTACAACAAACAAAATACCATTTCATCCCTACAACTGCAATCTTACGATCAAAATGTGTAATTAGTAATGATCAAAAGGAAATTCACCCAGTTACTACGATTGATGAAGAAATATATATTATTTTGCCTAAAATAAATACTCTCAAGAAAGAAGAATTCAAGAAAGAAGATTTCAAGAAAGAAGATTCCAAAGAAGAGGATCTCAACGAAATCAATGTTCGAGACGTGAATTTAGAAGAAATCGAAGAATGGAAGATGAAGCCAAGTGAATTCAGTCTGATGTTAATTTTAATAATTGTTGTATACTTTATTGTGAAATATTTAAAAAAGAAAAAAGATTTATGTAAAACTACACCCAAACAGGGTGATACTTTTATCCAAAGGGGGGAGGAATTAGATATTATCCACCCGGTATTCTAATTATTGCAACAGTGTATCAATCCATAAGGAAATGCATATTACCTTGTTGTATTTTGTTAAATCAGCATATTGCTTATCGTCTTAATTGTTATCGCGCTGTTTGCGACGCCTCTCAACAATGCTCATTGTTTCACAATGTTCTCATTGTTCTTAATTATTAAAAATAGGAGAGACGTCTAATGATGTATGAAAAATATAGATTTGATCTTCTCATGTAATACATTGCTTGTATCGTTGTTTCCAAATAAAGTAGAAGTTTTTTTTAAAAACACAAGTTTCTCCCAAAATAACATTATTATATATATAAAATTGATATACAATTGAATATACCCCGATGAGAACAATAACAGCCGCGTGATTGCCACCTAAGCGGTTTCCTTTTACCTCGTTAAACTAAGGAACACTTGTTTTACCTGATTGAAAACGTGTCTAGTATTTCATTACCAGTTGTAGTAGCGAGTATTTTCCAGATTTTTGTTAGTCTGCGTCAATTGTCTGCTTTTCAAAGACACTTTGTGACGACAACCGTTTATATCAAGCGGGTTTCACAAATGCATGTAATTTATGCGTTTCGTCCCTGACGCACACGTTATGGACTCATCAGTGTGGCTTTTCATTGTGTGCGCCATGCCACAGACGCTAGGGCTTTGTTCCTTGTGATACGATTACCCCATGCGCCATGCTAAGCAGTCATCTTAAAATTATATTATCAAACTATTTAAATATTTTTATATTACTTGTATACATTTTTTTTATTTTTATCAGTTTCTAAACTCTGCGTTCCGTAAAATGGAATTGTGTCGAATATACTAACCTGTTGTAATTATTTTAGCAGAAAGCATTGTTCCATACCGTCTCTTTCTACATTTGTACTTTAAATTTTTTGTTACATCTGTTTTTGAGTTTTTCATTAAAGCCAAGATTTTGAACTTCGTAATTTGAAGTTATGTTGATTATCCCAATTTTTTTCTAATTTTTTCACTTTTTCCAATTTTTCCATCCGGATCTGCCTCCAACTTTTGTATTCTTTCTCTGTCTTAGAGTGTATTTTTTGAAACCTCTCCAAATTATTCTTCCTGTAGTGAACTGTTAATCCTATCATGATATTCTTGTAGAAATTTCGTTCAATTTCTACATTTGAAGTGCCTGCATATTTCTTCAACTCATCCTCATTGCAGTTTTTGGGTAAGAACATTGTAATATTGGCACTTACTTGATTACTTAGTTTGATTAGTTTCGAATATGGTACCGGTCGTAGCGTGTTTTCCAAATCGTAAACTTCGTTGTCTAAATATGATAGACCACCCCATGGCGGGCTTAAAAATACAGCGTCACCTTTAAGAGAGGCAGCTAATTCTATGAAGTCTCCAACAATAAATTCTATTTTATCCAGTACACCATAAACTGCTGCATTATTCTTTGCGAGTTCTATTTTCTTAGGATCTATATCAATTGCTATGACTTTGTTGCAATATTTGGCAAACTGGATCGTATTCCCTCCGGCACCACAAAATCCATCGATTATTACATTCGTTCGACATTTAAGAGCAGTTTCTATAGCTAATTTTTCAGGTGTAACTGAAAACCAACTTTCTCGATCAAGTTTGATGCCTTCGTCGAATCGACTGAACAGCTTGTACCTCCTACACCAAAATTTCATCAGTTCGGGATGGGATTTGATTTCTTCCGGAAGCTCTCCTTCTATATTTGAGATTTCTTCGTTCTTTTTGTTCCAACTTTTTCGCCATCTAGCAGACCTCCTCATCTTTTCAAGAAGAGTTGGTTCGGGACACTTTATTGAAGATTCCTCCAATTCTGTTTTCATGGGAATATTCAGTTCGGATAAATCATTGCCTCTTTTATTTTTCTGTTCTATTATAGGTGTTTCGACCTTTGTTTCCATGGGAAAATTCAATTTGGATGTAACTCTCCTTGTTTCATTGCTCTTCTGTATTGGATGCGATTCGATTTTTGTTTCGTTGGGAATATTCAATTTATATGTATTTCGCGGAATATATAGTTTTACTGTACCTTTCGAAATTTTCATCTTGGATGCATTACGTTCTTTGATTTTTCCCTCACGTTTAATATGGCATAATATGATATCATTCCACTCTTCACCAACATGAGTATTTGGATATGAACTTCCTTGTTGGTTTAAACGAGGTGCGTATAGAGACATTTTGAATATAATCGGTGAATTAAAATTCAAACGCGTGGACTGTAATTTTCACACGTGCGCCCTTTTGAGGTAAGGTTTATTGTAGAGTCTCTTTCCAACGGTTGATGTGTTGCTTAAACTGGTTGTTGCTTGTTACTGAGCGACTGTTGTTCTCGGTTGTTTTCGAGATAATGGTACTCGTGGTCAGATTGTCTCTTTCTAGTAGTAGTGGGGGGCATAATTCATACTCTATGTTCCGAAGAAGAGGTAGTAGTTCTTCTTCTTCTTACTGGACCTTGCTTAAGTCGCATAACTGATCCCAATACGCAAGTCAGTCAGGAATATGTTAGAAGGTTTGCCCGAATCACAAAGCCTATGCGCGCATGTGCAGTCGCATAGTAGTGAATAAATAATAAAAAAAATAACAAAAAAAAAGAAAAAATAAACGAACATATATACAAATGAAAACAGAACAATCGGTAATGAATATAATATATTTATAAATATTCAGCAGTAGTGCACTGGCTACCGCTGGAGCTTAAGGCTGTACATTACCTTCTTTGTGCCTATACTATTTCAATGCTAATTTACTTCAAGAATAACGCATAAACCGTTTGTCCGATTTCATTCAAAATTTGAGTGAGCATTGGCATGATTTTTCCCTAGTGCGTACCTCCCGACGATTTTTGATATGATGCATAGTTTTTGGCTAATTACACTTTGAAAATTGAAATACTCTTCAGATGCAAATATTTCCTCAAGGAAATATTTTATCGAAAAAAACTCATAGGTAGTCGTTCGGTATTACATTGAACTTTGAAATTAGCTAAATTTTTTTTTTCAATTTTCTCAATTTTTCGAGTTATTCTCGTTCTTGTAATAAATAATTGTATTTGGCCCGCCTCCCAATGGTTGACACCTCTTTACGGCAGGTAGGCCAATAGAATCTTATCCTTCATTTATGATCATTTATGACCCCAGGTATGATTGCCACAACTATTTTTACCAAATTCAGGGACAGTTAAATATATGCGGTAGAGAATATTGCGACTTGATTCTTTATTGCGATAATGATTTCCATGTGGAAACCATAATAAGGGATCGGAATTTCTGGAGATATACGATGCTTCCAAAATTAGAGGACTTTTACAAGAAGTGCATTCTTCCAGAAATAATAGATGGCAGAATACCAAGAGGAATGAGTGTCCGCTAAATAAATTGAAATTTTTATGGAAGTGGGTAAGTGTTTCTCACGAACGAAGCCTACATTCTACTCTCTCAGCGGAAAAAATTATATCGAATTTTTTCAGATGCAGGGTTCGAACACCCGTAGAAAGTTATATTTTTTTGACACGGGGGCAGGGTTTTTTCTGCTGAGGTTTTTCCCTGGACTATTGTATCATACGCAGAATTGTATGGTACTCCGTGCACCAACCTCAGCTAGGGACATTTTGTTTCAATATGTATTGCATTATATCAGCTCCCTCAATCCAAATAATATATTTTAAAAAACAAAAATTTTTTATTTCATATGTTTGATATGCCCAGGAAAAATGTTTTGGAGACATGGAAATTTTATATGCTTCTTCAACTGATTAGATTTGTCCGAATAATTTTTTTTTCATGTTGTATAGCGCCCCATGTACAAATTCAAGAGATTGTT
This sequence comes from Micraspis discolor, assembly GCA_030674115.1. Classification (NCBI taxonomy): domain Eukaryota; kingdom Metazoa; phylum Arthropoda; class Insecta; order Coleoptera; family Coccinellidae; genus Micraspis; species Micraspis discolor. Next base: position 855,087 of record JARTUT010002190.1, on the reverse strand, counting down.
TTAATTAATTTGCATCATTCACATAAATAATTATAGGGTCAATTTAGACATTCAGGGTTACATTAATTCCCAACAAGCTGAAAGTTTGGTGCAATTGTTCAGAACCTAATTATGAATAAAATTTGAAAGTTTTTTATTATTCTGCTGTACTGAAATATTCAAGTCAAGGTCAAAGGTCAAGAATGCGTTTTTCGCGATTTTCAGCAAAAAGGCAAGTTTTATTACAAAATTACTCCAGAAAAAATTGTAGAACATATATTATCTATAAAATATGTATCAACTTTTTTTTCCTAAGAGCCACCGTTTTTGAGATACAACGTTTCAAAAAGTTATAAAAGTTGTAATCGTCATAATATGCATTCTGGGATATGAGTTTATCCATCATACTAAACTTATTTTTCAATGTGCCCCCAGATAGCTCGATACACAATTTTGACTCACCCTGTATACGTGGCCAAATCATGTATATTATGACGATTACAACTTTCATAATTTTTTGAACCGTTATATCTCAAAAACGGTGACTCTTTGGAACAAAATATTGATACACATTTTATAGATAATTATATAGTATGTTCTACAATATTTGTCTGGAGTAATTTTAACATGAAACTTGACGTTTTGCAGAAAATCGTGAAAACCGCATTTTTTGGCCTTTAACCTTGAATAAAATTTTTCCATACAGGGAAACTAACATTTTATTCATAATTATGTTTTGAACAATTTCACCGACTCTCAGCTTGTAGGGAATTTATGTAACTTCACCCTTGTTATTTGGTCTCAATTCACCGATCTAAATAGAATGAACTCAGTATTTACCATTCTCTTCGAAACCCACAAAAATTCCGTTTCTATCCTATCCACCGGCGACAGTACCATGAAAGTTTATTAGGGGTCATAAATACCGTACAGACCGTCCTATTTCGTACAATGGGCGTGCCTGTTTTCAGTTCCTTGAAATTTTCGCTTGGTGCCATCTAGCGGAATTCGAGTTTCGCCGCAAGGTGGTGTACAGCCTTTTTTTTTACAGAGTTTTTTTTCCAATCACAGTTGTATATATTAAGTTCCTCGGGTACCTAGATATACCTACCTGCGCGGTCTGTGTACTAACGGGGTACGTGTCCCAACAAAGGTACCTATATCTATGACAGGCTTAATGATCCGTCTAATCCCTACCTACGTAACGGTAATTACCAAAATGGTTTCTGGATAAATGAGAATTTGGTAATGAAGTAAAACAAAAAACTTTCAATTAATAAGTTATTTGGGAGTTATTGGGAATTACAGTCCCGGTACATGCGACAGGCTACCTGAGACCCGTATGATCTAGATGGTTTTTGCGTGTATATATGTGGAAAACCTGCTTTAAGGAAATATAACTCCTCAGGCAACTTTAGAGGGGAAAAAATTTTTTTCATTCAAAAAAGTGATATACTATATTCACGTTTTGAAGCTTGATATCCTAAACCGACTTTTCATTCCCACATATACGCCGACGGGATGTTCTCCAAACCTTTTCAGTCCCTGCGGTGTTGTCAGATCGTTGGGACTGACCGCGTCGGTTAGTTATACCGCAAATAACTCTAATTGCATATCTTATGTTGAGAAGTGACTGACGAGGATCTTTTACTTTTTTTAGTAGAAGGTCACATGAATTGTATAGACTGAATTCTCCCAAAATCTATCACTTCTAACAACTTTTACAATCCCAATAGAGAGAACCGTCGTATAGAAGATTGCTTCATTTAATTCTTCGAACCGGACCGATAATCAAATAACTCATCTTCACTGGTTTTTAAATCTTCAACAGAATCATCATTGAAGTCAATAAAAATCGGGTACAATTGCTCATCATCTGACAGTATGTAAGAAATTTGTAGCATAAAAAAGTTGTTTTCGATAACAACTGACATATGAATCATATTTGAAAAACTATTATAGTGGAAATTTCAATCTATCTCTGAAGGTAAAGGAAAATTTTCAATATTTTACGACATAATAATAATATAAAACTTTATTCATTATTGAAAAACAAAAATTATGAGTAATATTTTTTACAATTTTGGGCTCAATATTTGAAACACACTGTGATGTGTTTGAAAATTTCAGTAATTGAGAAATATTTGCAGTTTTTCAGATTGTTTCCGAAATTTTGTAAAAAACTTTGACGAATGCCGATATTAAACTAGATCTTTGAGATATCATTTACGAAGAGAAAACATCAGAGAGATAACTTCTTCAAATTACTCATTTTTTTACCTGGATAACTAGAAGAATTCGGGCTTCAAGAAAATTCATCAGGTGTTAAAGTTTTTTAATGTTCAATGTTTCACATAATTCAAGTTCTTCAGAAGTGCTTTATAGGCACTCGGAGTGCCCTATTCCAAAGCTGTATCGGAAATTGTTTCATTGGGATAAATTTAAATGACCTTATTTATATCTTCATAAACCCAATCGATTGGAAATATTTTTGACTCGCTAGTCGAAAACTTTATCTATTTTGGTAGAGCAATAGCTTGCTGTTCTACTTGGAACAACCAAACAAAAGTAATAAGCCCAAATCCCATTAATATCCAGAAACCAAATGCAATAACCCTCGCAATTCCTTTAGGATTGATCAGGAAGATCGTATCAAACCGTATGAAATTTGCATTTTTATGGGGATATCTCACTCTACCGAGACCAAGAAAGTTGTCATAAATGTGATACTGTATTAAAAAAACAGAAATGGTTTAACATCTCATAATGATACCGTTGGTTTTTGTGACCAACATGTTGGGATATATTGAATTTTAAAACTCCGAGTCACAGGCTAGAGCGCTGACCCTTGGACCCTGAGTAGGTAGATGATTAACAAGGGATAAATAGAGTTCAGTTTCACCCGTATTTATTCAAATACAAAAATTTGAAAAATCATATTTCGGAAACTAGTGGTTTGTCAAAGTCGAAAACGGTATTGGTGTATACGCCTGATGAAATTGCACCATAAAAAATTTTTTATTTGGAAAATTTTATTTTGTCACTTCGAAACAACTCTACTGATTTATCCGAATAACGAACTCAGCCGAGATATTTATAACTCAAATCTACTCTGAAAATTTCAACTCTAGCTCTATCGTATATCCTCCTAGAGTATGTGATAATAGTTATCTTTATCAGCGACTGAATTATCCAAGTTTAAGTCTAAGAATAACTTTAGGATCAGTTATGGTTCTGTACAAAATCTTAAATAATGAAATCGACTGTGCCGAAATTCTCAGCAAATTAAATTTTCACCTACCATGTTATAATTCGAGAAATGCTTCAGTTTTTAAATGTGAAAGAGCTAGAACGAATATCCTGCTTAAGGTTCCAATAAATTTAATGTGTAATAATTATATTATAGTAGCTGTACCTGTTATGTCCGATAGCTCAGTAATTTTGAGGGGTAAGTAGACTGTATTTATCTTTGCGTTTGAAGCTGGTGCGAACGCGAAATATATAATATGAAACAACAAAATTCATATAAAGAAATGCGGTCAACAATGATGACTTACCACAGCGGTGAACTACGATGATTTCCGGGCTCTGCTCCAATTATCAGCTCTTCACAGGGACCCCTTGCTGTGGGATTTCTAGTCCAACTTTTGTTCAAATGCGGTGTTGAAAACACAATCAAAATGCGATGCGAAACTTCCAAATATGCGGGTGAAACCAAGCGTGTAATATATCCAAAAAAACAAATCAAAATTAGCTTGATTTTATAAACAATTTCGATAACAAACGTGATAGCGAGAGTTCTTCTATAACAAATTCGCGTTCTAGAGGCGTATGCTTATCCATAACATGTGCGAAGTCACCAGTGTTGACTTATAAAATTAGAGCAAAATACAAATATTTTGCGATCGCCTCAGCCTCAAATTCATGCTATAACAAAAGGACCGAACATTCTCCGGGCCGCGAAAAATGGCAAAATGTTACTTGAGCGGCACATAAAATTGATCCAAAGCGATGAGTAAAAACAAAAAAAAGAAGAAGAAAAGCGTGTCTCGTGACATGAAACAAATAATTGAAACATTTATACAAAATGCTTAAGGGAACGAATATATAATGCCCTTTCAAATAGGTAGAGGGCAAAGTTTAACGATTGGCCTCTTTAAGAAGCCGTTGTTTGTCTCGACAGAAGCAATTCGACTACTTTCGTCAGGTGCATTAGATAATGATGCAATCCTTCCTAAAACCCATTGACAGAGAGGAACTCTTTCATTCTTAATGAGGACCAAATCTCCAATCTTTGGAGGGTTTTTATCAGAGGCAAACCATTTTGAACGTTGTTGCAAGGTGTGTAAGTATTCGCGATGCCAACGTTTCCAAAAATCTTGTTGCATGCGTTGAATAGTTTGCCATCGACTAAGGCGATTTAACGGAAGTTGGGTGACATTGAGATGGGTAAGGCAGTCAGTGGTTCGAAGGTGAGAAAATGCCCAGGTGAGAGGGCGGACACGTCTTCTGGGTCCGAAGACATTGCTTCAAGGGGTCTAGAGTTCAAATTGCTTCAATCGAACATAAGATGGTGTGAAATTCCTCGTAAGTTAAGATTTGGGAGCCCATAACACGAGTCAAATGGGACTTAACAGATTTGACCCCTGCCTCCCACAGACCCCCCATAGGTGGAGCTGAAGGAGGATTGAAGTGCCATTGGATTTGTTCGCGTTCAGCTGAATCCTTCATGTATTTAGCTAACTCACGACTTGCACCAACAAAATTGGTGCCACAATCTGAATACAAGTCACTCACTCTACCTCGTCGAGCAATAAAGCGTTGGAGCGCAGATAAGAAGGTTTCTGTCGATAGGTCTGTGGCTAATTCTAAATGCAACGCCTTTGTTGCGAAACAAACAAATAAACAAATATAGGCCTTCATAGTTTTAACACCTCTATGGCGATTCAGAGTTATTGAGAATGGACCTGCGAAATCCACTCCGCTATGGCTGAACGGCCTCACCTGAGAAACCCGCGTCGAGGGAAGAGAATCCATAGAGGGTTGAAAGGATTTGGGTTTATTTTTGAAGCATACCAAACATTTGTTCAGAACAGAAGATATGGCGCCTCTAGCACTAAGAATCCAAAATCTCTGTGCTATTAGGAAGCGAAGAGTGCGAAGGCCAGCGTGTAAATATTTTTTATGATACAGTTCGATGATGAGCGATGTGAGACGACCTTTCTTGGGCAAACGTAAGGAAGGGATGTCTGGAATCAAACGAAAGAGAACATGAATTAATCCTTACTCCTACTCTTAATAAACCCTTTTCATCTTGAAAGACATTCAGTTTTTTCATATATCGCGGAAATGACTTCCTCTTGAGTGCCGAAGAGAAGGCCCGCTCTTGAGTGGATTTAACCAATAGAAGCAAAGCTTCATCCAATTCACAAAGAGAAAGATGTTCAGAGCGTTTTGTATGTCTATTTTTTGCGTTATTTACAAAGCGAAGAACGTATCCCAAAATTCTTTGAACTTTTGTCAAGGAAGAAAAGTTCTCGAGCAAAAGATTTACTATGTTCGCGGGAGTTTCCTTCGAAATATTCGAACAAAAGTTATCGATTTCAGCAGGAGCGGTCGAAACAACATCGACATTTAAAATAGGATCCGTTGGCGTCATGACCAATGTTTGGGGTCCATCAAACCACAATGATTGAGAAGCGAATTCTGAAGGAAGCAAACCTCTGGAACCGGAATCCGCGGGGTTGTGTTGGGACTCAATATGATGCCAAGAGGCGCTAGGAATTTTCTCTTGGATGTGAGCCACCCTATTGGAAACAAAAGTCAGCCAACGATGAGGTGACCCTTTGATCCAATCCAATGTGATTTGGGAAAGAAGATTCAACATTAAAAGAAAAACAATCATTGGAAGGGTCCCATTGTAGACCCGAGACCTTGAGAGAGGAGGATTCATCATGTCGATCAAAAGACATTGGATCAATTGACAGGTGCGATTTTGGTATTCCTTTCAGAATGGAAGGAATATTTGAAGAGAATTTCCTAAGTTCGAAGTTTCCTTTTTTAAGGAGGTCTATCAGTTCCTTGAGCAACTGATCCATTCTTTTCAAGGTTGAACTACCAGTTACTACGTCATCAACATAGGTATCCTCACTCAAGGCTTCAATAGAATAGAATAAAATAGAATAGAATAGATTTATTCATGTTAACACCAAAATAGGCTTACACTCGTCACATTATACAATATAAAATTATTGTCAGATATTAACAATTTTGCATTTTAAAAATTCTTCTACACTAAAAAACACACTTTCAACAAGAAAAGACTTCAATCTGTTTTGAAAATTCTTCATGGGCAGATTCCATACATTCTTCGGGATTTTGTTATAAAGTTTGGCTGCCAAATAAAATGGAGCCTTCTGCGACCTACTGAGCCTGGCATAAGGTAAATGAATATCATGTTTACCTCTAGTATTATAATCATGACCATCCTTATTTTGTACCCAGTTTTCATGATTTCTATGGGCGTAAGATAAAATCTCATACAGGAACAGACAGGGCAGCGTTAGGATCTTGAATTTCTTGAATGATAATTTACAGCAATCTCTGTATCCCAAACTATCCATCACCCGTATAACCCTTCTCTGGATCCCGAACACCCGCCGAAAATCACTACATGAGCCCCAAACCACAATTCCATACCTGGCATGTGACTCAAAAAGAGCAAAATAGGCTGTCCTCAAAACAGGTAACGAAACGGAGGCCGACAGATTCCTCATCACAAAAGCGTTCTTAGCTAATCTGCCACACAGAACATCAACATGAGCCGCCCAGGTGAGCCTTGTATCCACATGGATTCCCAGAAACCTGACATCCCTCCTATCAGCATCTCGGTTCGAGACCACAAGCTTCTCCGTCTTCCCATCATTCACCCATAGGGCATTACCCGTAAACCATTCACGGGCTTCCGCCTCCATTGCCCCTAAAAGATCCTCAACTTCCGATGGGCTGTCACAAGCTGATAGTATCGTGCAATCATCAGCGAACAAAAGGCTTGAATATTTCTTCAAGTAATAGGGGAAGTCATTGATGAATATAAGAAACAGCAAAGGACCTAATATGGAACCCTGTGGTACCCCTACCGTAACTGATACCTTTTCTGATGTACAATTATTCACCGAGACAACCATTGCTTTCGAAGCAATCGGAATTCTTTCTCCCTCATCTTTGGCTAGTTGCATGAGGGTACGTAGCGCAAGATAAGGTGCACTGTTAACACCGTAAGTGACTGTGAGTAGCCTATAATCTAGCGGATCCTCTTCCACAGAGAACCTCCAAATAATGCGTTGAAAATCAGCATGCTCAGGTTTTATGCGAATCATACGGTACATTTGTCTGATATCCGCACATAAAGTGTACTCATGTGAACGGAAGTGCAATAAAATTGAAAGAATGTCTTTCCGAAGTTTCCTACCAGTGAGAAGATGATCATTTAGAGAACCTTCCTCTGGGTGAGGAGATTTAGCGGAGGCATTAAAAACAACGCGGATTTTGGGTTGACCATTTTGATGTTTGATCACGCAATGATGAGGCAGATAAAACGAATTGGACTTTATTGAACTATCTGGCACAATTTCCATATGGTTTGAATCAAGATAATCCCGCATGAATTCGATGTAAAGTTTATACAAACTCGGGTTTTTCACGAGCCTGCGTTCCAGACAGAAAAAACGCTGTAGCGCCAGTTCTCGCATCCCCATGAAATGAGGCAAGTTATCACGAAAAGGAAGGGAAACCACGTAGCGACCCTCATCGTCACGATAATATTGATCCGAAAAAATCCGATCACACAGTTTGTCATCAGGTAACAACGGTTCTATAGATGAAACAGAATCAAGTTCCCAAAATTTCCGAAGAGAAATATCAGACGCGAATTCAGAGCACGAAATGTGGAATGTTGAGATCTGTGTTCTCGGACTACATTCAAATCTCCCCATCAGAATATTCCCCAAAACAGTTTCAATGGCGTCAAGTTGACCTGGTTTACCCATCATCTGATCTGATAGTAAGATTTTCGAAAACACATCTGCGCCTAACAGAATGTCAATTGTACCAGGAGTATGAAATTTTTCATCTGCTAGCTTTAAGTGCTTCAAATGTGCCCAAGCAGACTCAGGAACCTGATAAGCAGGTACCTCATCACAAATTTTATCTAGAATTATAGCGTCTGTCAATATGACAGGTTCATTCAAATTGAGTGGTCGAAATAACAAAGTCAAGTAACCATGAGCAGCATTAGTTTTCATGGTGCTGAGACCTTTACCTCGACATCTATTTTGCGGCGGGGTAGACATAACGAATTTGCAGCCTTTCGGCTGATAAACGAAGACATGGATCCGCTGTCAATCAGGCATCGAAATGAATGGAAATTACCAAAATTATCTCTTACGTCGATTAATGCCGTCGATAAGAGAACTGCGGATGACTTTCGACAGACACAGCAGATGCAGTCAGAACTGCTGTATCAGAAGGGGCAGAACTGGTCGAAGGTAACCCTTCTAAATTATTGGAAGGTTTAGACGATGACGATGCGAGATGAAGCAAAGTGTGATGTCTTTCGTTACATTTGCGACAGGTGTTCACTGATTTGCAGGAGCGCAAATCATGAATTCCACTAAGGCAATTAAAGCACAAGTGCTTTTGCTTGACGAAGGCATGACGTTCCTGAGGAGATCTTTCCAAAAAATCTGAACAAGATTGAATCGGATGATTTTGTTTACAAAGTGTATAAATTGGGCTATTTTTGGAGCGTTGAATCTTGTGATCATTCGAGAAGTAAGATGCAATGTTTGATTTCGGGTTTGAAGGTCTACTAGGATTAGAGGATTTAAACTTGTTACAAGAATTATGAGCTGCTCCTAACGTATCCTTTGCGATGCAATATTTATTAAGAAATTCAATGAGCGTATTGAATTCTGGAATTGATGATGAACCATTTTCAAGTTCGAAACGTGCTACTGTTGCATTATCTAAGCGTTTTATCAAGAGCATGAACAAAACGAAATCCCAAGATTCTACAGGAAACTTCATATTTTTGAGAGCGAAGTTTTCTGTGAAAGTATTGAGTAACTTACGAAGGGCAGATTCATTATAACAACTAATTTTGGAAGTATTTTCAATAGCGTTCCAATGTGCTTGAGCTCTCAACCTTTCATTAGAAAACTGACTGATTAGAGAATCGTAAGCTATTTGGTAATTGCCAGAGCTCATAGGTAAAGTACGTACTAAGGAAAGTGGCGGACCTTCTAGTGAAGAAATCGAGTAATTAAATTTCTCAATTTCACTCAAAGAGTTATTATTATGAACCAAAGCATCAAAAACATCAATAAATGTTACAAACTGCGTGTAATCCCCTCTAAACTATTTAATTTCTATTTGCGGAAGACGAACATTTGGTGTACAAGCTGTAGCACAAGACCCAAGACTTTGTTTTCGAATTAAACTTGCTTGTGCCGACATATTCAAAGAATCGCCATTTGGATCAAATAATTCTGAATACATTGTTTTAACGGAAAAAAACGTATCCTGAAATTCTTTTCTAATTGTTTCTTCACTTATAAGTTCGGAATCATTATCGCCCTGCAAAAGAATACCAGTGACAGATTGATGCTGCTTATGAAATTCTTCACGAACATCATCGATTTCATTAAAACGAATTTTAAAGGAAGTTCTTAGGGAGGAATCTGAGAGAGATATCTGTCATATTGCGATTTCAACTGATTTAAAAATCAATCAATTTATTTTAAAGAAATAAATATTCAATCCAAATGAATTACAATGAAAACTCAACAAACATGTATCGAATGCGATAAGCGAGATAAGCGAACGCCGGGCGTTGCTGGTCCAGATGCGTGAATGTAGCAAAAAATCTTCGAATAAATAAACAGACCAAATTTGAAATAGGTGAAATGAAATTTAATTTTTCAATCAAAGCGAAGTTCAATATCAATATACGGCCGAAGTGACCAATGTTATGTCCGATAGCTCAGTAATTTTGAGGGATAAGTAGACTGTATTTATCTTTGCGTTTGAAGCTGGTGCGAACGCGAAATATATAATATGAAACAACAAAATTCATATAAAGAAATGCGGTCAACAATGATGACTTACCACAGCGGTGAACTACGATGATTTCCGGGCTCTGCTCCAATTATCAGCTCTTCACAGGGACACAATCAAAATGCGATGCGAAACTTCCAAATATGCGGGTGAAACCAAGCGTGTAATATATCCAAAAAATCAAATCAAAATTAGCGTGATTTTATAAACAATTTCGATAACAAACGTGATAGCGAGAGTTCTTCTATTCCAATTCGCGTTCTAGAGGAGGCGTATGCTTATCCATAACATGTGCGAAGTCACCAGTGTTGACTTATAAAATTAGCGCGAAATTAAAATATTTAGCGATCGCCTCTGCCTCAAATTCATGCTATAACAAAAGGACCGAACAGTACCTGTTGTGATATTTTTTCGTGCTCTCAACAAACTTTTATGAAAATTGCACTTGAACATCTGACCGATTCATAGTAAAATTTTGATTTTGTGTAATATATGTATGTAGGTGGTAGGTGGTTACGGAGCAGTTATTCTTAATAGTAACATTTATATCCCTGCATAGTGACTTGTCCTGTAAATGGATTTTCTGTTGGACAATAAAGCTATTATTATTATTATTATTATAAATTTGGTTCTCAATATTAAAACCAGATTAAATTATGTGGGAAAAAAGTGATAAGAATCAGTATTTACTGAAAAAAAAAATTGTTGTTAAGATTTGAGGATGACGAATGAGGAAAGCATTCAATTTCTAAAATCAATTCACCTTTAAATCCTAAATTCAGTAAACAAGCGAAGCTGGAATTTTTGCGCGCTTGTTCCTAGTTGAACAGCGAGTTATCGTTTGTTCAAATGCCTGTAACTTTCGAATCTCGATAGATTGTCCATTGTCCAAGTATCTGGGCCAAAAACGTCGGATAGTTCTCCATTAAGTATGCATTTGGAATTTCGTTTCCTCAACATTTCCTAACATACTAACATATCCACCAGATAAACTTGTAACTAGGAAGATGTTCGGATAGCGTTCAAACAAAGAAGTTTGTCAAATTTCATAGAAACCGTTCCTAAAAACTTGATATCTCGTAAGATATTCATCAGCATTAAGAAGAGCACGCTGATGCTCATGACCTCACGTCAGTGCTTTTCTAATTTTTTTAAGATCCATCCAATATTCTTGTACATTTCTCAATTAAAATTTTCCGTAACGACTCCCTATAAAGGGTGATTGAAATTTCCATGACTCTTATGAATATGATTCGTAAGTCAGTTGTTGTCCAAAGAATTATAATAAAATTTTCCAGGTAGTATTCTTCTAACGACGAGCTATTGTACCCCATTTTCATGACTTTCAACTATACTCGTTTGAAGAATGAAATATCAGTGAGATGAGATCATACTTTCGGTCCGCTTGGAAGAAATGAATAAACTATCTTCTGGAGGACGGTCCCCTATATCGGGTTTGTATAAGTTGTAGAAGAATGAGAATTTCGGGTTTATACACAAGGCACAGCGTTGCTAGATTTAGGGATTGGGGACGTTGATTGAGTATACCGTTTACGTACAGCAAGACGAGGTCGCCGGAAGTGCCCTCGCACTGGCCGTACCCCGAAGTATTTCTGTATGAAATATGATGTTTCACCGACTTTTCGGACCCGGCTCAAAATTCATATCTAACACCCCCTGATATTGATTCCATTGAAAAACGTTGTCTGACAACGTCATTTTTGGATCGAAATGTCGGTAGAGTATACCGATTTGGGTCTGTGTAGGCGGTCAAAATCTATATACAGGGTGTGGCAAATCAAACAGTGCGGTTTTGAAAGGCTATTAAAAAAAAGGATGCAACTAACAGGAATTAAATTTATTTAAATTTTTCGTTACATCATGCCATTTATTTTATCATGTTCTAAAAATTAAATCAGAAAGATGATGGCCTTCTGCAGCGATGCATTAATGGAGACGATTTCGGAAGTTTTCTGCCGCATTACGACACATTTCGGTCGGTATAGCACCAATTTCCTCCCTAATTCTTTCTTTTACCTCTTCTAAAGTGTGAGGCCGATGTTTGAAAACCTTTTCCTTAAGGTAGCCCTACAAGAAAAAATCGCAAATCCGGTTCAACATTTCTTGTGAGCAATTTAATCGATTTTCATAGTCGAGTGGACTCAACTTCTGGACCATCATAATTTTGTAGGGGTGGAAGAATAAGTCTTCATGCAAAATCCTCCTTACTGAGCGGTTGGAAATGCCCAATGCAATTGAATGTTCCCGGGCAGAGCGAGTAGGCGATCGCACAATAGCTTCTCTCACTCTCGTCTAATTTTTCGGTGTTCTTGCCGTTTTAGTTCTTCCTGAACCCCTAGGTTTTAATGTAGAACCAGTTGCTTCAAATGTACTCACCCAATGCGCGACTACATTACGGTGAGGGACGGTATCATGACGCGAAAGGTTAAAGTGGACCCGGAAAGCTCGCTGAGTTGCGATGAATGATCGACCATTTTCAAAAAACGTACGGACTGCGAAGCCCCGTTGTTCACCAGACCAAACCATGGTAATGACTAATAATGGCATGGCCTGCCCGACAACATGAAACTATCGTGATAGGATTATCCCCACCACACCGGAAGTACCAACCTTTCAAAACTGCACTGTTTGATTTGCCTCACCTTGTATATAAATAATATTCCTCCTAAAAGAGCTTGATCATCTTGAGGTGCTGATGCATCCACTATAACAATACTATAACAGTTATTTTATTCTCTGAACATTCAATACGATCATATACAATAACAATGAGGAAACGTTAGTTATATTGAGAATTATTCAAACCAAATTATTTTATACCATTCACATATAGGAGAATAGTTCTAAAATTCCGAAATCGTGTAAGGCTCGATATCAATAATCCAAATTAAGAATTCCTTCTTGAATTCATTAAAATTTAGAATACTCAGAATGTATTAAGGTTGACAGTTATAGAATTTTATACACATAAACTTGGGGTTCTTTTCAGTAAGTGTCATTTTATGTTCTGGAAAATGGAAAGGTCTAGTTTTTCTTGTGTCATTAACAATTTTGAGTTCCTCAAAATAATGTGGATTTTTTCTGATGATTTGTATGCTTTCCAGAATGTATAATATATATGTATATATTCATTTGAACTTCTGGCTGACAATATAGTCTCCTGCTAGTTTAGAAATACAATCACTATTGTCCTCAGAAATACCCTCCATATTCAAATCCAATACACAAAATTTGTCGCCAATCTGGGATTTGATTTCTTCCGGAAGCTCTCCTTCTATATTTGAGATTTCTTCGTTCTTTTTGTTCCAACTTTTTCGCCATCTAGCAGACCTCCTCATCTTTTCAAGAAGAGTTGGTTCGGGACACTTTATTGAAGATTCCTCCAATACTGTTTTCATGGTAATGTTTGATTCGGATATATCATTTTCTTTTTTATTTTTCTTTTCTATTATAGGTGTTTTGACCTTTGTTTCCATGGGAAAATTTAATTTGGATGTGTCTCTCTTCTTTTCATTGCTCTGTTGCATTGGATGCGATTCGATCTTTGTTTCGTTGGGAATATATGTATTTCGCGGAATATATAGTTTAACTGTACCTTTCGAAATTTTCATCTTGGATACATTACGTTCTTTGATTTTTCCCTCACGTTTAATATGTCATAATATGATATCATTCCACTCTTCACCAACATGAGTATTTGGATATGAACTTCCTTTGTAGGTTTAAACGAGGTGCGTATAGAGACATTTTAAATATAATTCGGCAATGAATATAATATATTTATAAAAATTCAGCAGTAGTGCACTGGATATGGCTTGAGCTTAACTGAGTTCTTTTTCCTATCACACTTGTATATATTAAGTTTCTCGGGTACCTACATATACCTACCAATGCCTATCTACCTGCGCGGTCTGTGTGCTTGTTCCAACAAAAGTACCTACATCTATGACATGCCTAATAATAATAATAATAATAATCTTCATTGGTCCCTTAAGACTACGAAAGTATGGGACAGGTCGGCAAACAAAGGTAAAAGAGATACAGATAAAATAATCTCATATCATAAATTCAACATGGCATCATTCATGAATTCCGCCACCGAATAATAACATCCACTACACAATTGGTGCTTTATTGCCTCCTTGAAATTAAATTCACCCAACATCTTAATTTTTGTTGGAATGATTGAAAAGACGTTTTCTCTGATATAAAGGAGAGCGCTCATATTTAGATGTTACATGAACTGGCACTTCCAAAACACTATTATTATGAAAGGTTTCCATTTTGCAGATTTATCATACTCCTTCAATCTTATTGGGATATAAATCATAAAATCCATCAAATCAACTCTTTTGGCGTGCTTATTAACGGAAAGAGTTGAAAAATCTTTGACAATAAAATATTTCAGAGAAGTGAATTTTCAAAATTTGCATAATTACCTTATTCCCGAAAGGTTCACAATGGCGCAAAGCCATTTGACCTCATGTCAAATGTCGAAGTGTCCTCCCTCCGAACAAAAATCGACCTGCGTTTCAGATCAAATGTAGATTTTACGCCCCTGAATTTCAATCGTTCACCCTATTTGTATAATGAATGATTTGACCACATATTTAATTGTATCAGTGATTACTTGATGGAAATTTATTTTCAAATTAATAATAAGATTTAGATTTTCACATATCTTTATTGTTTTTCACAACAATTTTTTCATCAAACACCGTGGCTTCTTCAGGAGTTACATTTTCAATGAAAGTACATTCTGTATTTATGCCTGTAAAAACCTTCTCGGAATACCACCCTCAATATGGTTAAAATAATAAAGTAGGCTGGGTTTATTTTCAGGAATAGGTTCAACAACGGAGATCGGTCAACATCTGAAGCATTCCCAAAATATTCTTTTGAATGAACATACAGATGTTGATTGATCCCCATTGTTAAACATCTTCTTGCACAATCCTGTCATACTTGGATATTTATTACCCCATTAAGGGCGGCATTCTGAAAAAGAAGAAGCTACAGTGTTTGGCGATGCAATTTTTGTGAAAAATAATGAAAATATGTGGAAATCTGAATCTTATTATTTAGTTTGACTACATATTAAGTGGTATTGAATTCTACGCAAAGACCACTGAAATCAAAAATAGAAAAATTAATCTAAGATACGTGATACATCCACATTTACCCAATATCATCTATATCGTTTCTGAAATCTAGAGTTATGTTCAGCTCCATGCCATTCTAATATCCTGGGAATTTTCATCAGTGAAAGACGCACTTCCAGCTCAGATTTTTCACGCGGCACGGAAAGCATTGTTCCCACCAGTAAGGCTCGGAGAATGGGAACTATTATCTTAATGAGAATATATATGCACGAAAATTAAAGGAGAAGATGCCTGTAATACTTGCATCCAAGTGGAGAAAGATACCGTCCCGGGTTCTTTCACGAATGAGAGGAGACCCCGTCGGATTTACGATTATTGTCGTATATGTTTTCTGTTCACGAGGCGAGAAAAGAATCCAAGGAAATGTGCGGAAATTTTATTATCATAGGGCGGCCACATATATTTCCACATCCTATTTACGGTGTATGTGGCGTGCTGCAAAAACAAAGTTTATAAGACAGTGGTTTTTGTGAGGAATTCTGTATGAGACAAAACAGCTAACCTAACAGAGGAGTCTTGGATTGAACATATTACTTTCAAATTGAATTGAAAGTACTCACTGAATATTCAATATTTAATTATCTACTTGTCATGTTTCGACCCAGAAGCACGAAAATAAAAAAACACCGGTAGCACTCCGGGAGTGCCGGCAGAAGTGAAAACTTCAATATTAACGTTGTACATTTTTGATATTTTGGAATAGTTAGAGAATAATGTTGTATGAATTGCTTTCATTATCAGTATAAAAGTGCTATTATTTATGTGGTGGAATACAATATTCATTTATTGCGCTATCGTACACAAAAATGACAATAGGTTTGTTCGGGTGGCAGTTCCCAGTTGTACTGGGGTCACAGAGAACCAGGTTCTGTAACTCTTGGAATCGTCGCAAGTTGTTCTATGACACGAACGGGCAGGGCCCCCGCTACCATATGTGCAAAGTGTGCAATGCACACGGGCGCCATCCTTTAGGGGCACCAAAACCAAGGGCCCAATAAAACAAAAATAGTCAATACATATAATAAACAAGTGATAAAAGTCATTATGTGACCATAACTGACTTGAGCGAATTTTCAAAAAGTAGGCTCACAGGAGTGTTTGTGATCCTTAGACTATACTCTATTAAATAAAAAAGTCCGTTCAAATTTGGTTGAGAAATAAAAAAAGAGTCCCCCCGCTACGCCTCCTAGGGGGGCTCTGATTTAACATCCTTTCCAGTAGCGACAGTATTATAGTAGCGACGCTACAACAACAGCTATTTTTCAATTTTTCTATTGTACCTAGATATCAATTTTGATTTTATAACGAAGTTACCTAGGTATTTGTTATTAGAAGTATCCGCATATTTATAAAATATTTTAGTATAGGTAGAAAGTAGTACTTATATACGTGTTAGTGCAAAAGCGCAAAACCTCAGACACCTCAACCTATTTTTAATGTAAAAGAATTACGAATATTATTTTTATTCAAATTTAACCCCTATTTGTGGCGCTCTTGTTCACCCGAACAGAGTGCCTATCATTTTGCCCGAATGTCTGTAATTTTGGAATATCGAGCCGAAAATAGTCTCAATCGATTGGGTTCGACTCCCTGATGAAGAATTCGTGGCGAAAGTTGAGTCTGTCCGGCCTTCCGTCCGGCCGGCCGTATCCTCTCTAGCATCCAAAAGGAATCAGCTAGAGTTTTCATATTTTCAGAATAGGTTAATTGTCCAAATGTCTCGGTCAAGTTCGTTATTGGGCCAAATCCGTCGGATGGTTCAGTAGTTATGAGCATCTGAAATTTTGTTTCCTCAATAACTACTAGAATATCCATCCGATCGAGTTGATACTTGGAATGTTATTGAGGGAGGCTGAAACGAAACGGCTTGCAAAATTTCGCAGAAATCGTCATGCTAGAAAATTTTTAAAAAATTTCCAAAAAAAATTTTCAATACTCAATATCTCCTAGGACTTCATTTAGATTTAAATAAAAATCCGTATATATATTGAGGTTACCGATATGTTACTCATCCTCAAATTTCATTGTCGTAGCTTTCCCCCTTCTGAAGATATGATCATTTTTTTCATTTACTCAAGAGAAAAATAGAAATGTCATGAAGTCCGAGCTTTGTCATTGAAAGATTTGCCATCACAGATCGATATTCGTTTGACAACTTGCGGACCTAGATATCAGTGTCAGTTGGCGTAATATCAATCAAAATTTTCATAGAATTCATAGAGGTAGAATTCGATGTCGATGACGTTGTCAAAATTCAGAAAAGCACAGACGTAATATTAATCAAAAAAATTTTTATCATAGAGAAAGAATTTGATGGCGTTGTCAAAACTCAGAAAAGCAATGATGTAAGTTTTTAGGAGAAGCATAGAACAAAATTTGGTGAAAATTATGAGTAGTTATTTTCAAATTGAGATAAAGGTTTGTTTATTCATTAGGCTTTCATATTTGCATCACATTGTCCCATAGTACGGGAAAAGACTATTGTTCACGTGATCAGGGTGCTTATAGATTTGTTATGGTTTGAATATTTACTCGCAAGTAGCTCAACAAGAGCGCCAAAGCAATCTGACCTCACGTCAGTGCTTTCTAAATTTTTTTATTAATGGAATCGATTCTACTCACGATTCTGAACTAATTTCAGGTGTTGCGCTTTCTCATTAAAACGTTGTATATGTAGACATGAGGCAACATCTCTGTTATTTGTTCCTAAAAAATTGTGATTTTTAGTTTATTTTCTAGTATTTATGAACAACGTGTATGTACCCCATTAGTTAAGTAAATGCTTTAAAATGAATGTGAACAAGAATTTATTATTATTATTTCATTTTCATAGTTTAGTCTACAAAAAAATGACTTTTAAAGTTCAGTTATTTGCTTTATTTCAAGTACCTACATACCATAAAGAAGATATTCCGAAATGCCGTAAGGGGCGCCAAAATCCTGTTTTGCACAGGCGCCAGTAGCCCTTACGGGGGCCCTGCGAACGGGTGAGAACAGGTGGGAACAGATAATTTCAAAACGATTTCGTTAAGTGCATAGATAAGTGAAAGTAAGGTTATGTTGTACATCATGGACATTGAACTCTAAATACCATATAGGTATTCATATAGAGTTCAATGATGATGGATCATATCACGGATAGAGTTAAAAAGATATTGAATAAGTTATTGTGTTATTAATACGGTGGAAATACTTTAGAAATTACAAATAATAAAACTGAACAATTTTTTTTGTTATAAATAAATAAACATAAACATATCCAAATAAATAACTGTAAATATAATTTATATGTAATGAAAAATTTAAAGAAATGATTTAATTTAATTATAATTTGTAATTTCAATACATGTAGTAGTGGTCATCAGTGGAGAAATTATTTTTGTTAGTTCATATCTGGATAAACTGTGAATTTTTCTGTTATTTCATTGTAATTTTGGTGGAAACTGTGTACAGAAAATTTTATATAATAGAATTAGGTAATTGTATATGGAACTGGTGGCATTTGGGAAATAAATAAAAATATTTTCTAACAATTTTCATAGCTTTGTAATTATTTTTTAGATGAGAATTGTTTTAACAAGTCGTTGTGTTCTTGAAAGAGGTCATTCCTCCGTTTCCTTCCTAAATTTTCAATACATTTTGAGTGGTTAAAAAATAAAGATACTACAATCACGAAATAACAAAAATAAATATATAGTATATAAATACGAAATATCGTATATATAAATAATATAAAATAATTATCTTACATACTTTGATCAACAATTATGCAATTGTTTTATTCATTTATTGCAAATGATCCTTCCTCTTCTATGAGATAACAAAAATTTTGAGAAGCTATTATAACGAATTGATTAAAAATTTATACTCCCACAACATCAAATATACTCAAAAACAGCTATGCGAATATCCTAGTCACCAAATATATAACTTAATTGCCAATTAGAACTACTGAAAATTTGAATCACCGATGATTTTAATTTACCGCTTCTTCTGTTGTACCTTGTAGGTACCATCTCTAGATCAGGAACCGTAATAACAGTAACGAACAGTTCCGAAATCAAGTGTTCCGACCACACGAACGACAAGGAACTCCTGTTCCGTCCCAGACGAACGGGTGGGAACCACAAATTACCAAAAATTACAGTTCCGAACTGCCACGCGAACAAACCTAATTTATATTACATTAACATACACAAACATTCGCACAAGCGCCCTGCACCGCCTAAACGAAACAGCACACGCAGGCACGGTAGAAAGAGTGGGGGATATTATTCCCTCTCCTACTCCTCGATCTTACGCTTTTTCGATCAGCATCACGTGACCCTGACGCGAGTTTGGATGTTTTTACCCATACAAGAGAGTGCTCAGCGCCGCTAAAGAAGTGTTCACTTCAAAAATCAAATAATACATAAGTACATGTCAAAACCAAAGGAACTGATACAAGAATGTCAAAATACATTTGTCAATTACAAAGTCAATTCAAAATTCAAAATAAAATTGTTGTCTTATTGATATTGTATCAGAATATAAATTAAGAGTTCCTAAACACTAGATTATTTTACATCTTTTACATTAACATAACCTAAATTATCTGATCACTGAAAAGTATCCAATAGTGACAGAAAGGAGGGGGAACTTTTTATCTTTTACTTTATGAACGGACTATTCAAATCGATATAATTTTCACATTAAGCAGTGAAAGATATTAAGTAACTTAGTCGTGCCTCTATTTGTGTGTTTTGGCAAACAACATCAGTGTTTTGGTTCAAGCATTTTGCAACTTCGAAAATTTCAAGTAGATCTAATTTGTTACCTTTATTCGCTTTGTGTAGGAGTTTTACATTCTAGTTTTTGTCTAAATCATGTCCTTTCTCTCTAAGGTAGTTGCCCAAAGTGCTCGAGGATTTTTAATTTTTGTGTTTGGATATTGTAACATTTAAGGATTTATGTGTTTTGCCTATGTATGTAGCACCACAAGTCCTGCAATTCAGTTGATAAACGCGATTGTTCTGCAGTAACGGTATTTTTTGTTTGTGATTTAGGAGGTTCGTGCTCAAACAATTACTAGATTGGCCGGCAATATTAAAGTCAAAATGTCTTTACTATCTGGAATGAAATTTTGTTGTAAAATTTTGAGGGAATATCTTATCACACTTCTATTCTTGTTCTCTTCTTCTGTTCCCAATCTCATCAAATGTAACTTCTTCAGGGTTTTATTGATGAGATGATCAATCAATTTTCTATCATACCCATTGGCTAAAGCTATGTATTATATAACTTATATAATGTGGTGTTCAGTGGTAGCGATATGAGTCTATTCAGTTAAGAATTAAATGTTGCTAATTTGTAACTTATAGGGTGATTTGCATATATATTTATGTGACTAAATTGTTAATTGCTTAATCCATATTTAGCAGGCCATTACTAGATAAAGTTTGGATAATTCTGACAGGAAGATATCGAATCAAACATAACTCTTTGATATACAGTAAGAGGTTGAATTGATAAGTACCCGTGTTAGCGGCAACAGAGGAAACTGTAGGTAAAACTCTGTATACCGTAGCCTAAGGGCATCTTTCATACAACGTTTATCACCAATTAATCGAGTGGTTTCGATTTGCCGACATTTCAGAGCAAAAATCTTCGTGTTAAATTGAAAATTGGAAAAAGAGCTTCAGTGAATCGGTTCCTGTCTTTGAAAGGGACTATTTACGAGGGCTTACATCTTCGATAGAGAGCATCAGATATTGTTTCATTGAATTCAAAAGGGTTAAAACATCAGTGTTCAACGAGGGCCGTCAAACGATTAATACAGTTGATATGGTCGTTAAAATCTATGACATCGTGTGAAGATAAGTAAATTGCTGAGATGCTGAACATTTCATGCGAAAGCGTGCACAACTGTCAGCACCTATTTAAGGCCAATTCAAGCCAGATTCGGCAGCGATTCGTTACCGTTGACGAAACTTGGTTCCGCCACTATACGCCAGAAACCAATTAACAGTCGGAGCAATGGATTTCCCCAGGCGAACGTGTTCCGAAGAAGGCAAAGGTGGTGCCATCTTCCGGAAAGATATGGCCACTACTTTTTAGGGATTGTCAAAGAATAATTATCATTGACTATTTGGATAAAATACCTCACCCACTTATTCACCAGATCTGGCGCCGCATGACTTCTTGTTGTTTCTAAACATGAAGAAATGGCTGGGCTGACAGCTGTTCACGTCAAACGAGAAGGCCATCGGTGACACGGAGTTCTTTTTTGCAGAATTCGAGAAATCATAGTTTTGGCAAGGCATGAAAAAGTTGGAATATCGCTGGACTAACTGTAGATATGAAAAATTCCGTTTCAAAAACGGGTAATTACCGATCCATCCTTGTGTATCTTGGAATTCGGTTAGTTTTTTCATCCACCATTCCATATCATGAATTTATTCCTAGTAATACACCTTATTGGAAAAGTCAAACCTATCCGATTGACTTACAAATTCAGCGCTTGTTAATAAGAACATTTTAGATATGATATGAAGGAAATTCTGTATATAATCCTTCATTAAATTAATATTCAGTTCCAATTATCCAATTATTTCTGCTTCTCAATTTCACGTCGTTCGTGCATTTCTCAATTTCACCTTCCCTTTCACCCTCAATCTGTCTCAAATAAACAGGCTTCAGCACGTTTTCCGGCACCTTCATGACCGCATGAATTGAATAATGCAAATATTTCTCTTCTTACGTAATTCAGTTAGTGAGACACGATTGAGCCCTATTTGGCAGAATGCTAATGCACAATTAGGCTTGAATACAAGCCTTATCTTGACGATCTAGATGAGAACATTCGAATATGCAAAGGGTCTTTAATTGCTGAAGGGTTCCTCGTTTTCGAATGAAACGAAATACATTACGAAAAATGAAACTGAAAAATATTAGAAAACATGCAAACACATAAGGTATGTGTGTACCCTGCTCCATGGAAGCACATACCTATCCATATGAATTCCAGAGCTGTGCTAAGCACCGAAAAAGTGCTTCGAGCACTAAGCCCTAAGCACTCGAAAAAAAAGGCTTCGAGTCTCGAGTTCTAAGCACCGCTTTCGACAGAAGGCTCCGGATTACCGAGCACTTTTGCAAAAGTAATTGAATATTTCGAGCACTAAGCACTAAGCAGTTTAGTGGGATATATTTTATGTAATGTTGTTTGATTGAAATGAGAACTCTTTAGCTTCATCGACATATCTAAAATTATGATTTCGAGACTGGGAAAAACTCAAAAGCCATTTTATTTGTTTTGTGAAACGCATGCATTCAATTTACATTCTGGTACTAGTTAATCTTATTCGTCGATCTGAATCTGAATGGCTGTTCCTAATCAATGCATAAAGTTGAATTAATAATCGAGGACCAATTATTTTATAAGCGAGAACACATTACTGAAAAAATGTGGAAAGCACTGACGTGAGATCAGGAGCTTTTACGCGCTTGTTCTAAAGTCTTTTCTCAGAATTAAAAAGAGTGCGATTCAAAATCAGCCAGCACAATGAGTGTGAAAGAATCAATAAACATATATCTTAAATGGAAGTTGAGTGAACTTACAGTTCAGCAAATTCTTCGATCTGGCATTCTTTCCACATTTCTATACCATATATAAGTTGTTGTAGTTGAGTGTCATCAATTATAACCGAATTTCAGATTCATAATTGCTGAGCTATCGGACAGGTCTGGCCCAATAACTAACTTGACTTATATTTGGATAATAAACTAATTCTATTAATATGGAATCTCTATCTCATCTCTTTCGGAAGATAGAGAATATTCAGACAAACATTTTCAAATTGGACCACCGATTCTTCATCACGAGTCAAATCCAACCGATGGCGATCATTTTCAGCTCGATATTCAGAAATTACAGACATTTGGGAAAAAAATAGTCCTCTTGTCGCAAAATTCATAATGACATTTCCATTCAAAATATGACAACTGCACACACCAGTATTTTAGACATGTTTGTCATAAAAATGAACCCACAGAATTAGTTTCATTTTCGGCTCAATATTCACTCATTATGACAACTTGTCATAAAATTAAAACCACCCTCATAGAGATTTATAGTTGATGTGATGTGAATTCATAGATAGAAATATAATCTGTGACTTCATTTTCAGAAAAACTCTTATATCTTCTGGAGATTGTACGCTATGATGATGAAATTTTAAAATACTTATTTTAGGTACCTATACCCTGCATAAATGCCCTAAATTGTTGTCATCTGACGAATAACTTATGAGATATCGTGTATTGAAAAAAACATTTTGGGAATTTTTAAAAAATTTTCTCTCGTGACGATTTTCTCGAAATTTGGCACACTCCTTCCTTTTAACGCTATCTAGACATTCTCTAAGTTACGAATTGATAGGATGAATATCCAAGAAATAAATGTTATTAACTGCTAAACTATTCGATGGATTTGGCCCAATAACGAACTTAACCGAGATATTTGGACACTCGACCTATTCTGAAAAAATGAAAACTCTAGGTCCCTTCCTTCGGAAGATAGAGAGTATACGGCCGGAGAGCCGGCGGGCCGGACATACTGAAGTCAAACCCAATCGATTGAGGCCATTTTCGGCTCGATATTCGAAAATTACAGACCTTTGGGCAAAACGATAACACGCTGTTCCACTAGGAATAAGCGCGCCAAAAGGTACTGAAAAAAATTAGGTGTATATATTTATATTTTCCTTATCAAGCATAGACAGGGCGATTCACGGGGATGGCCTATTTGGTATTCGTTTTTGGAAAAGGGATCAGGTTAAAATTTGCAGGTTTAGTATTGAGACAATGATTCTTTTTACGCACTTATTCCAAGTGGACCAGCATGCTATGGTTTAGCCAAAACGCTTGTAATTTTTGAAAATGGTCTCAATTGAAGATTGGGTTCGACTTCCTGTTAAAGAACGGCGCTCAAACTTGAGTACTCTGCCGGCCGGCCAGCCGTTTACTCTCTATCTTCCGAAGGAGATGACCTTGAGTTTTCATATTTACACAATATGTTGATTGTCAAAATATCTCAAATTTCTCGATCAAGTTCGTAATTGGGCCAAATCCGTCGGATGGTTCAGCAGTTATGAGCATCTGGAATTTGGTTTTCGCAATAATTTCTAGAATATCCATTCGATCAATTTCGAACTCTTAAAATGTTTGGATAACGTTAAAAGAAATGAGTGTGTCTTATTTCCAGGGAATCTTCAAGATAGAAATTTTTTTTAAATTTCCAAAAACGGTTTTTTCAGTACTCATTATCTTATTAGATATTCGTCATAACTAAACAAAAATTTGGGCATATATGAAGGTTGTTTATATCCCACATATCTTGAAATTTTATAATCGTGGCGTATAATCTCGAGAAGAATTCGAAGTTATTTGCGAGCTTGTCCCTAGTGGAACAGTGAGCTATAGCTTGAAATGTCTGTAATTTTTCGAATATCGAGCCGAAAATGGTCTCAATCTATTGGGTTCGACTTCCTGATGAAGAATCTCTTGTGAAACTTGAAGCCGTACAGCCGTATACTCTCTATCTTTCGAAGGAGATGACCTAGGCTTCTCAAATTTTCAGAATAGGTTAATTTTCTAAATATCTCGGTTGGGTTCGTTATTTGGCCAAATCTATCGAGTAGTTCAGCAGTGTTCTGAAATTGGGTTTTCGCCGAGGTTTTCGCAATAATTCCCAGAATATTAATCAATATGAATTATTTGAATACTGAATCATTTTGAAATATTACTTGTTCAGCTTCCTTGTTTTTTCTTATCATTTTTATTCAATGGATTGAAATTATTTCAATTTATGTAGTTTTCATTATTAATTGACGATTTTTATTGGTTTCGGCGTTCTGAACAACCCCAAAGAAAAATAAATTACAATTAATGAAACTCAGATTTAGCTATCGATATAACGAATTCCAGTTTATCTGCTGTATTTTTTTGAAGCCACAGTCTTGTAGAAGTTTCTTCTCATTTTGAGTGAACGGTTTTCTAGAGTATTCCCCTATTTCCACGTAGAATTGACAGAAATAATGAAAGGAACGGATGTGATTTAAAAGTTGTTTTCATGAATCGAGTTGACGTAGTTCATGATCTTCTGCTTAACAACTGTAGATTTTAGGTTCATTCCGAAAACAGTTTCAAAATACTACATATCGATATAATCAAAAATGAAATATGTTGTTCGGAAAAAATTTTTGCATTGGAAATATTCAAAGTAATGTATGTCACGTCTTTACCTTTTCATTCATGTGATTCCCATTAGTCAAAAACATTTTCGTCGAGATATGGCATATTAATGAAATTATGATCAAATAAGCTATTTGAATATGACATAATTTAATAGCTGATCCACTCCAAATAGTTGATAATGAATTGAAATCGAAATTTCAAAAAACTCGAATGCTCATCAAGAAACCTATAACACCTAAATATTAATTAAATTATTCATAGAACTAGAACGGACAAGAAATAAACAATAAAGTATTGATATATATTTTTATTTATATATTTGATAAAATTTTTTGACATTGAAATATTATAACTGTAACAATAAACCATTCAGATATTTCCATTCTACTTCGGAAGATAGAGAGTAAACAGCCGGAGGGCCTGCGTCCGGACATACTCAAATGTTCTTCATCAGGAAGTCGAACCCAATCGATTGAGACATTTGGGTAAAACGATAGCTCGCTGTTCCCCTAGAAACAAGCGCGCAAAAATGAGGGCTGTTTTTCAAGGATTGCCATAACTCTCGAATTTTACAACTACCGGTTACCCACCGAGTGCCACTGATAAGGTAGTTATTGAACCCTGGTTTTGTGTATTTAAATATCTCCGTGAGCTTAGGGCCCAATTGAACGTTTCACAAACTTTCCAAATAATCAACAAATTTGCCGACGGAAATTCCGAAGAGTGCTAAAATTGATGGGTCATAAAGAATATGCACAAGAACATCTGGCTTAAAAATTCCCAATTGGGAACGGCAGTTTCGTCTAACGTTTTTGTGAAAATATTCGTTTGTTCACAATATTTTAAAAGAGCTTATCAATCTTCTTTTATTATGGTGTAATATCCATTTTAATCAGTGATATGATGTTGTGAAAAAGAGTACAGAAAATTTTGTGCAATAAATCATTCTAGTCTAGTTCGAATTTTCGTTTTATTTCACATCTATTCGAATTCCCACCATTTGAACCAGTAATGAATGAAGTTTATTTAAGAATATGGTTTTCCTCGTTTACCATTTTTCAGTTTGAATCTACAGATTTGCTCAAAGTATTTCTACCGTTTTCGCTCTCTGACGTTCTAATTCCCATTTATTTATCAGTATCAGAATTTACACATAGTAAATTAATTAATGAGATTATTTTGGGAATTTTTAATAAATTTTCTAGAGTGGCGATTATCTCGAAATTTAAAAAACCATTTAATTTAACATCATTAAAACACCTTCTAAATTATAAATTGATCAGATGAATATTCTAGGCGAAAATCAAATTTTGAATGCTAATAACTAACGATGGATTTGGCCCAATAACGAACTTGACCAAGATATTTGAACGATCAACCTATTCTGAAAAATGAAAACTCTGTCATCTCCTTCGGAAGATAGAGAGTATACGATCGGAGGGCCGGCCAGCCTGACCTACTTAAATTTGACCAAGGTTTCTCCATCAAGAAGTCGAACCCAATGGATTGAAACCATTTTCGGCTCGATATTCGGACATTACAGACATTTGGACAGAACGATAGCCCGCCTGTTCCACTAGTAACAAGCGCGCAAAAACCAATTTTCTGGCCTTCATAACCATAAAGTCAAATCAATGGTGACTGAAGAAATACTGAATATTAATTCAAAACGATCATATTATCTTTGCGCACATAAAAAAATCAAATACCGTACCTGCTTATATTGACCCTACTTCAAGAATTCGGAAAGGCTTAGTGCTTAGCGGATTACTAAGCACTAAGATTTTCGCGAGAGTGCTCCGAAAAACAAGCACTAAGCACTAGCCTTTGAAAAGTGCTCGCGAGCACAGTGCTCGGAAGCACTAAAGTGCTTAGAGTGCTTTCACGAGCACTAAGCACAATGCTTTGGCACAGCTCTGATGAATTCTAAATCTTAGTGTGATGCAAATTGGTCACACTGTGTGAAAACAAAAAGGAAAACATACTCAGCACCCAGAGAAAAAATGGATGAAATTGCAAAGAGTGATGATACTGATGCCGAAGAAACTTATTCGAGATACTCACTTTTTTTCAACTACGTGAAAGACTTTCTGAATGTGGATGAGTTAAAAAATCCTATGGAAAAAACTGAATGCGGGTAGCCAATTAAATGATTATGGAAACTGTTCATGCAAAATATTTCAAACTTTCTAGGTCCATATAAGGTTTTCTAAAGTACATTTCTGAAATACATGAAAGTTGCCAGTGTGAACAGATGTAGGCAAATTTGTCACCAGATTTGATATCTTAAATGGAGCGACCCGCATTTTTTTTCATGGTTCTGCAATAAAAACATCTATTAATTTACTGCACTTCACTGTATTTATCTATAAAGGTTTCTGAGTTATGAATTATTTTTAAAAATTTTAAGTCAAATTTTAGAGTTCCGAAAATGGCTGCAGATTAGATTTCCTATATCCTATAGAAAATGGCTATATTTCGCTCAATATTCTATATTTCTGTGAGAAATATGACATGATCTTAGATACCACAGAGTGGTCGAAAAAAATAACCATTTGTCAGCTCAAAAAATTATAAAAATGCTCTGTTTTTTCATATCAGATATCCAATACATTTTTTCATTCTCAGAATGAGAACAACCCAATCTTTTATACAATTTTTTATACATTTCCCTATATCTATCTTTCTTTTATTTGTAGTTGAAGGCATCGACTCCTTTGGTCACAAGCCTAGTAGGTACAAATTCAATATAACACACACAAAAGTTACTATAAATATAAAGACAATTGAATTACTGATATATACAAACAGAAGAAAAAAAATTTAGTGAATACAGGGTCTTTCACGAGGAACCTCACCCATATTTATACGGGGAACTACTGAACGTATTTTCATGAAATTCAGCAGTATTTCACGATGCTGATGAAATCTAAAATATTTTCAAGGCATGAGCTCCTCCGGAAATGACGTCAACTTCCGCTTTTCAAATTACAACACCATTTTTTTATTGCAGAAATAGATTCCTTAGAAAATTTCAAGTTGATTTGATGTAACATTTTTCAGTTTTGGTTGGAAAATTCTCTCTGAGCGGGAAAATTAAAAAAATCGAAAATAGAGCTCCGCTGAAACAAGAATAACTTCGAGGTTTTTGGATGGAAAGTTTTCATTTTTGGGATTTTTTAAGATGTAAGATTGATGTATCCACTTTAAAAATCGAAGTCGCGATTCCTGATACGGGGGGTGAAAAAATCGCTTCCAAAGTTAGGGATGACAAAATCGTGAAAAATCAATT
This sequence comes from Micraspis discolor, assembly GCA_030674115.1. Lineage (NCBI taxonomy): Eukaryota > Metazoa > Arthropoda > Insecta > Coleoptera > Coccinellidae > Micraspis > Micraspis discolor. The sequence continues at coordinate 826,284 of JARTUT010002190.1, read as the reverse complement.
TTTTCAAATTAGAACCCCATTTTTTGGCGCTCTTGTTCACCCGAACAGAGTGCCTATCATTTTGCCCGAATGTCTGTAATTTTGGAATATCGAGCCGAAAATGGTCTCAATCGATTGGGTTCGACTCCCTGATGAAGAATTCGTGGCGAAAGTTGAGTCTGTCCGGCCGGCCGTCCGGCCGTCCGGCCGTCCGGCCGGCCGGCCGGCCGTATCCTCTCTAGCATCCAAAAGGAATCAGCTAGAGTTTTCAAATTTTCAGAATAGGTTAATTGTCCAAATATCTCGGTCAAGTTCGTTATTGGGCCAAATCCGTCGGATGGTTCAGTAGTTATGAGCATCTGAAATTTTGTTTCCTCAATAACTACTAGAATATCCCTCCGATCAAGTTGATACTTGGAATGTTATTGAGGAGGCTGAAACGAAATGGCTTGCAAAATTTCGCAGAAATCGTCACGCTAGAAAATTTTAAAAAATTCCCAAAAAAAATTTTCAATACTTAATATCTCCTAAGACTTCATTTAGATTTAAATAAAAATCCGTATATATATTGAGGTTACCGATATCTTACTCATCCTCAAATTTCATTGTCGTAGCTTTTCCCCTTCTGAAGATATGATCATTTTTTCATTTACTCAAGAGAAAAATAGAAATGTCATGAAGTCCGAGCTTTGTCATTGAAAGATTTGCCATCACAGATCGATATTCGTTTGACAACTTTCGGACCTAGATATCAGTGTCAGTTGGCGTAATATCAATCAAAATTTTCATAGAATTCATAGAGGTAGAATTCGATGTCGATGACGTTGTCAAAATTTTGAAAAGCACAGACGTAATATTAATCAAAAATTTTTTATCATAGAGAAAGAATTTGATGGCGTTGTCAAAACTCAGAAAAGCAATGACGTAAGTTTTTAGGAGAAGCATAGAACAAAATTTGGTGAAAATTATGAGTAGTTATTTTCAAATTGAGATAAAGGTTTGTTTATTCATTAGGCTTTCATATTTACATCACATTGTCCCATAGTACGGAAAAAGACTATTGTTCACCCGATCAGAGAGCTTATAGATTTGTTAAGGTTTGAATATTTACTCGCAAGTAGCTCAACAAGAGCGCCAAAGCAATCTGACTTCACGTCAGTGCTTTCTAAATTTTATGGCAGATATTGAATCTACGTTAAAAAATAATGTGAGTGTATGCATCACACCCTTGCCCTAAAGTGGATATTTTCTGAGTTATTCACAAAAAACTGTTTTTCGTCTTGAATTTTCAGCTATTTCTTTTCCCTTCACGCCAAAAAGATGAAATTTTCATGAACTGTTATTTGAACCATGCTGTAGATTTTTCACCCCTTCTTGAAACCAACTTCAAGTTACTATTAGGAGAACCGTGGCAAACTCTCGCAGTTATAACTTGAGAAGATGCTCAAAGTTTTGACCGTTAATTTCTAGACATTTATTTATAAGTCTCAGGAATGCTTCGTGCGTTGCTCTTCTTATTTCATCGAGAGAAAGAGATCTGCAAAAGTGTTTAAAAACCAAATCGAGTTTCAAAACTATGAATCTAAAAATCTAAACAAACCTGAACGCAGTCCTCTTTATCAGTCAGGGGAGTTGAGTAGACAATATTTTTATCCTACCCCAAACATAATAGTCTAAAGGAGTTAAATCGGGAGAACGTGGTGGCCAAAGATGTGAACCATTGTTCGCCAACCATCGATCAAATAGCCTGTATAGGATATTTGGCACATTGAGTGAATTGTGTGGAGGCACGCCATCTTGTTGATACCATAAGCCATTGGTTCTGTACTAGCGGCTCAATTATTTGAGTCCATATGTCAGAATATCTATCTCCTATGGGTGAACATTCTTTAAATAATGCAAACATGTGTTGTGTTCTATCTTACCAGTTCTACTAGTCAGACTACAAGTCCCATCATAAATGTGAACATCGAGAATTGCATTATTTTTGATGGTGCATAAAACATTGAAACTCCAGGTCTCTTGAAAGTTCCATTGTCTGAAGTGGTGGTTGTTCTCTTCATCCCAATAATGACTGTTATGCCTATTGAAAGAACCATTCTTTGTGAATTTCGATTCATCTGTCCAAATGATACAGTCCAAAAAGTTTTCATTCTCTTGAAATCGAATCATCATAGCTTCGCAAAACTCTGTTCTCTTGACGAAATCAGTTTCCTTCAAATGCTGTACCCTTTTGTATTTATATGGGTGCATTTTATGTTTTTTTAATATTCTCCAAACACTCGATTAAGATAATCCCAGAGCAATCTCGGCATCTTTGAGAGAATTTTGATGATTCACACGAAAATATGCAAGAACTGTAATTTCGTTGTTCTCATCTTCTACTACACTTTTTTCTCTGTGTATAGTTTTCTTAACGAAAGATCCGACATTTCTCAAGTTTGTCATGGTTCTGTTAATGGTAACTCTCGTTGACGGGTCGGTCAGAAAACCTCTCAATGAACAGTCCAATCGTTCTATCTACAACTTTATTACATTCTCCATGAAGTAGAATGAGATTTAAATAATCTTTATTGGTAAAATTAGGCATAGTGATCGATTTTATAACTTAATACAAATTATCACCAAATTAATAGTGAACACAAAATGCTACTGAATAAAGAGGAATTTGGCAGATGTAATTATGATTAACAAAAAATAAGGTAAAACATGGTAAGTTTTTGCATATAGTTCATAAGGAATTATTTATTTATCACTGGAGAGAAAACCGATGGCCGATTAGTTGAAATGAAGAGGTTTCCGATACAAATTCGAATCCAAATTCGCCATCTATTTAGGAACAACATGTAACTTTTTTCTCTTGCATATTATGGTAGTAAAATCTGAAACATGGTTTAAGTAACAGTTCCTGAAAATTTCATTTAAATTTATTTAAATATTTATAGTGGATACATCAATCTTACATCTTGAAAAATCCTAAAAATGAAAACTTTCAATCCAAAAACCTCGAAGTTATTCTTGTTTCAGCGGAGCTCTATTTTCGATTTTTTTTTCGAATTTTCCCGCTCAGAGAGAATTTTCCAACCAAAACTGAAAAATGTTACATCAAAATAACTTGAAATTTTCTAGGGAATCTATTTCTGCAATAAAAAAATGGTGTTGTATTTTGAAAAACGGAAGTTGACGTCATTTCCGGAAACACCGGAGGAGCTCATGCCTTGAAAATATTTTAGATTTCATCAGCATCGTGAAATACTTATAAGTGCTGAATTTCATGAAAATACATTCAGTAGTTTTCCGTATAAATATGGGTGAGGTTCCTCGTGAAAGACCCTGTATATAAACAAACACAATATATAGTATATGTAAGTAGTTGTGTATGAATAAATAGATTCTATACATATATACAATATATTGTATATTGACATATGTGTAGGTTTTCTATCCATACGCGTTTCGTCCCTGCCGCACACATTTGTACTCATGCCAAATTTCGTACCGAAATCCCGAATATTGAGCGAAATATTTAATTTTAATTTTTAACAATGATTTATACGTCTGAAACCGTTATAGTTAGATACAGTGGAGTGAAGTGAATTAATTGATGTTTTTTCATGGAGAATCATGCAAAAAATAGCTATACGTGTCGTCCCATTTAAAATAATGAATCTGTTGCCAAATTTGCCTACCTCTGGTCACAATGAAAATTTGAATGTATTTCAGTATTAGGTAACATAGTATTGACCTAAAACGTTTGAAAGATTTAGCATGAATAGTTCCCATAATATGTAGGAAAGGTATATCCGGTGAATCCACATGTAGCAGAAGAAAATGAAAGAAGATGGTACTAGCCGACAGCTGCACGACTGCTCTGCTCTAGATTACCGATGATATTTCTTCAGCCACGGATAAGGGTATCATTGCAGTACTTATATTACTTGATTATAGTAAAGCCTTTGACGCTATTTGTTATGAATTACTGATTTCTATTGTATCTTTTGTGGGCTTTTCAGATGAGGCTGTGCTACTGCTCGAAAGTGATCTCTTCCAAAGAACACAGCGAGTCAAAATTGATGCTCTTTGTCGGACCCTTTGTTCATCTCGTGCTGGGTGCCCCAGGGTTCTCTCTTGGATCCTCTATTGTCTATACCCATGGATTTTGGAAATACCTCGAGTTTTGTGAGGTTCATTTGTATTGTGACGATACACAACTTTATTTCAGTTTGAATGCTAATTAATGCTGTTGATGTACAGCAGGAACCGAATAAGATTAATCGTGATTTACAAGCTATCAAAGAGGTGTCAGAACAACATAAGCTGCTTGTCAATGAAAGCAAATCTAAGGCGATTTTTGTTGGTAATCAGTCAGCATGTGATATGTTAGAGGAGTGTAGTGAGTTTTGTTATTGGTACGGAGGAGATTCCTGTTGCTAAAACTGTACGTAATTTGGGTTTGTTGATTGATAATTCTTTTCGCTACAGATTACATATCTCAGGATGCATAGGAAGATCAATGCATGCTTTAAGATTGCTATATCCGCATCGCCGCTCACTTCCGTTTGAAGTGAAGAAATCACTATGCGACTCTATGGTTCTGTCTAATTTCACCTATTGCTCGCAGGTGTTTTTCTCGTGCCTGGATCAGAATACTTTCAGCTGCACTCAGAAGGTACAGAACTCCTGTTTGAGATTTATCTTTGGAATTAGAAAATTCGAGCGTGTTTCATATAAGTTGACGGAGGTCGAATGGGAATGTACGTAACCGGTTCTTGCTGTCTGCCCAAGTTTGCTATCATGGAATTGTGTTATCTCGGAAACCATCATATTTGCATCAGAAAATTACTTTAAGATCTGATGTCCATAACCTCGATATTCGAGGAAGGGGTCTCATATCTCCTCCTTAACATAATTTGTCTATTTTTGAGAGGTCATTCAGTTTCAGCAAATATAGGCTATACAACAAATATATTACCAATGGCTGACAAAGTCTTCCGGTAGCTTCCTTCAGAAAGAGAATGAAAGATTTGTTACTATCTGAACAGTGTCAGTCCGGCAGCTGACGCACTTTTACCTGCACTTGTTTACGCTCCTTCAAAGCACTGTAGCCATCCCAGAATGTATTGCATTTTTTTTGTCTTCATCATAGTTTTTTTAACCATTTGTAATGTACTACATGAACTAGCATGAACTTGAATCAAGGTTTGAGTGGAAGAGCAGAGAGTGGCTCTTCGTGTCACAATCTGAACTCCGCCCTGTGATTGCACATTGTTTTTGTATCAGGAATAAATGTATTGATAATTAGATTTCAATAAAGTCATTATTATTTAATTCTGCTACTTGTGGATTCACCCGATATACCTTCTCTACATATTTATGAATTTAATTTCCACTTACATTCAGAGTTCAGGAGCTTCAAATCAGCTTTCGCTTCAATAAGCGCATCAACATAAATAAATCAGCATAAATTAGTTGCCCTAAATTCAAAAACATTATTGAAGGATAAACTACTATCCAAGTAAAATTTCTCTGTTTTGAAATATAAAATCACATCCCGACTAATGAAGATTGAAGCTTTAATCTCGTTTTTATATTATAAGAGAAATACAGTCTACACAAATCTTGACAAATGAGTCTTCCGAGTCGAAGTCATTTCGAATAAAGTCAAACATTTGTATCATACTAAAAACACAAAGACACTTTCCATTGCACGGAAATTCATTTAACCAGACATGATTTAATCCTTCTTCGGCAGATATGGAGTCTTGTTTCACCCTGATACGCAATTAGGCTCGGATAGGCGCCCTCTGTGAGTTTCGTGAAACTAATAGGATACATTATGGCTTAGTTTAATTAAAAGACTGGGGACGTTGATATATTTAACATAATCCCATTCGCGAAGGTGGGGATTCCTTACCTGCGCAAGAATTTCGTCATGCTCATATGTCTCCAACAGGAACGGCGGAAGAAATGAATGCCGCCTCAGCGGGATTGAAACCGCCGAAGACATTGCAACGCCACAGGATAAGGCTTTGATGTGGAGTCCTTGAGGAAAAGGGTTTACAGAACAAAGTGAAAATGTCGTGTCAAAGTTGAAAAAGACTCACTACAAATTCGAAAGAAGTTATTGGAATTCGATGTGAGTTGTTTCCTCAACGTGAACTGAATTTTGCGGCATTCAACTACTGAAACGAGAAGTTTTAAATGAAGAGGTGTGGCATAAAACGAAGTCTCTGCGAAGGGTTCGACATACTAATCATTAGTTGATTGAATTGAACGTAGGGAATTTTCGAGTTGCTTCTCTCCAATACAAAAAACATCCTTATGAAACTACTTATCATTTTCTCAACTTGGTCAGCAGTTCCGAGCTAAGCTAAGAAAATTTTTAAAAAATTCCCAAAAAAAAATTCTTTAATCCCCACTATCTCAAAAGATATTTTTCGGATTTCAATAAAAATTCGTGAATATCTTACTTATCCCCAAATTTCATTGTCGTAGCTCTTTTCCATCTAAAGATATAATCATTTTTTTAATTTACTCAAGATAAAAAAGAGAAATGACATACGTCCCGATGATTTTCTTTGAACGATGGCCATCACAGATCGATATTCGATTGACAAATGCCGGGCTCATTAATCAGTGTCAGTTGGCGTTATATTATTCAAAATTTTTCATAACGGGAAATCATAGAGATAGAATTCAATCTCGGTGGCTGAAATAATATATGTTGTCAAAATTCAGAAAAGCACTGACATAAGTTTTTATTAGGTGTACAAATAAGTTTCCGCGGTTTGTCAAAAGATGGCCCCACCAGAAGGTTATGGAGAAATTGTCAGATGTAAAACGTAATATCCCAAGTTTAGTCATCTGGCAACACCATAACCTTAAAGTACTAGTGATTCCGTATCAGCATCACGTAATTTTTTTCGTGCAAAAATGTCAAGTTTTATTCCGAATAAGCATCATTTGCGGGAACTTTTGATTTACTTCTTTAATGTGAAAAATCTGCAGCTGAGGCGCATCGATTGCTTCTAGAAGCATATGGTGAAGCTGCTTTAAGTGAGAGAAGTTGTCAGGAATGGTTTCAAAAGTTTAAGAACGGTGAGTTTGACGTTAAAGACAAAGAACGCAGTGGAAGGCCTAAAGTGTACGAAGACATGGAATTAGAAGCACTATTGGAGGAAGATTCGTCCAAACGCAAAAAGAACTTGCACTTACTCTACAAGTGACTCAACAAGCAATTTCACATCGTTTAAAATCGTTAGGAATGATTCAAAAACAAGGAAATTGGGTTCCATATGAACTAAAGCCGAGAGACGTTGAACGCCGATTATGCATGAGTGAAATGCTGCTTGCCAGGAATAAAAAAAAGAAAAAAAGAATTTTTTGCATCGTATAGTCACTGGTGACGAAAAATGGATTCACTACGATAATCCAAAAAAGAGAAAGTCATGGGTTAAGCCCGGCGAACCATCAACATCGACAGCTAAGCCGAATATTCATGGAAAAAAACTCATGCTGTGTATTTGGTGGGATCAGCTTGGTGTCCTTTATTATGAATTGCTGAAACCAAGCGAAACCATTACTGGAGCTCTCTACCGAACACAATTGATGAGATTGAGTCGGGCACTTAAGGAAAAACGCGCCCATTACTACTCCAGACACGACAAAATTATTCTTTTACACGATAATGCTCGTCCACATGTTGCGGCGCCGGTAAAAACATACTTGGAAACACTCAACTGGGAAGTTTTACCCCACCCGCCGTATTCACCAGACTTAGCCCCTTCTGATTATCATCTGTTCCAGTCGATGGCACATGGTCTGTCTGAGCAGCGCTTCACATCATATGAAGACACCAAAAATTGGGTAGATTTGTGGATAGCGTCAAAAGATGAAGAGTTTTTTCGACGGAGTATCCGAATGTTGCCAGAAAGATGGGGAAAAGTAGTGGCAAATGATGGAAAAAACCTTGAATAAAACGTAGTGTACTTTTCCTTTACAATAAATTCCTAATTTTTTATAAAAAACCGTGGAAACTTATTTGTACACCTAATAGGAAAAGGATTCGGAAAAAACTTGGGGAAAATTATGAGTAGTTATTTTTAATTTGTGATATAGGTTTGTTCATTCATTGGGAGTTCATATTTGCAGTCCCATAGTACGGGAAAAGACTATTGTTCACGTGATCAGAGTGCTTCTAGATTTGTTATGATTTGAATATTTACTCGCAAGTAGCTCAACAAGAGCGCCAAAGCAATCTGACCTCACGTCAGTGCATTCTAAATTTTTTATTTCTTTCAAATTTTTTCAAGAAATAAAGAGAAAACAATTCAACGTTAAAGTAATTCAATTTTTCACACTATATTCGGATGGATTTTCTAAATTATTCTTCTCACTCTATCTTCATTGAGAATGTAAAAGATATGGCTTCTGAACGAACATGATGAAGTCTCAACACGGTTTTTCTTCTATCAGATTTGTTGTGAACTGGGTTACTCCCTTATTTTCATTTATTATATTTCAATTTAAATTTCATGTTTGTTATTTATACACATGCGAAATATTTTTCTTTTTTTTTGTGGACCGAACAGGTGTTCCGATACGCAAGGCCGGGGAACAAGTAGTATGCTTCGAGATTTTGAGTACGCACGTATATACATACATCTATCGACAGCTTAACCATTACAAATTTTCTAGTAATAATTTTCTTTTCGTTAAACGCTCAACGAATTGGAAGTGGATATTAGCAGTGTATGGTGAGAGCCCTCTCAAGTATTACGACACCACAAGCTGGGTAAGTCCATAAAATAAGAGGGTATTTCGCTGTTTAATTGTTAGAAATTTTTTTTGATAATTATAATATAATCAAGGTCCTTCGAAAAAGTCTGTTCACGACAAGGTTGATTACCTATATCTTAAAATTAAAAAAGTAACCCGCAAAAATCAAACATCTCAGTAAAATCTCCTGTATTTCTGATAGGAGTTTGTAAGAAATGAAAACTCTATCAATTTAAACTTAGTGTTTTAATATACAGGTGGCCGCCATTTGAAAACGAAACACACGAGATTACAGAAGAAATAAATTTTTTCGATAGAAATGCTCGGACAGGTCGATTTCTGTTTCGAGGGGGGACAACTTAAGATGTAGGTTACGGACGCATAGCGCTTCAACCCTTGCAACAACAACCCTCACCCCCAAATTTTCAATAGGGAAGATGGGGTGAGTGATACCTCATTTGAAAGGTATTTTTATGCTGATTTCAGCACAGTAATTTTGTTTTCATTTTATGCATTGGTTCTCGAAATATTCTTAATTAAGTATTTGAAAATGAAGTGGTGTTTTCATGGCACTTGTGGTTTTTTGTGAAAATACGACATTTTGAGCTTCAAAACAACCATGACTGTGGCTACCTTCCTCCAATCCACTGACATAGAAATCTTTAATCAAGATGTCGAACAAACAAAGCGTATGGCGAAGGAGCTCAATCTTGCTGAAACTCAATCTAAATTATCTTCGATATAATTTGCAGTATTTCCAATAACATGCGGTAACACTTGATCAATAGAAATCTTCAAAAAGTCCAAATACGTACATATCTCTAATCAGATTACCAGGTAAGAAAATCAAATCATTAATGATGCCACAGACATATTCCAGTCCCAATTCGTGAAACGATTTCCGACTTAATTATGAAGTGTTTTCTCAGTTGGCTTCAATATGTTATCATTTTGTTGATCATTGATTTCATATCTTTATCGAAAAAATAGGAATCAATAATTTTTTATTTATTACGAACAGATCCTTAAGTTGGCTTACTGGTTCTTTGACATGTGAATTATTCGAATTATTCTTAGTTTTGAATAGAGAAGGGGTCCCACTGAATGGCCGGCCAGATCGCCAGATCTGTCACCACTAGATTTCTTTCTTTGGGGCCAGTTGAAGAGTAAAATTTACTCAACACAGCCCGATTCCATAGAAGATTTAAAAAGACGTATAGTGAACGAATGTCGTCAAATCACTCCAGAAATGCTGCAAAATGTGCGTCATCGTTTCGAACAAAACTTATTTCATTGTATAGAAGCTAATGGTGAACAATTTGAATATTTAATTTTTTAAGTTTTTGATAAATTATTCACTTTACTTTGAAAAGTGTTATTTCTTAAATCAATACTTCAAATCGTTCTGATACCTACCGTACAGTTGGAGAATGATTTCAGTGAATAAAACATCTAGTCGAACATCTGACACTAGTAGCATTAACACGTACGGTATGACTTCATTTGCCCAGTGGTAGATGTTTGCAATTTCAAATACAAGTACGGAAATTTTGGTGTTTCGGAAGCACAAAATGTCAATTATTCGCAAAAAATTAATTCAAGTGATAAAATTATCTAATGCATGAATATTTCGAGAACTAATGCATAAAATGAAAAAAAAATTTATTCTGCTGAAATCAGTATAAAAATACCTTTCAAATGAGGTATCACTCACTCCATCTTCCCTATTCAAAAATTGGGGGTGGGGGTTGTAGCAGCAAGGGTTGAAGCGCTATGCGTCCGTCACCAACATCTTAAGTCCCTCTCGAAACAGAAATCGACCTGTCCGAGCATTTCTATGGAAAAATTTTAATTCGTCTGTAATCTCGTCTGTTTCGTTTTCAAATGGCCACCCTCTATAGACCGTGCCTCTCTTATCAATATTATTGAATTGGTTTGTTAGGTACTCTGAAGGGAATACAATTGTCAGATATTTAAAATATTCAAATAAAAGTTTGAAATATGATGCTTGAATTCCCCAAGATTATTATTTAATTATTGAAGATGGGTCCATTTTGTTTAGAGGTAATTGATTCTATAATTATTTTTACTTCTTACTAGAACCTATTTATGATGTGAATGATGTAAAATAAATATTTCATTATACCATCTTCAACTTAATCATTTGGTTACAGTCCTCTATTGAATTATTACCAAAAATCTCAACACCCAGATTTTCGAACAAAAAGGTAAAGGAGTTATTTTTAGTGATCAAGTCACATAAATTCATAGGATGAAGTAGAAAATCGATTTTACTTATTCACCTTCTTCGCTTACAACAACTTCAGCTCTTTCAAGAACACATTCCATCTCAACGATTTAGACAAATCCTGGAATTTTTTGTTGATCATCTGATTAGCGTGCTTGTTTTTCGAACAAAGGGCTTATAGATTTGTACGAAGGTCTATTTCTGTTTCGGATATTTCAGTAAAGATTTCATCAAGCGTTTGTTTGGACTCACTGTTGAAGAATCCGTGGTCAAAATCAATTCTGTTCCATGGCAATTTTTTTTGTGACTCAGTTTCATCATACAAATATATCGATACCATTTTCATTTTCCAAAAACTAATACATCTGGAGATTTGATCTCTCAAAGCAATGAAATGTATCAATCAATAAGTCACTGTTATAAACTACCTGCTATAGTGTAGTTCCCATGTTTTCCGCCCAGATGTCGTAGTTTCGAAACCGGATAGAACCTAATTGAATTTCCAGCATTTTGTAGGTGATATTCAGTAGGTCTTGGGAATTTGAACAAATTTCTCTATTGGTGTTTACTTGACTCAATTAAATTGAATAATTACTTTAACTGAGAATGAATTTCATGCATATACCAACCCTATATTACTGATAATTCAATATTTAGCCTTTAATGGCTACCCCTTAAGGAAATATATATAATGTAGCGGAACTTTTTGTAGGTCTATTTAAAATAGACATTGTAACCACATTATACAGGGTGTTACATGTTCGAGTACCAGTTAGACATTTATGGAAATTGTTTTTCCACCTACCATGGAAACTTTGGGCCGAAATATTCAAATATTCTGTAAGATCAGTATTTCCTGTTTTTCTATCAACTACGCTAAAATCAATGGTCGTTTTATCAATCAAAAATATAAAGTTACTGCCCTTTTTATTGTAAAGATGATTTGGTTCCACAACCGATTCATTTCATTTATTTTTGTATTTATTGCGGTTGTTGAAGATGTCAGAATTTCTATCCAAATTCACTGTGTATTGCCAGATGAGATCATCTACAGCTGCCGAATTCGACATGTTAACGTTTTCGGAAACCTGATCGGAACATTACTTTTCTTTAGATCAGTGTGTTCGGAAACTGCGTTCTTTCAATGATCAGGTCGATCCTCTCAGTTCTGTTCTATGATCTTGACTAGCCCTAACGATTCTGAAAACACATTATCTAAACTATCTGTCTGATCCCATCAAGTTTTCAAATGTCGCTATTGTTTACAACTGAATTTTTCTGTTTCCAACTCCTTTCAAAAGATTTTTATACTGCATTACTTCCTTTCAATGTGGGTCATTTTCATAATGCTACCTGAAAAATATACAGCCGATACAATATTGAATAGATTGGTCGGTAATAAGGCCAACATTTATTCACAAATACTGGAATTAGGCATATGATTATCATACAACACACACGTGAACTACAAGCGCAAAGGAAAAACGTTTCGTTCTCGAAGTTACAATGCCGGTTTTGTATATGAACTTCGGCTTATCAACGAATGAATACGAAAACAGGGCGCATGCAAAGTTATCTGGAACCTCCACTAAAAGGTTCTGCACCCCAAAACCATTAATTATCAAGTACCCCTTATAGCGACACCATCCACGTTTTACGGACTCTCCTTTCAAAAATTGTAGTATACAGTGTATATAGAAGTCGAAGTTTCAATAATAAAGTCAAGTATAGTGCTCGTGTTCTCACTTGTTCTACTGACTGGGGTAAAACAGCAACAAATCGAATTGATCGATAATTGAGCCGCTCAGTGCACACATCGATTAACTCCACTTTTTGAAAAATATTAAATTTAAGTGTCAAAACCCTTCGTATAGTCATAACTTTTTATATTTATAATAACTTTCCTGAATAATATAGATTAGCGTTAAATGGCAAAATTTTTTTGGCCATTGAATAATAAGTAATTTATTTCAGAAGACATTTCGATTAACTCCATACTCTAATGTAAACCGTTTCAGTAATGCTGTATCTGTTCTGCCGTGCATCGACGCTTATTTATTTTTAAACAGCCGAAAATGCTCCCTCCCTGTTAATAATTATCGTAACAAAATCACATCGGTAACCAGATAAAAAGAAGTGCAATGCAAACGGTAGTTTGCTGAATCATCTCAAAAAATAATGCCGCTAGCATAAAGCTGCTATGAATTAATTACAAAAATTATATTATGACAGAACTGCCAACATCAATTTTTATGGAAAAGCTGTGATAAAATTGTATGATAACTAACTTTTTTTGTAATAAAAAACTTAAAAATGTAAAAGCTAAATTTAACTTCATTACTTTTTTCAGTTGCCAAATCGATTAACTCTACCAGTCACATAGAAACTGTAACATTACTGAGGATTGTTTGTTGGCTATTCTTTTTTATTAATTTTATATACCGTTAGATGAAAGCTTTATCTGCAATTCTGCATTCTACATTATCTATTTGAATTCATATTATCACAGGAATTTTAAGAAACAATATACATTACATCATCGCGTTTCTCAACTTTTCGTTTTATGGAGTTAATCGATGTGTGCACTGAACGGCTCAATTATCTGACAGTTCTTGGAACGACATGGCATCTAGGACTTGGTGAAGAGAGGAACAGGGAACGACGTACGTGACAAGCGAGCATCGAGGATTGCAGTTGGTAAGACAGAGACAAAAACAAAGCCTATAGCGGTTCAACGTTACCGAAGAACCATACACAATTAAACTAAGTGAGTCCTTCCAATTTCATGTCCACTCCCAAAGGGTAGATTAATCATTTCAACTATCAATTTCTATTAAATTTTAGTTGGGATTGAGTAACTACCTGTTTTTTATTTATAAAATGTCTTGAGTACTAGATTTCATACATATAACTATAAAATCGATTGTCAGAGATTAGATGTGAAAACTGCTGAGCAATAAAAGGCAAGATTGAACATGATTTAGCATGCGTAGTCCGTAATTCTTAATTAACAAAAACAACTTAACACACTGAATCACAAGATTCAGTCATGATGATATCAGACCACAAGTAAAGTTAAATAAAAAGCTCTATATTAAGAAGCGTCAGTAATTCAACTTAACGAAAATGCGAATTGAAATCACCTCATCTAGTTAAACCAGTATTTGCAGGTTATGTAGAAAACTGGCTTCAATATAGGAATATGTATGATTCCTTTATTGAAATGACTTGGTCTTTGTGATGCAGACATTTTATTATTTGAAATCAAATGACGAATGATAATGAAGTTTTCAATTTACTGAAGGATAGGTATGAAATCTTATACTTATAAATTATCACAGGAAAATAAATTAACATTTTATTTCAAACTCATACCATGCCAGAGCTGTGCCAAAGCATTGTGCTTAGTGCTCGTGAAAGCACTCTAAGCACTTTAGTGCTTCCGAGCACTGTGCTCGCGAGCACTTTTCAAAGGCTAGTGCTTAGTGCTTGTTTTTCGGAGCACTCTCGCGAAAATCTTAGTGCTTAGTAATCCGCTAAGCACTAAGCCTTTCCGAATTCTTGAAGTAGGGTCAATATAAGCAGGTACGGTATTTGATTTTTTTATGTGCGCAAAGATAATATTATCGTTTTGAATTAATATTCAGTATTTCTTCAGTCACCATTGATTTGACTTTATGGTTATGAAGGCCAGAAAATTTTTTGTTTTTGCGCGCTTGTTACTGGTGGAACAGGCGGGCTATCGTTCTGTCCAAATGTCTGTAATTTCCGAATATCGAGCCGAAAATGGTTTCAATCCATTGGGTTCGAATTCTTGATGGGGAAACCTTGGTCAAATTTAAGTAGGTCAGGCTGGCCGGCCCTCCGATCGTATACTCTCTATCTTACGAAGGAGATGACCTAGAGTTTTCATTTTTCAGAATAGGTTGATCGTTCAAATATCTCGGTCAAGTACGTTATTGGGCCAAATCCATCGTTAGTTATTAGCATTCAAAATTTGATTTTCGCCTAGAATATTCATCTGATCAATTTATAATTTAGAAGGTGTTTTAATGATGTTAAATTAAATGGTTTTCCAAATTTCGGGATAATCGCCACTCTAGAAAATTTATTAAAAATTCCCAAAAAAATCTTCTTTTATTAGAACCGATTCTTTATTCGTCAGATATCTATGATGTTTTTATGGATGTTGTTGATTTCCTGAATATAATTAAATTTCATCAATCCTGAAAATATATTATAATTTTATGGAACCGAAAGCGAATAGATTGGAAATTTTGAATTCTCATTCCTTGTTACTATAAGCCTTCGTGTCTCATCACAAAAAAGGGATCCAAAATAAGAAAATTTCTATAAACAATCTGATTATCAGCTACATTTGATTTCATAACGATTTCTGGATGAAATTATATGGTATTCATCAAAATGTGTTTTGTGCATTGTGGGTCAAATGCTTATTTTTCAATAATTTATGTTTCCATTGATGACACTTCATGAGTCTGAAGTTGTTTAAGGGCTAAATTGTGTTCGTATAAATGCATGTTTATATCGTATCACTTATAGAACAAACGCGTTGAGACTGCTTTGCAGCATTTTCAGATTTTCCACTTATATGCTCCATCCAAATATTGACAAGAATAATTGTGTAAAATGTTTGTAGCTCATAGTTCACATTAGTATTTCACAACTACAAGTATTATACAAGGTGATTCATTGGTAAATGAACAAAAGCTAAAGGTAGTTAGAGGACACCGAGCTGAGTCAGATTAGCACTACGAATATCTAATAAGATAATGAGTATTGAAAAAACCGTTTTTGGAAATTTAAAAAAAAATTCTATCTTGAAGATTCCCTGGAAATAAGACACACTCATTTCTTTTAACGTTATCCAAACATTTTAAGAGTTCGAAATTGATCGAATGGATATTCTAGAAATTATTGCGAAAACCAAATTCCAGATGCTCATAACTGCTGAACTATCCGACGGATTTGGCCCAATTACGAACTTGATCGAGATATTTGAGATATTTTGACAATCAACATATTGTGTAAATATGAAAACTCAAGGTCATCTCCTTCGGAAGATAGAGAGTGAACGGCTGGCCGGCCGGCAGAGTACTCAAGTTTGAGCACGGCTTCTTTAACAGGAAGTCGAACCCAATCCTCAATTGAGACCATTTTCAAAAATTACAAGCGTTTTGGCTAAACCATAGCATGCTGGTCCACTTGGAATAAGTGCGCAAAAAGAATCATTGTCTCAATACTAAACATGCAAATTTTAACCTGATCCCTTTTCCAAAAACGATTACCAAATAGGTCATCCCCGTGAATCGCCCTGTCGATGCTTGATAAGGAAAATATAAATATATACACCTAATTTTTTTCAGTACCTTTTGGCGCGCTTATTCCTAGTGGAACAGCGTGCTATCGTTTTGCCCAAAGGTCTGTAATTTTCGAATATCTAGCCGAAAATGGCCTCAATCGATTGGGTTTGACTTCCTGATGAAGAATTCGAGGTCAAACTTGAGTATGTCCGGCCCTCCGGCCGTATACTCTCTATCTTCCGAAGGAAGGGACCTAGAGTTTTCATTTTTTCAGAATAGGTCGAGTGTCCAAACATCTCGGTCAAGTTCGTTATTGGGCCAAATGCATCGAATAGTTTAGCAGTTAATAACATTAATTTCTTGAGTATTCATCCAATCAATTCGTAACTTAGAGAATGTCTAGATAGCGTTAAAAGGACGGAGTGTGCCGAATTACGAGAAAATCGTCACGAGAGAAAATTTTTTAAAAATTCCCAAAATGTTTTTTTTTTTCAATACACGATATCTCATAAGTTATTCGTCTGATCACATCAATTTAGGGCATTTATGCAGGGTATAGGTACCTTAAATATTTTAAAATTTCATCATCATGGCGTACAATCTCCAGAAGATATGAGAGTTTTTCTGAAAATGAAGTGACAGATTATATTTCTATCTATGAATTCACATCACATCAACTATAAATCTCTATGAGGGTGGTTTTAATTTTATGATAAGTTGTCATAATGAATGAATATTGAGCCGAAAATGAAACTAATTCTGTGGATTCATTTTTATGACAAACATGTCTAAAATACTGGTGTGTGCAGTTGTCATATTTTGAATGGAAAAGTCATTATGAATTTTGCTACAAGAGGACTATTTTTTTCCCAAATGTCTGTAATTTCTGAATATCGAGCTGAAAATGATCGCCATCGGTTGGATTTGACTCGTGATGAAGAAACGGTGGTCCAATTTGAAAATGTTTGGCTGAATATTCTCTATCTTCCGAAAGAGATGAGATAGAGATTCCATATTAATAGAATTAGTTTATTATCCAAATATAAGCCAAGTAAGTTATTGGGACAGACCTGTCCGATAGCTCAGCAATTATGAATCTGAAATTCGGTTATAATTGATGACACTCAACTACAACAACTTATATATGGTATAGAAATGTGGAAGAATGCCAGATGGAAGAATTTGCTGAACTGTAAGTTCACTCAACTTCCATTTAAGATATATGTTTATTGATTTTTTCACACTCATTGTGCTGGCTGATTTTGAATCGCACTCTTTTTAAGTTTGAGAAAAGACTTTAGAACAAGCGCGTAAAAGCTCCTGATCTCACGTCAGTGCTTTCCACATTTTTTCATTAATGTGTTCTCGCTTATAAAATAATTGGTCCTCGATTATTAATTCAACTTTATGCATTGATTAGGAACAGCCATTCAGATTCAGATCGACGAATAAGATTAACTAGTACCAGAATGTAAATTGAATGCATGCGTTTCACAAAACAAATAAAATGGCTTTTGAGTTTTTCCCAGTCTCGAAATCATAATCTTAGATATGTCGATGAAGCTAAAGAGTTCTCATTTCAATCAAACAACATTACATAAAATAGTTCCCACTAAAGTGCTTAGTGCTTAGTGCTCGAAATACTCAATTACTTTTGCAAAAGTGCTCGGTAATCCGGAGCCTTCTGTCGAAAGCGGTGCTTAGAACTCGAGACTCGAACCTTTTTTTTTCGAGTGCTTAGCGCTTAGTGCTCGAAGCACTTTTTTTCGGTGCTTAGCACAGCTCTGTAACCATGCATAGGGAAAATGGAGTTGAACATTGAAAATTAGGTGACACATTTTCCAGCATTGTGGGTTCGCTGAAAAGTTGACAGCCTACTGAAAGTATTCGAGAAATTTTTTATTATGGAACTCGTGATGAATTATTATTGGCCAAGAACCATCATCGCTTATTATTGCTCTTACCAACGTTTCGACAGACATCTTCTTTCGTTTTCAAGTCGAAAAATCAGCTTTCATAAAAGCTGACAACATTAAAAAATTTTTCAATTTCCACTAATAAGTGTCAAATTGACAGAACTGCGAAAATAAGTTATAATTTAATCTACATTTTAAGAATTGTACATACTTGTATGAACTCACGAAAATATTTTTGGGTTTGAATACCTGTTCGTATTCTTGTTTCTGAATTAATAAAAAAATTAATAGGAGGGTAAATAACCGAACTCATTCAGAGGAGCATCACAAATTTTTGCATTCTACCTGTGCTGGCAAAAATTCTAAATGCAAATGCTAGAAATTCTAGGTATCAACGTAAATTAAAGAAAAAAAGAAATTCTGACAATTAATCATTGATACAATTCCAAGGGGAATCATTTTTTGAAAGACTGCACGAAGTTTTTGCTTAAAATCTGTAGACAAATTCTCAATACGTATTGCATCCTTCGAACCACAGAGTAAAGAATTATAGAGGAGAGCATAAGGTATTTAAAGCGAGAACTGTGGAATATGTAGGCCGACACAATAGAGTATAGAATTAATCGGGATATCAAACAAGAATAAGAAATAATTAAATGATAATTTCAACAATAAGTCAATTAATTGACCTCATGGGCTCAATGATTTCTCTTGTTGTAAAAACCAAAATAATTCTGTAATTAATTTGAAAGGAGAAATGCAATTTTGAACATTCCGTTTCAGATGAATTTCATAAATATTGGATGGAATTCATTATTCATTTGAAAGAACCTCAGATAATAAAGATTCCTCTGCTAATTTTATTAAGGCTGTACATCACCTTCTTTGTGCCTATACTATTTCAATGCTAATTTACTTCAAGAATAACGCATAAACCGTTTGTCGGATTTCATTCAAAATTTGAGTGAGCATTGGCATGAGTATTCCCTAGTGCGTACCTTCCGACGATTTTTGATATGATGCATAGTTTTTGGCTAATTACACTTTGAAAATTGAAATACTCTTCAGATGCAAATATTTCCTCAAGGAAATATTTTATCGAAAAAAACTCATAGGTAGTCGTTCGGTATTACATTGAACTTTGACATTAGCTAAAATTTTTTTTCAATTTTCACAATTTTTCGAGTTATTCTCGTTCTTGTATTAAATAATTGTATTTGGCCCGCCTCCCAATGGTTGACACCTCTTTACGGCAGATGGGCCAATAGAAATATTCTATGCTAGAGCACCGACTAAATCTATTGTAGGTACTTGAGTATTATTGTGTATGGTGTATTATTATGTAGGTACTTCAATAATTTCTGTAGAGTTGATTTATACATTTCAAAATAACTTATTGTATGTACAATGTCCAAATCTGTACAGGGCTAATGACCCAAGCAGTCGATGCCTTCAATTACAAATTATTATTATATTCTACCTGAACAGCTGGAGTCCTATCTAGCGAAAGTAACGAAAGAGATCTCAGATTTGCTGTTTCAAGGAATTTCATTTTTAGTATAGACGTCAACTTCATCTCTGAACGCTCTTTATTTCTGAACTATTCAACACAGTTAGTACAGTGTTATTTCGTATAAGATTCTAATACATAATTTCATTCCGCACCTATGGCGAATAAGCGAACTGTTCCATCAAGAGTGACAAAAAGAACCATGCAGAATTGTATGGTACCCCGTGCACCAACCTCAGCTAGGGTTATTTTGTTTCAATATGTATTACATTATAGCAGCTCCCTCAATCCAAATAATATATTTTAAAAAACAAAAATTTTTTATTTCCCATATTTGATATGCCCAGGAAAAATGTTTTGGAGACATGGAAATTTTATATGCTTCTTCAACTGATTAGATTTGTCCGAATAAATTTTTTTTCATGTAGTATAGCGCCCCATGTACAAATTCAAGAGATTGTTTTAATTAATTTGCATCACTCACATTCACATAAATAATTATAGGGTCAATTTAGACATTCAGGGTTACATTCCCAACAAGCTGAAAGTTGGTGCGATTGTTCAGAACCTAATTATGAATAAAATTTGAAAGTTTTTCATTATTCCGCTGTACGGAAATATTCAAGTCAAGGTCAAAGGTCAAGAATGCGTTTTTCGCGATTTTCAGCAAAAAGGCAAGTTTTATTACAAAATTACTCCAGAAAAAATTGTAGAACATATATTATCTATAAAATATGTATCAACTATTTTCCTAAAAGCCACCGTTTTTGAGATACAACGTTTCAAAAAGTTATAAAAGTTGTAATCGTCATAATATGCATTCTGGGATATGAGTTTATCCATCATACTATACTTATTTTTCAATGTACCCCCAGATAGCTCGATACACAATTTTGACTCACCCTATATACGTGGCCAAATCATGTATATTATGACGATTACAACTTTCATAATTTTTTGAACCGTTATATCTCAGAAACGGTGACTCTTTGGAACAAAATATTGATACACATTTTATAGATAATTATATGTTCTACAATATTTGTCTGGAGTAATTTTAATATAAAACTTGACGTTTTGCAGAAAATCGTGAAAACCGCATTTTTTGGCCTCCTTGAATAAAATTTTTCCATTCATGTAGGGAATTTATGTACAATAATTTAACCCTTGTTATTTGGTCTTAATTGACTGGTCTAAATAGAATGAACTCTGTATTTACCATTCTCTTCGAAACCCACAAAAAATCCATAAACACAAATTTACGTTCCGTTTCGATCCTACCCACCGGCGACAGTACCTAGAAAGTTTATTAGGGGTCATAAATACCGTACAGACCGTCCTATTTCGTACAATGGGCGTGCCTGTTTTCAGTTCCTTGAAATTTTCGCTTGGTGCCATCTAGCGGAATTCGAGTTTCGCCGCAAAGTGGTGTACAGCCTTAAGGAACAATGAATATATAGCAATGTATTTATTGCAAAATGCAAAACTCCATTATAAGTAAATGGAATTTACTTTTGTAAAGTTGCACTTATCAAGCAACTGACAGTACCTTGACTAGAACTCAGCTTTTTTGGTTCAGAGCTTAAATTTGTATTAAATCTCAGTTATGAATGAATTTTGTTGCACAGATTATGTGGTTGCGATTTCATTAGATATGAGAGTTTTCAGATAGATTGAAGAAATTTGTAGCCAATCGCGGTCAAAAATTCATGTTAGATCTAAGAAAAATCCCACTGATTTGATATTGCAAAGAGCTTCAGTAAAAAATTTCAATAAAACTAACTTCTGGTTTCAAGGTCCAAGTGTTTGGAGTTCCTGAATTATGAATACCTGATAACCAACGACTGCAATACAGTGAAAGAAATTTCAGAAATGCAGACAACTTTGAATTTTGTTTTTAATAAGGAAAATTTCATCCCTAAAAAATTTTCTAACAAAACTAAACCCATAAGCCATAACCCATAATAAGAGATAGTATATTATTCGAAATTTAATAGCATTTCAAGCGATACGGTCACAAGTCATTTAACGAAGGGTAAATTAGAAAATGCTCCCTTCACTCTCGTGAATTCAATTCCGAAACGAATATAAGTATTTAAAGTCGAACGTCGAAATTGAAAATATCTAAAAAACACTTACGTTGGGTTAGCGAGTTTCCTCAAAAACTTCTACAATATCCATCTAATCAATTATTTCCATTTGGAAGAGATTTAAATGAAGTTTTTACAAAAAGCTCTGCAGAGTTCCATGAAAATCGTTACGCTAGAAAATTTTCGAAAATTTCTCGAATCTTTTTTTTTATACTTGATATCTCATACGATATTCATCAAAGAATAAAAATTGATATCGAGATTTGGGACTTTCAGAACATCTTAAATCGTATTTCATCCATTGATTGTACGACGTTAAGGATTTTCTATATATGTAGACGTATAATGATTAAAAATTTTGATTTGACGGACAGGCCTAGATGACAATTATCTTTGTTTGTCAAATTGCCGAAAATATTAATCAAACAAAACTGTTTTTCAATAGTAATCACTTAGACAAAATGATTTTGTTGCCTGAGATGTTTTTTTCTTGCTATTTCGAGTAGAATTGAAAAGATATTTGAAAGAACAACAACTCACCGAATGGAAGATTCCAATTGCAATCGATTTCGATTATGGGGCTTTGAGAAGAAGAAAGGTTGAATTTAGAATAAAACTCATAGAAAACTTTGAGTACTTACTTTTAATTTAAGATGTTGGTTTATGTATTCTTCCACACTCACGGTTTCAGAGTCAGGAGATAACTGTAAAACAAGCTCGCGAAAGCTCCGGACCTCAAGTTAGCGATTTTTAACAATTTTTACAGCAAAGTACTCACACCATGTAACTTAAAATTTGAGGTGCTTCCGAGGGTGCTTCACTACATTGAACTTTCTTTTAAAAATCATTTAAATACTCAAATGGTATGAAATCATTAAACGGCCCATATAATTAAAATGAGTCTAGTTTTTTCCGAAAATAGATGAATGTTTCCCTGTATGCGCTCCCAAGTATCAGTTGCTACTTCTCATTGAATCTATTATAGACCAGGGTCAAAGATGTGTGTGAAGTTGGCCCCGCACTTTTTGATTTCCGAAAAAATTTTTGTTGTGCTGAATTGTGCTAGGTTTGTGCTGCTTTGTGCTGTTCGAATTTTCTCGTTATTTCAAGTAGTTTTCGAGATATTTCACTAAATGCATAAAATGGGCCAGCCCCGCACTTTTTGAAAATTTGAGTTTTAACCACTGGAATGAATTGTGCTAGACGTATACTGAGTTGTGCCGTTCGAATTTTTGGGATGGATCACTTAATTTCCCAGAAAATGGAAAATAAAAAAAAAAGTTAGCC
The DNA here is from genome assembly GCA_030674115.1 of Micraspis discolor. Classification (NCBI taxonomy): domain Eukaryota; kingdom Metazoa; phylum Arthropoda; class Insecta; order Coleoptera; family Coccinellidae; genus Micraspis; species Micraspis discolor. The sequence goes on along the minus strand of JARTUT010002190.1, from coordinate 803,152 downwards.
CCGCGCTTTTGTTTTTTCTTATCGGAAATGAGTGTAAAAAGTTGTGCTAGGTTTGTGCTGCGTTGTGCCGTAAAAATTTTCATGGAAATACCTCACATTTTCCGGAAAATCCCGAAAATCCATTACAAGGCTAGCCCCGCACTTTCGTTTTTTTTTCAATCGGAATATGTGGAAAAAATTTTGCTACGCGTGTATGAAGTTGTGCCGTTAATATTTTTGAAAAATCAAGTTTTTTTTCCGAAAAAACTGGAAAATTCGAAAAAAGATAGCCCCGCACTTTCTTCTTTTTTTCCATAAAAATCATCTCATAGAGTTGTGATAGATTTGTGCTGACTTGTGCTGATAATTTTTTCAGAAAAAACTTCAAGTTGTCTTTTTAAACGGTGAAAAATCAAAATATCAGCAGATTGAATGATGAATTGTGTGAATGCCAACACTGTTGTGAAGTTAGCACTTTTTGATTTTCGATGAAATATCTGTGGTGCTGAATTGTGCAAGGTTTGTGCTGCTTTGTGCCATAAAGTTTTTTTTTCAAATGATACGATTAATAAGATATTTCACTAAGTAAGTAACAGCGAATAATGTACATTTTCATTTTTTCTTTCCGTTTAACGGTCATTTGATAACTGAATCTCTTCAACTTTTCAAATTTCAGATTCAGACATCTAATCTATTCGATGGATTTGGACAAATAACGAAGTTGTCCGAGATATTTGGACAATCAACCTATTCTGAAAAAATGAAAACTCTAGGAGATCTCCTTCGGAAGATAAAGAGTATACTGCCGGACGGCTGGCCGGTCAAACATACTCAAATTGACAACAGATTCTTCATCAGGAAGTCGAACCCAATCGATTGAAACCATTTTCGGCTCAATATTCGAAAATTACAGACATTTGGGCAAAACGCTGTTTCACTAAGAACAAGCACGCAAAAACAAAAGGGCTGTGTTAACTTCTTTTAAATTTTCCATTTTCAACGTAATTAAAAGTACTATTTCGAAAATTTCAACGGCACAACTAAGAATACGTCTAGAATTCTGGAACAATCTTCAGTCGTTGAGCTGGCTAACTTTCTACATTTTATGGAAAGTCTGAAAAACTTCAGAAAACCTTAGCACAATTCAGTAAAAATAAAAATTTTCTAATTGAGAAACATTTAAGACTTTATTCTTACTTCAGTGGAAATTACATCATGAAGGAAATGAAACTTTAGTATCAATATTTTCTTCTCACAATCACAATCTGGCAACTTCTCCTATCCACGGCTATCCACCTGGAAGTAATAAAATTCTAGATGAGTCATACTATTTTGTTTACACGGTCGCACCACGGGACAGCACCTAATTCTATGAACTGCTACTACGTTGCCTTCTATCAAGATTTTTCAGGAATATACTGATTTTTCCAATTTTTCCACCTTTTGAGAAAAAATTTGTGAATTTTGAAAATTAGGTTTGAACGAGTTTGTACGAAAGTAGCACAAGTTTTGGTAATTTCGATTTGGAAGAAAGAACACAAAAAGAATATTGAAAATTTTTTATAGGTACTCGATTTTCCGGTATATCAGAGTTTTTTTCGAGTTCGAAGTTCGAAAAGCACAAATCAGTGTATTCACTGTTGAATGAGATTCAGTTATCAAATGACCGTTAAACGGAAAGAAAAAATCAAAATGTACATTATTCGCTTTTACTTACTTAGTCTTATTAATCGTACCATTGGAAAAAAAACTTTTACGGCACAAAGCAGCACAAACCTTGCACAATTCAGCACCACAGACATTTTATCGAAAATCAAAAAGTGCGGGGCTAACTTCACAACAGTGTTGGCATTCACACAATTCATCATTCAATCTACTGATATTTTGATTTTTCACCGTTTAAAAAGACAACTTGAAGTTTTTTCTGAAAAAATTATCAGCACAAGTCAGCACAAATGTAGCACAACTCTATGAGATGATTTTTATGGAAAAAAAGAGAAAGTGCGGGGCTATCTTTTTTCGAATTTTCCAGTTTTTTCGGAAAAAAAACTTGATTTTTCAAAAATATTAACGGCACAACTTCATACACGCGTAGCACAATTTTTTCCACATATTCCGATTGAAAAAAAACGAAAGTGCGTGGCTAGCCTTGTAATGGATTTTCAGGATTTTCCGGAAAATGTGAGGTATTTCCATGAAAATTTTTACGGCACAACGTAGCACAACCCTAGCACAACTTTTTACACTCATTTCCGATAAGAAAAAACAAAAGCGCGGGGCTAACTTTTTTTTTATTTTCCATTTTCTGGGAAATTAAGTGATCCATCTCAAAAATTCGAACGGCACAACTCAGTATACGTCTAGCACAATTCATTTCAGTGGTTAGAACTCAAATTTTCAAAAAGTGCGGGGCTGGCCCATTTTATGCATTTAGTGAAATATCTCGAAAACTACTTGAAATAACGAGAAAATTCGAACAGCACAAAGAAGCACAAACCTAGCACAATTCAGCACAACAAAAATTTTTTCGGAAATCAAAAAGTGCGGGGCCAACTTCACACACATGGGTCAAAGCCTACAAAAATGGTAAAAAATGAAAAAAAAATACAGTAGGATGAAACCCATTAGAAAAGCAAGGGAATATGATCAAAATGAAAGGAAAAATAAATTACGGTCGATCCGAGTTCGGGAAGTGGGAGGGGGTGAGTTTTTAAGGGTAAAAAATGGTTTATCTTGATTTCCGGCAAAACTACAAGTCCTATGGAAAAAAGTTGAATAACAATGTTGTAGGCAATAAAAAGATCTACAACTTTTGTATCAGCAGATTTTTCACATAACCTCAAAATTTAGGTGAAAATTTCAAAAAACCAAGTTTTTGGTTTTTTATTTATATCATTTTCAAAAAAAAATTTTTATCTACGAAATTTGGTGAAAACTTACCTTATTGTGTCCCAAATAAACTGTAATTTATTTGATTAAAAATATTCATTTTTTCGCTTCATTTTAATTTAATATCAAAAAAGCACCCTAATTTTCAATCGAAAATTCTGACGTCAAAATATCAGCTTTTTTCAAAAAGTTTGGGGGCGTTTTTTTCGTTGAAATATCTACTTTCTGATGGTGTTAAGAAAATATATATTACTATAGGAAATATTCTTAGAAAATGCAAAAAATTGAAAAAACCTCAAATTCAAAATTTTTTTTTTAATCATTATGTACAATTTTGAGGTATTTATTGAAATTTACACTTTAATAACTCAAAAAACGTAGGATTTCATGTTTTATTGATAAACGAAAAAATTACAAATCAAAATATACTTCTATTATTAACAAACAAATAAGTTAATAAAGTTAATATTTAATAAGACATCTACAATATTTTGAAAAAGTTGTAGAATCTTCTTTAAATAATATTTGTAGATGCCTATTTATTGCTGTTTTAAAAATAATTTATATACCTTACCTGTAAAGACCGTTAGTCAGTATTCCAGATACAGAGTAGTGTACAACATCGTTTTTAAAAATACACGTGCAGGCTGAGTTACTCTAAGTGATTTGTGAGAAATTTACTTTATTGAAAGAATCTTTTGGAATCTGCATAGCAAGGTAAATACTATCTGTATTTTAATCTATATTAATCAGCTTCAAAATAAAAATAATAATATTTTCTTTTATAAATAGTATGTTTAACGTAGCATAACCTAAAAAATTGAAATTGAATGATATTTCAGTACAATAATAAAAAAATAGTAACTTCGTTTATTTAATACAAACAGATTTAGTTATACTCATGATAAAACTTTGAAGGCATTATTAATTTGATTTTGTCTTTTCAGATTACCAGTATGGAAGAATCTGATTGTATAATCTATAATCGAATAAAAAGAGATGTAGCTGATTTACAAATACTACAGAAATTTTTTAACAGGTATGATCCTTTTCCACAGACTGATAACATTATGTCCATTTTTTCTGGAATTATTGGCAATGATTCTGTAAATTGCCATGAAGCGTATGAAGAAAAAAAATCTTTGCAAGCTATTGTGGGAATGAATTTTGGCAGTGTAAAATTTAAAAGGAAAAACAAAGTCTTGTCTCTCAAAACAGTTCAATCTTCCGTTAAAGTAAACGAAAATATTATAGCCATCGATCCATTATTGCTATTTCAAAGGATATCATTAACGATCGACAGTAGGTAAAAAAGATATGGAAACTTACTTACAATACGAGCTTGCACCTTTTCCATTGTCACTTTTTACAGAAAATGGCCTCAGGAAAAATGTAAAATCTCAACTCTACGAATTATTTGTGAGTGTGAATCGACCAACGCATTCTGACAGCATTATGCATGTCGTCGACGGTGGATTTTTACTGCACAAAGTAATTTAGCAGAAAATAGAAACGGTGGAAGAGATCATTAATAAATATTTGCGCTATGTAGAAAAACATTACGCAGCAAGCAGTTATATTGTCTTTGATGGGTACCCCGAGATTAAGAAATCAGCTACTGTCTCAACAGTACCAGCAGCTACTTCAACTAAGGCCGGTCCTACATTGGAAGCGGATTTGGTCTGGCCAGCCAACCCGACCCGACCAGACTCGCTCTTTCTACATTGCAGACCAGACTGAGCACTGCCTCCAATGTAGGAGTAAAGTACGTTTTCTTTGTTTTTGTTTCCTCCAGACCAAGCCAGACTCTCCAGACTGTCTGGTCTGGAGAAATTCCGCTTCCAATGTAGGACCGGCCTAAAAGAGGAGAACGTAATCGTAGAAAAACCTTAGACAGTATTCCAGAGTTCGATTATCAGAACCATACAAAACTACCATTTTCGCCAAAAAAATTTTTATCTAACGAGAAAAACAAGGACAAAATAATTAAAAGTTTAATGAAAACATTACAGTCACAAGGATTTTCCTGTAAACAAGTTGAAGAAGATGCTGATGCCGACATAATTAAGACCTCGATAGAAGTTGCCAGGGATACCAATAAAACTGTTATAGTTGTGGGTCAAGATATTGATCTTTTAGTTCTTTTAAATCAATTAAATTCAAATAATCATGACATTTGTTTTCTCAAACCAGGCTTTGGAAATGGAAAGGATCTATTTTTCACGTCTAATAGTTTCAAACACGAATCCTTCAAAAATGTTGTTGCATTTCTGCATTGTTTTTCTGGTTGCGATACGACATTTGGATTTGCCGGAGAAGGAAAGAAAAATATCGTTAATTCTATATTAGACGCGAAAAATTTGTCAAATTCGGCCAATGTTTTTTACAAAAAGATAAAAGTAAAGAAAATATAAAAAAAATGGATTACAATTAATCAAATCTATTTATAAATGTAAAAAAGAATAAATAACACTGAATCAATTAAGGTTTCAAAAATTTCAATTGGCAAAAATTAAATCATCCTTTATTTTGGCAAACCTCCCACCCACAGAAGGAGCAGCAGAACAACATTGTTACAGAGCATATTATCAGCTTCAAACTTGGTTGGGTAACGAATTGACAGCAACAGATTGGGGCTGGAAGCAACATCAGCATGGCATTATGCCAAAATTTACAGAAAAGGATATTGCTCAAAACTATTTGCTGCAGCTGTGAAACTGGATGTAACAGTTTAAAATGTGGCTGCCGAAAACATGGTTTAAAATGCACAAATTTATGCACTAATTGTCATGGTTCTGAGAATTGCTCCAATATGGACGAAAAAATCTACGAGGAAGTAAATGATTCAGATGAAATTATTGATGAAGAACCAATGCAGACTGGAAATAACATTGGTGGTCTTGAAGATTTCGACGATCAACTAGAGTTGGAAAGATTTGTCGAATCTGACGATGAAGAAATGCCTCCAAAGAGACAAAAACGAATGAGTAACTGATTAGAATTTCAAATAACGTATTTATAAATAACAAGATTAACGTTTTAAAAAAAAAAAAATTAATGAATAGCGTAATCAGAATTAAGTTTCTAAATTCAATAGTACGATTTACATGTATATTTATTTTGTATGAGATTTTCTATGACATGAATGTAATTCGAGTAAAATAAATAAACTATTTAACTAAAAAACATTGCAGCAATCACATTTTTTTGATGAAATTGTACATAATGATTAAAAAAAAATTTTCGAATTTGAGGTTTTTCAATTTTTTGCATTTTCTAAGAATATTTCCTATAGTAATGTATATTTTTCTTTACACCATCAGAAAGAAGATATTTCAACGATCAAAAAGCCCCCAAACTTTTAGAAAAAAGCTGATAATTTGATGTCAGAATTTTCGATTGAAAATTAGAGTGCTTTTTTGATATTAAATTAAAATGAAGCGAAAAAATAAATATTTTTGATCAAATAAATTACAGTGTATTTGGGACACAATAAGGTAAGTTTTCACCAAAAAAAACTTCGTATTTTGAATTTTTCACCTAAATTTTGAGGTTATGTGAAAAATCTGCATATACAAAAGCTGTAGATCTTTTTATTGCCTACAACTTTGCTATTCAACTTTTTTCCATAGGACTTGTAGTTTTGCCGGAAATCAAGATACACCATTTTTTACCCTTAAAAACTCACCCCCTCCCACTTCCCGAACTCGGATCGACCGTAATTTATTTTTCCTTTCAATTTGATCATATTCCCCTCCTTTTCTAATGGGTTTCATCCTACTGTATTTTTCTTTGGTTCCAAAAATATCTACCATACATACATACTACATGTAGTGTCAAGATTTGGCTAAAATGAATAAATACACTTTCGAATAGCTCAATATCCAGAGTTCATTTGTCCGCAGAATTCTATCTTATCTGTTTCGGACCTATTGTTCAGACGAGCTGCTTCAGTTCAGATTTTAGACTTCATGAAATTAAGCCAAAAATTTTGTTTTCGAAACAGTTTTAGAACTTCAGGAATCATATCGGTTAAGCGAATAATAGTTTATTATCATATCATTGTTTTCAAACATATGCTTTTAAAAATTAAGTCCATATCTGTGGTATTTTAGTGCTTGCTATCAACCAAATAAATCGTGAATTGTTAAGTCTCATTAACACAACGTTTTTTTTAATGAAGCCTAGAAATGGATAGAAGTCAACAGAAGAATTCTCTAAGTAAGTCCATTTCTTTTTTATTCATTAGGTTGAACATCTTTTAGATCAAGGACATTAAATGTCTGATGTCATATTTTTGGTTTCAGAGTATATAACTATTTTTTATCATACCTATCAATATTATTTTTGGAAATTCTGAAAATCATTAACGTGAGGTTCTTCTCAAAGTGATTCCACCTTATCGAGAATTTGTTTTAACGCTGAAGGCATTTCATCATACCAAACATAAGAAAGATTTTTCAGAGAACAAATCACTGGGGATCGAACAAATAGATAGTTGTTTATGGCTAACCATGTGTATTGTAATAAATATTTCTGAATATAAACCAAATTGAATTCATGGATACGGCACTGTTCTGTTATCAATTTTAAGAAGCTATGATTAATATAAACTTGAGAATTAACAATTCAGCACGTTGCCCTCATTTTATATTTCCGACCTTGAGACAGGGATCGGCCTATGACAATGCTACGTTATCTGCAAATTATGCGAATAAAATACTCGTAAGTAGGTATAGTCACCTCTGCTTTCAGGCTGGAGCGGAACTTTTAAACTCAAGTATATTGTACGGGATTTGAACTTAGGAGTACTGCTACTGACTACATTGTTTCATCCTCTCAGTTGTTCTGCTACCATGTCGGCACCTTCTATGGACAGATGGATAGGAAAGGTTGCAGTTGTTACAGGAGCTAGTTCTGGAATAGGTGCGTCTATAGCAGAACATCTAGTGGAAAATGGACTCAAGGTCAGTTGAAATGAATACATTCATTATAGGAGAATAGGCTATGATGATTTGAATAAAAATTCTTTAAAGAAATAATATTTTTTTTTGCGACCTATCACTGAGCGAAGTGCTAATCATTTGGATCAAAAATCTCGATCATCAAGTCAAAAATGGTGTAGAATATTTGGCATTGTCTCTACGTTCTTTCAAAAGAACTTCAGAGGTATCGAAGGATAATAAGAATAATTCTCATATTTTATTGGAAATTAGAATGTCTCAGCTGAGTTTATTGTTAGGAAAAATCTTAATTTTGAAGCATCTACAGCACTGAAAACATCCTGTTACTTATTTTATTAAGTAGTGTCATCACGAACCTATACCTCCTACATGAGAATAAGATAAAGATATCTGATAGTCTTGAAGGTTTTGATTTAAAGAGAACATTTCAGCCATAATTAAAATGTACCTTATGAAATTCATCGTCAAAGAAAAATAATTGCTTCAAACGATTGTGAAATAAATGATTCTTGAAGAAAAATGATGATGCAACATCTTCTGAAATTCATAACCTATCTCCAGTAGTGTTGAAGTTGGTTAAAAATTTATTCCGGACAAGTTTTGACAATACTGCATTTCATCGAACTGGTTCTTCTGGTGGTATCCCATTAAGATTTCAGAACATGAGAAACTTCTTGGATATTATAACTTTGGAATTTGTATTCCATGAATTATTTAAATTTTGGAATTTAAAGGTTCAAAATAGGACATAGACAATAAAACACTTGAAAATCTTTGATCAGAAAACATGTCAATAATTTCTTGATTTAAACAGTTGGAAAGACTAATAGAATTGGAAAATTTAATATCTGTTATGAGTATTTTATTGTGCAATTTTCAATTAAATTGAGAATAAAATTCAGGAATTTTAATATTCTTACCAAGACTCTGCTTGAAAATCAATTACCATTCAATTCAGTCAGATTTTCAGCTGAAAAATGATTTGGATGAAAAATTATGTGACATTTCCTGAAAAGCAATACAAATGTGTTTTTATTATAAATATTACACTTCGGAGTCTTAAAAAGCATTAGGGTGCATCAACAAGTATGTCTCTACAATTTTATGGAATATTATAATGCAAGCGCTTCATTTTTTGTGAAATCTCGAAAGGAACCCATTGATGGCTTAGACCAACTTGAAACCTTAAATCGCTTATAACTTTGAACGTGGCAGAATTGCAAAAAGTGCTATAGAAATAAAGTGTTTCTTTTTGCTTCAAGAATCAGCATTGGTCAAAAACTCAACCAGTATACTTATTGCAATACGGGATTTGTTTGAAAAAATTCAAGCATTTATGAATAAAATTATATCATAGGTTGTACATTAATCGAGGACTCCCAAAATTTATAGCATTTTTTTGTATTAAAAATATTTTTGTATTATTATAGAAGGTGTCATAACACTGACTCAATATCAGTATGACATATTCATTATCTTCGAACAATCATAATTTAAATAATCTGTCAACAGGGATTTTGACGAATATTTTCGGATAAATAACCGATATGATTAGTCTTCTTCAATTATTGACCTATTTATGGCACCAGAGTTTTGTTGACTCTTCAAGTCTAACATCCAATCCATCAATTCAAATATCTTTCTCTCTGTTTTTAATAGATCGCTCGGTTCCGAATTAAATAACTCTGGTTTGTACATTATTCATCAATAATTTGTTAGCACTGAACCTTAATTTCAACTGTTTGAAAACTAAATCTGTTCTACTATCTCAGACTTATATAAATTATCCCCCATGTATATGTTAGGCCCGAAGACCAAAAACGCTCAGTGGCCGGAAAAAACGGCCACATCGCGTTCTGGCTGTCTTCAAACGCACAGAACGCGTTTTGGTTGTTTTTAAACGCTCGCAACGCGTTCTGGTAATTGTTAAACAGCCGGAACGTGTTTGTCTAACAGCAATTGGTTCAAATGTAAGACCCTGTAGTTTTTTACATTTTTAGAATAATAAAAATAAGTTGTGTCCGAACATGTTTGGTACTTGTGGTCTAGCATTTCTTTATGAGCACTGAGCACATACAAAACTATTGTATATGTGTCGACCCTGTACCTATTGGAATCAACATGTGATACATTTTTGGAATCAGCTCAGCTAGAGTAATCTGGAAATGGAGACGAAATAGTTCAATTTAAAAAAAATGATGGTGATGTCATTACTCGAAAATAATTCACGCTGTATATTAGATTATTATTTTAAAATAAGGTAAATTAAAATAAAAATCGATGTGTTTCAGGATTATTTCTTAAAATGGTCTGATTAGCTAAAAATGAATTTGTTCCATACTTTACGGATACAATTCAAATGTACTATGTAATTCGAAATGTCATTCAAACAGTTCTTGTAAAAATAAGTACCGTACCTATGTAAAGTACACAAAAGTTCGGAAAAACCCGTCGTTTGTATTTAATTGTAGTTTTCAATAGTTGAATTGTTTCTAATAAATTAATTAAAAGAGTTATAAATTCAAGTTTGTTTTGTTCTCCACAATAAGTTGGATTTGTAGAAAATAAATTGAAATTAATTTGTTCAATAAAGATCTTTTCGCTTTTTAATTCATGCATTTATATATTTTATGCTCGACAATATAAGTTTATTAGTGTAACTTTCTTCCTAGAACTGAAAAACAATTATAAGAAATTTAATATTGTTGAAATGATTCGGCAAGAAAAACCGAACCCATCTTTGGTATCCAATTATAGTTGTCAATAATTGAATTGTATTTCAATTTTCAACTTTGTTTTATGAGGGACAATATAAATTTCATCCTACGCAGGTAGAAATCGGCAAATAATACAAGTCGAACATTAAGAACGCGTTGTGAGCGTTGAACAATTGACAAAACGCGTTCCGGCTGTTTAACAATTACCAGAACGCGTTGCGAGCGTTTAAAAACAGCCAAAACGCGTTCTGTGCGTTCGAAGACAGCCAGAACGCGATGTGGCCGTTTTTTCCGGCCACTGAGCGTTTTCGGTCTTCGGGCCTAACATATACAAAGCATTAACGAAAATATTGACGGAACTGGACACTGTATAGAATTTATACCGAATTGCGTTTCTCTAATTCTTTCAGTTTCAGAGATATTCGCATTTAAATTTACATCCCGTAGAAAGATATTCATCGTCTGATTCAAACTTTTTATGTTATGAGAGATCAATATTTTTTTGAAGCTTACCTTGTGTTCATTTTGAAAGAAATATTCTGCGAAGTCTGATCGGTTTGAGAGTCGACAACATCGTTCATGCTCCTTGATCATAGTGTATATGTACTATGATTATTCTCATACAGACATTTCTGCAATAGCAATGAATGATAGGAATCAGAGTTTTCATAATTTGATCAATTCTTGGGCTTATAGGCTACAATTTATTTCTGAACTCATAAAAAGAAACCTTTGCTTGAAAACATTTTGGAGTTGACTCAAAGAAATATTAAATTTTCAAGTAATTTATTCTATTGTAGGGAACATATTTGTGTACTTTGAATACATAATATCTTGAACCAAGTATATACGACACTGTAATATTACTGTTATATTTGAATTGACTACACTAATAAAAAAGAAACCTTTGATTGAAAAAATTTTGAAGTTGACTCAAAGAAATATTATCTCCCTATAAGCGAAACAAATATTCTCTTGAAATTTTAATGTAATTTATTCTATTGTAAGGAACATATTTGTGTACTTTGAATACATAATATCTTGAATCAAGTATATACGACAATTGAACAAAATATATATGTTTTTGAGGTATACAAATATTTTCTCAGTAAAATTAAAACTTTATTTGAACCAGAGCTATATGACAATTGAATGAAATGAATACGTTTCGGAGGTAGATAATATTTCTTCAGAAAAATAAAAACTTTATTTGAACAAGGGGTATTCGACCATTGTAAGAAAAGAATATGATTTTGAGGTTGATGAATATTCTTTCAGAACATTCATATCTATTTGAAATCGGCAAATAATATGTTGAAGGAAATATATATTCTGCACAACAAAAATATATATCATCCAAGTTAATGAATATTTTACTCAGTGGCAGTGGCGGCTTGTCCTATGAGGCAGATGAGGCAGTGCCTCATCAAAAAAATTCTGAACGGTATATTTCTTCATTCCCTTTCATCATCACTTTTTTCCTCAATATTTTTCCCAATTTCACGTTCCTTGTATATTCATAACAAATCAAATCCTCTTTGACTAAACGGTTGGAGGCATGCCTAACGCAGGCTTCTTTGACTGAATTAGCATGTTATCTACTTCGATGACCTACGAGAACGTAATGGAAAACCGTTCTAAGATTAATCCGAGGCTGGCCTCTGCGCGATCTTAGCTGATCTGAGATCGTTTCGTTTCTGCGATGTCCAGAGGGTTTATATATCTACGGCTTTGAAGGCGGCTTCTCGAGGAATTAGAGGCTGGCCTCAGGTTTTTATTCGAGTTAATCGGGAAGCGGGAAATAGAAAAATAGGGTTAGTTCACTTTGTCGTTATTTAGTGGTAGCGCGTTTGCTGTGTATCGCGTATGATTATAATCTTTTTCAGGTGAATTTCTTCTGAAATATAAATCTTCTTTATCGAAAGTGACTAACAGATCGCGAAATGGATTTAGCGGGACCTAGTAATAGTAAATCTTTTGAAATTCCTAAGGAACATATTCGGTGTACTTGTGATATTGTTAATTTTTTAATAAATAAGCAACATTTTCGACTCATTCGTATGATGATAAATTATATTTAATTAAGGAAGTTAAGCGACCTGTTCCAAATTTGAGTAAATCTCTAGTGTCTAGTGGTGGGGTCGGTAAATCAAATCGGAGATTCCAAAATACGTGGTATGACAAGTACGACTGGCTTACTGGAAGTATTACTTTGAAAAAAATATTTTGTTGGCCGTGCATTTTATTCTCAGCAACTAATGGAAATTCCGACAGAGTTTGGTCGAAAAGTGGTTTTAGTGATTTGAAAAATTTATCTCGGAGTCTATCGCTACACAATAAAAGTGCTCAGCATATTTCATCTAATTGCAAGCTTAGAAAATATCGCCACAGCAATAGACAATGCGCGTCAAATAGAAATTGAAAATTTCAATGCTAGATTCAAAGAAAATCGACAAATTCTAAGAAGTTTAATAGATATTACGATGCACCTCTATATGCAAGAGTTACCTTTTAGGGGGCACGATGAATCGAATGAGTCTTTAAATCGCGGAAATTTCAAAGAATTGGTAGTTCTTGTTAGTAAATTTGACACGAATTTAAAAACCTTTTTAGAAAATGACACCAACAGTAAATCGGTAATTTCTGGTACATCTAAAACCATTCAAAATGAATTAATTGATTCGGTTGCTTTTGTTGTGAATAAACAAATCGAGGACGAAATATATATTACATTATTAATTTTTTTTTCATATGTGCCTCATCATACTATATTGTCACGAGCCGCCACTGCTCAGTGGAAGACTAGTATCATTCATTGTATCAAGCAATTTTTAAGCCCAAATAAGAAATTCACTGAACTGAGAAAGACTTTTTCTACTTGCAAGTAAAATTTATTTCATTAAATTAATGAAGTATTCCAACAGAATGATGCAGACCTCAATATACAGGGTGTTACTAAGAGAAATACTTGTATTCAAGGGGAAGATTCTTTGATTATATTTGATGAATGTATATGTCCTGAAAGTTTTATCTGAGATATGGAGTGATAAAATTTCGATAACGAAATCACTAGTAAAAAAAGAAAAATATTTGTTCATTACGAAACGCAACTTGATGAATAGAATACATATGCCAAATTTCATGGGGATGTGTGCAAAATTATCTCAGTTATTTAATTGAAAATAAGAATTTTTTTCTAAATTATCATCTTGAATATTAATAGTTGTAAGAATCATCCAGTTAAATTTTACATGTCGTTAAGGATCAGCCTGCAAAAGACAATTTCACATACAATAAAAAATATCTTACGATAATATTACAGTTTTGAAAAATAATCATATTCAGACAAACAATTTTAATATTTGACCTAGTTCCATTTCATTAGATGAGTTCACTTGTAAAAATTGTAAAATGTTATTCAATAGCGAAAATAAAATTTCTTCAATAAAAAATATTCCCTCGAAATTATTGTTCATCATTCAAAAGGAGAAATAATCTGTTGGCCATATAATGAAGCAAATGCATTTTATATTAAATCAAAATAATACTTGTGTGTGTGAATCCCGATATCGCATTCCTCCAAAACTATCTGGTACAGACTTTTTGATTGCTTGAATATTGGATTAAGGAATCATATCAATTATCCAAATTGAATAAAAGAAACTTTTAGTATACAAAATACATGTTTATTCAAATAAAAATACATAAAATAACAATAACAAAATTCACATCCTGAAATTTTATAGAACACTAATAACAGTCTTTCCATTATCAGTATAATGCATGCTATAAGGGGTAGGATAAGAATTTTCCTCTAAAGAATACAATTCAAAATTTCTTGAGTCATGTGAAATTTCTACTGCATAAGTCACCAATTATATGATTAGTCAAGATTCCAATTTCGTCATCAGTCAAATGTGGCAAAATTTGTAAATTTTCTATTCGGTTACCTGAAATAGATGATTTTGTACAACTTTATAATAATAGGGGCAGGAATTCACAAAAAGTTTTCCACATAATATGAGAAATAAAATAGAATAAGGCCTTGTTCAACGCTAACTACATAACTGAATTGGCAATGTCACTCTCAATTTTTTGGATCTGCTTCACGAGTTGAAAAGTGTTTCATTTATTTCCATTTTGGGAGAAAAAATTTGAAGATCATGAAAAATAGGCCAGAATGCAGAAACAATTAATACAACATGTGACATACAGTCACAAAAACACAAGAGTGACACGATTGGTAAATGTATAAGCTGAAGAAATTAGAATTCGTAAAGAGCATGTAACATATAAATGATTTCACAAACTTTGATAAAATTTTCCAGAGAACCTTCTCATTCACGGCCGAATAACTAGACTGCACATAATTTCTATTGTAGGCAATATGGTTCACTTACCTTCAAATATTGGCACCAAATGTGCTTAATTATTCTTCACCAACCAGGCTTCCATACCTGCACTGCCAATACACTAATAGTTTCTAACACTCTTACTTCCACAAAGAAGGCTACTTTAACAAGCTACGTCGTTGAATATGAGCTCCCTATACTAGTTTATATCAGCACGCACGATCGAAACAAGGACGCGGAAGACGGCAGTCGAAATGGTAATTGGTGTTCATGCCGACTGATAAACGGCAAAGCGCAGGCGCATTATTGGAGACATCGTAGACTCTTGAGTGAAACATCTGTTTATATGAACTGCAGAAAAGAATATTTGAAATAGGCGCATTTCTCGCATGCTCTATCGTTTATTCTCAACTAAGAAATACTCATTTCAATAAAACAAATTCCATTCAAATAAATGAGGAATTTATTACAAGCAACACACTTTATTCCATTCAAATCAAATAGATTGAAAACAACAAACAATGATTCAAAACAAATAAAAACTTTCCAAATAAATCATTTATTAGAATTGTGAACGAATATATTTTCAGTGTGCAACAGTAAATGTTTGATTGACCGACATATTTCGACAACTAACCTATCATTAAAATATTAAATTGTAGCTCATCTCCTTCGGATGTTACAGTATAGAGCTGGACATACTCAAGTTTGACACTGGATTCTCCATCAACCAGTCCATTCCAATCCATTGTGGTTCAGATATTTGAAAATAACCAGTTGTACAAAATGGTATCACGCTTAGAAAAGTTTAGAAATTAGTTATTACACCAGAACAAGCAAACTTATCTATTGGCGATCGTAACTTTCGATGTTCATTAGTAATCTCATGTTTTCTTTCTTTTTCCAAAAATATATCAATATAAAAGGCATTCGAATTTTAGGTGATTGGGTTGGCAAGAAGAGTTGAGCGAATCGAAGCTCATGCAGAAAAGTTGAAAAACAAAAAAGGATCACTACATGGGATAAAGGTTGATGTGACTGAAACTAAACAAATTATCGATGCGTTTAAAACTATCGAAGAGAAATTCGGGCCAGTCAGTATACTAGTCAATGACGCTGGTGTATTTGAAAATACAACATTAATTGATGGAGATGTGGAGAAGTGGAGAAAAACCTTCGAAATAAATGTAATAGGTAGGTGATAAATGTAACAGAATTCATTGATTCCTATTCGAAAATTTTAAAATTTCTCAAATATTTCATCAAAAATGCTTTGAAAACCGCAGTAACAACGAAATTTGTTGGATTAATATGAATCCAATCATCAGAGCGAAATCCTTTCGATGGATTTCAAACCAGGATCCATATTCGAAAAAAGTGAAATACACCACATTCCTTATTGAAATGCCAAGGAATATCATGTTTTACAAAAATAGGATCACTCATTGCTAATTAGAAATAATGATTCAAAAGCTTTTATGTATTCCCAATTGATTATAATCAGTCATTATTCGAAGCGATACATGAAAAATTAATTACCGTGCATTAATTAACTATATGAAGTTTTGTGCTTGATTCCATAATAAAATCACCACATCCCACTCAGGGTTATACTCGTACATTGAAATCATAAAATTCCAGAATCTGCTTGATAACGATATCTTTCATAAATGAAAAAATTTTTGGTAAGATCTGACGAATGGCCTATGAGATTTCGATATAATAGAAAGAAATTATATCGATCTACCTCATGGTAATGATTAACGTTATTTAGGTTCAACACCTACGATTTTGAACAATGAAAGGAATGGTTGCTGTTCGAAAAAGTTGTATATACACTGCTCAACAACTGATAGGGATCACTTACTTTTTCTAAATTTATTTCTGAAATATTCGCTCCAAGACTATACATTTAGTCAGATATCAGAGTAGGTATCTATTTTCAGTTGATAATATGGTTCACTTGAGAAAAGAATGAAAAAATGGAAAGTTGGAGAGCAAAAAAGACTTTATTAGGAACACTCAAAATTCTGTGTTTGAATAACATAAAAATTTTATGATGAAACCACAAGAAGGCTGAAGTTTCGGTTAAGCTAGTACCTAGTTGGTCCCCAACGAGCTCGTCTCAAGCATTCTACCCTAAGAGGCATACTTTCAATCAAACGATTTATAAAATTTTGGGGCAAATTTGTCCAAATATCCCTAAAGCATTAGAAAGGTCCTCCAGGTTATTGATCGGTTGTTCTAAGGTTGACAATTGTCTAGATATTTCAGACCAGACATGTTCGATGCAATTCATGTCTGGAGTGCGAGCTAGCCAGTCCATCCTATCAATAGCATGAGTTTCTAGCGCTTCATTAACCAGACGACTACGGTGTGGACGGGCATTTTCGTCAATTAAAATGAAATTCTCGCCCAAGGCAGCCACAAACGGATTATGGGTTCAATAATCATATCGTGATATCTCTGGCTGGTCATTGTGGTGTTCTGTAGAACAACCAACTCTGTGCGTTGGTTCAAATAAATGCCTCCCCATACACATATAGAACCTCCGCCAAAGGCTGTTGTGGGTACCATAAACTGTTCTGCATACCTTCGACCTCTTTCCCTCCAAGCAAGAATACGTCCATCGGAGTTGACCAAACGAAATCTAGACTCATCCGTAAATAAACAGCGGCTCCAATCTTCAACTGTCCAATTGCGGTGCTCCTCAGCCCATTGCCGTCGATGAACCAGGTGTTCCCTATTCAAACGGGGATGCTGTACCCTCCTACATGCTCTCAAACCACGAACATGTAGTCGTCGTCTTACACTCTGGTTCGAAATTAGAACTCCTGTTGCAACTCTCAGTGATCTATTGAGCCGCGACGCCGGGGAAGTGGGATTTCTCCTAGCATTGAGGGTCAAAAGACGATCTTGGGCAGCTGTTGTACAGCGCTGCCGACCTCCCCCATAAAGATAAGCTGCTGAGTCGTTTTGGATGAACCTATTCCAAGCCCGACTCACGACACTTTGCGAAACATTCAACCGCCGGGACACTTCTCGATGGGACAAACCTTCCTGTATCCACCGTATGATTTGGTCCAGTTGCACAGGAGCCAAACGTCTTCTCGGCATGACTGATAAGCTGATATTGTTCTCATTTCTTCAATTATTGTCACCTTATGTGTTTGAACGAGAGAAAAAATAGATTTAATAACAAATACCACATTGCTTTTCACTCCACCTGTAACAGCCTACAGATAATAATCGATTTTGTGAACAAGAGCCGATGAAGTGAGGAAAAATTTGATATAATCAACTCAAAACATCGTAATTTTTCCTTAGAGAACATATAATGTACAGATATTCACAAGATAACTTGAAAAAATACAAATCAAGAGAAGATGATAAGTGATCCCTAGCAATTGTTGATCAGTGTATTTAATGTTCCTTCGGACAGAAAAAACCCTTCACTACAGTGGATAATAGTAGTGATATATGTCTTATCTTTTTCATAGGTCTATCTACAGCTACTAGAGAGGCTGTGAGCAGCATGAGGAGAAACAAAATAGATGGTCATATAATTAACATGAACAGTGTTGCTGGCCATAGACCTGTGGGTTATGTGGGAGAAAATGTATATCCAGCTTCCAAATATGCCATCACTGCACTGACAGAATCTCTAAGGGTCGAGCTGCTGAAATCTGGAAGCAAAATCAAAGTAACTGTAAGTTTTCACGATCGTACATTCGTATTAAATATTTTTTGAATATCCAATTTTTATTTAGGATTATCGAAAAAAATATCATGT
The DNA here is from genome assembly GCA_030674115.1 of Micraspis discolor. NCBI lineage: Eukaryota > Metazoa > Arthropoda > Insecta > Coleoptera > Coccinellidae > Micraspis > Micraspis discolor. The sequence goes on along the minus strand of JARTUT010002190.1, from coordinate 784,458 downwards.
TTCCATAAGCATAGGGAATGGGTTGTTATGAATATGGATGAGAAGAGACATATCTCAAATATTTTCAATGCAAATCTGGTCGATTCCTGTGCGTCTGTGGTCGATTCCTTGGCTTTGAATAATATCGTGTCAACTGTTCCATCTATTCTTTGAACCGCAGTGATGAGAGCCAAAAGCTCGAAATACGTGTTTCGGGATATCAAAAACCTTTTGGCGATGTGTTCACTGATTTTTTATATTCAAACTATGGTTCCTATACATTAGTTGGAATATAGACTTATTTTTTCGAAGAAGAAAGATAAAGTACACTGATTGCATATCAACTCAGAATAATAAAGAGCAACATATCAATTATTAATCACACAGATTCCTATTGATATATATATATATATATATATTTTTTTTTTTGAAATTTTGGCTTACAATTTTGGATGGCAAATAATAGAACGTGTAGTGTTAACAGGGGTTAGTGAAGGGGTGCCATGCAATTCGGCATATGACATGAAAGCCTTGGGAAAAAACCTCAGTAAAAAAATCTGGCTCCCCGCATGTGTGCTGTTGTGTATACAAAATAAGCTGAAATGAAAAGACAAAAGCAGAAAAAAGAACTGAATACAAAAATTACGTATCAAATCTGTTTGAAAGTTATAATCCATTTCAAGAAATAATCGAAAACGTTGTGAATAGCCCTAAAACCATCTTGAAATTTATATATGGCACAATTATTGATGAGATGAGATATTGTTTCTTCTGCATATCCGTACGACCAGCATCTGCTCTCAAACGATTAAGAACTGTACAAATTTTTCTTGGAAGATCAAAACCAGGAATTTTTTCAGAAGGATCAGAAATGAGATTTTTGTTGAACATTTATGAGAGTTCCACTCAATCTTTCATAATTCTTTATCGCTAATATTCATATTAAACAACGTATTATACCAGAATGGTTTAAGTTACTTCAATCTGGGAATTCTATTTTGTGGAATGTATGAAATAAATTAGGAAAAAATGATATTTGTCCAAGAATTCAGAACTGCAGTCTGTAAGCGAATATGGGGAGGGACAATGTTAATTAAAACTGGTAACCAATGAACCGGTGTAGATCTTATGGTGCCAGTTATTATTCTCATGGATGTATTCAATTGTGCATCGATTTTTTGTGTATGAGCACTATTACACCAAACAGAGCAGCAATACTTAGCTGCAGAAAAACTAATGCTTGAGATGCTATGCAAAGAGTGGAAGCATCAGCACCCCAAGATGATCCAGCTAATTTCTGAAGAATATAATTCCTAGTTTTCAATTTTAGACTCAGATCATCTAAATGAGCCTTGTAATTGAGAGATGAATCTAATTCAACTCCTAAGTATTTAGGATAGAAATTATGTTCGATAGGAAGAATCATTGAAAGTTACAGCTAATTTCCTATATTTCTCATGATTATTCAGATGGAAACAAGATACCTCTGTTTTGTTGGGATTTGGACATAATCGCCACTCGATAAAATAATTCTTTAAAATTTCCAAATCAGATGACAGTATGTTTTCCAGAGTATGGAAAACCGAATGTTGGTAAGCAATTGCAATGTCATCAGTATAAACAAATTTCTCAGATGATGTCTCGTTTCTTTGATCGTTATTCATAAGATTAATGAGATGGGTATTTTAGATGGTATTGGGAATAACAGATTTCAGATGCTTATAAATGCTGCACAATTTGTCGGATTCGGTCCAATAACGAATTGAGACTTAACAATTAAGCTACTCTCGGAATAAGAGAGCAACGACCGTAGATATTTAAATTTGACCACGGATTTTTATTGATTGTAATTGAAAACTTTCATAATAAAAACGAAATCGTTCACTTTAGAAGTGGTAACCCATATAACCATAACTTTCCGGAGGCTAGCTCCCTGTTATTATAAACTTTGCAGCAAGATGAATACAAAAAACTGGAGATCTTATGTTTTAGTTGTATGTTTGTTTGAAGCAGATCTTAATTTTTAGAGCATAAGCCCAGGATTGGTGAGATCAACAGAAATATTTCAAGCATCTGGAGTCCACCTTGATATAAGTGAAGAAGCAGCACATGCTGCATTGAACCCGGAAGACGTAAGCTATGCGATCATCTATGCTTTATCTACACCGGCTCATGTTCAGGTAATATGCCTTTCGTTTTCGACGAATTTGTAATTAGTTAGCGCCCAGTATCTCGTTCCCGATTGAAGTTCATATTCCAGGGAACCCATAGCTATCTTTATTTCAAACTTATGTATTTGTTTTTAAAATTATCATTACCATGGAAGAGAATAGAATATCTGAAAAACTACTACCTTACTTAGCAGTGTGTAAATTGCACCTAATATCGCAAATTACTATTTTAGTGAGGTAATTAAGAAATCTGATGAGCACAATTTGAGGTCCTAATTTTTTAGAGTATTGATTTTGTTATTTAAGTGAGATCACATATTTCTGTTGATATGAAATAAAAAGAACATGAAGGTGATGATTCTGCTATCAAATTCACAAGTTACGAGAGTTGCTATTTATGTTTCGGAATAAGAGAACAAAAACAAATATAGATGATCGAGAATCTCTTTATTGTTTTTCAAAATATTCCCCATTCAGATCTATACACTTTTGCATGCCTTTGAACCAATATTGAATGTATGCTGGTCCCAATTTTGCCTAAGGTTGTCTCATGATGGTCTTGCAATATTAGTTGGCGCACAGCCTCAATGGTTTTGGCAACAACAACTGATTTTGTACGACCCTCATGAAATTCGTCTTGGAGTGAACTACGACCGCGGTTGAATTCAACATACGATCGATAAACACTGATCCTTGATGGAGCTTCATCGCCAAAAATTGAATTAAGTTCATCGATGCCCTGTTGTTGAGTTAATCCACGTTGAAAGTTGTAAAAAACAATCTCACGAAAATATTCACCATTAAAGTCCATTTTTTAAGCGAGATGTATCTTTTAAGTTAATGTTAACAACACAAATGTATGTCAAAACTTTCTGGCTATGTATAACCTCAAAAATATCAATCTTCACCATGTCAGTTGGCAGATTATTGCACCGCTAGGATTGTCGAATACAGAAATATAAAAGGCAACTCTTGTATATGGGTTGATTTTCCAAACATAATTAAATAGGTGTATTCTTAAATTAGAGAATTCTTCAATAATACTTAGTATCAAATCAAGATTAATTAACGAATAGAATTCATCTTGATAAGTTGTGGCCTTACTAAACTTGCCATCGAATTCCAATAATTCCAAAAATGATATTACTTCGTTCAGCTTTCCAAACATTATTCCCAGTACTTAATCCAGAATTATAATAATAAGTTTATTGCAATAATATAAGATCCATACAACTATCCATTATCCATCAAAAAGAACAAGAAAAAAAAAATTATACATTGCAAACGGTCTCACGTCAGTATAACTGTTATTACTGTGACACCGAAAAATCTCACAAAAAAAAATAAATACAAAAATTCGAGAAAAAAAAACAGTTCACCCATGTTCCACACACCGCCCATCAAAAAACCCATCATGGATTGAGCACCCCCTGAGGAGACAGAAACACATAGCATTGAATACAATTACATGTCAAATGGCAAGTAGCCTTAAAATCCACACTACGCACTTGAAGAGAGGAGCAGTTTCCGATAATTGGACTTGAACACCTCCGGTTTGCAGCACTTAAGATGAGGTGGTAAGCGATTATATAATGAATACACATTAAATGAAAAAGAACGACGAAACAAGGCAGTTCTGAAAACAGGTGGAGAAATCATACCTCTGAACCTTACATTGATATTATGAACATCCGATCTGAATCGTATTTTGTTCCACAAATAGGGAGGTGATTTAAAGTATATAATTGAGCGAAACATCACTGCAGAGTGTAGCTCACGTCTTTGCTCCATACTCAACCAATTGCAGCATTTCAACTTATGAATGACTGGTTCATACTTTCTAACGCCATAAATAAAGCGAAGACACGCACGTTGGACCCGTTGGATTCTCACCCTATCATCAACACGCAAGCAGGGACCATACAGCACGTCACAAAAATTAAAATGACTTAGAACGAGTGAGTCAGTAAGTAATATTTTCAGCTTCTGCGGCAGGAAATGCCTATGGGGGTAAAGACTCCTCAATGCAGTGTAGGCCCTCTGAACACATAATGATATATGCTCAGTGAACCGAAGTTCAACGTCTAGAATGACTCCTAAATTTCTAGCCGACTCAACAGCTGCAATTTCACTACCATTGACTCTCAATTTCAACCCTCTCACCACCTCAGCAGCCCCACCGCCAAAGACAAGAACCTTTGTTTTATCAGGATTTAGTACTAAATCATGCTTCAGGGAGTCCGTTGACAAACGATCAAGATCAGAATTTATCTCCCGATTTGCTCTAACAATATCTGAAGCCAGAAAAGAGTACAACAGCTGAGTGTCATCGGCGTACCGAAAGTCAGTACAAAACTCAAGTCCATTAGTGATGAAGATAGTATATATACAAAAGAGAATAGGTGCAAGTACCGAGCCCTGTGGAACACCACATCCCACAGTGCCTGTCTCAGATCTTCCCGACGATGTCTCCACATACTGACACCTATCTCGGAGGTAATCCCTCATCAGCTCAATGGCAGATGAAGAGAATCCTATGTGCCTCAACACTGCAATGAGTATCTGATGGTTCACTCTATCGAACGCTTTAGAATAATCTAGTAAAGTTAAAACACAAACCTCACCCGAATCCACTTTCGATATTATAGAGTCGACAACATCAAGAAGAGCCGTGCAACAACCAAAACCTCTCCTGAAACCTGACTGTCGAGCTGGCAAGATATTATACTTTTCCAGATGGGACCTCACTCTATTCACTAAGACTCTTTCAAAAATCTTTGCACAAGGCGATATTATAGATATCGGACGAACATCGTTGAAGGTGGTAGGTTTATTCACCTTTGGAAGAGGTAACACTCTCGATATTTTCCAATCCCCAGGAACCTCTAGTCCAGAATGCAACTATTGAAAATGTTGGTCAAAAACTTCAATATATGAGGGCTACAACGTATCAACATTTCTATATTTAGTCCATCCGGACCAGTTGCATTGGAACGAGTCGATCTCATAATTTCTGAAATTTCCTCCTCATTTGTCAGTGCAAAAACAAACTCCTCGCTGAACAAAGTGAACTTTTCTGAGTTGTAATACTCGACAACTAACCCATCATTTACACCCTGATCACGAACTACATTTAAGAACCATTTGTTCAGTTCCTCTGGAAGATCTATGTTTGATGGCAAATTTTTCTTTGATGGTCTATTATAAGCCGTTTTCATATGTGTCTTCCCCGAGAATCGGACCTTTGGATAAAGCTATTCATATCTTCCAATCGAAAGTAAAAATATTTTAAATTAATTGCTGAAAATAGCTTACTTCGGCTCAAACACAAATTTCCAGATCATCAGTCACGTCCGACGTTCACAGAACATTGTCACATATTTTCAATTACAATTTTAATCCATACTCCGTATAATATTTTGAAAATTCTTCAATTCATACGATTCGTAAGAACCCTGGTGAGGTATTCTCTTATAGTTTAACAGTCTACGATGTGTATTTAAGAAATTCAAAAATTTACCCAGCATAGAATCAGTTTTACAATCCCTAGCAAATTCATTTCACCCTGTCGATTCCTACTCTGAAATAACAATTGTCGTTGACATTTTAATCTTATGTATTGTAATCGCAACCAAACAATAAACAAATCAGAATGAATATTTCGCAGGTAGGGATTTGCAGATAGCAGATTATACTTTATTCGGGTTTTACATTTCAATTTTCACTCCACAAAGAAACTTAGGAACGACCGTGTAAAATTCATCGTGCTTGGTTGTATGTATTTATATAAATGAACTATCAAAATATGACTACCTATATTAATCATTCGTAATCAATGGATATTTTCATAAAAACCTTTTTGCAGGTAGGATTTCCTCACGTATAGTGTAATCTTTCTTTTAATTCAGTTCAAACGGCCTCAGAAATCACAGAGAAACGAACTATATTTCTAAAATAGTGTTTTTAAAATTCCATTTCTTCAATTTTCATCTAACGTAATCTTGACATTTCTGTTATGTTCGGGCAGTAGAAACCAATTTTCATATTCAAGTAGAGACATAAGACCGAAATTTTCCGTTTTGAAAGTCGAGAATTATTCCATTCTGTCACAATTTCCACGAAGAAACCCGAACGGGTTTCGAGATCAATCGTCTTGAAAACATAGACCTTGCAATTGTATAGAATCACAGAATAAATCCGTTCCACTCGGTTTATGCGGGAATAACTGGAAATTGAGTAGCCTCTATTTATGTGCACATCTTTAGAGCTTTATCGAATAATAACAATTTTTTATTCAACTTTAGTAAAATTCACGGAAGGTGAATCGATGCTGGAGGTGAATTAATATTATTTTGGTTTTTTTTTTTGAAAAAGCACCCATGCGAATCAATTATATACTGGATGTCCCATATGCGTTGCCTATTATTAACAAATACTTTCCATCGAGATATTTCGGCTGTTTCTGCTTACGGGTTCTTAATTCAATAAAATATTTTCGATTCATATACAGGGTGTCACATCTATGTTGCGCATTCCTAGCGCTGACTTTCACCAGAGTTTTCCTCAAGTTTTCGTGGTTTTCCGCGTACGGGAGCTAATTTCAATAAAATGTCATACAGGGTGTGCGATTTACAAGTCATTTTGGTATTTTTTGAGCTATTTCGGTTTTTTTGTGCTTCTTCGGGGTTTTTAGCCTTACTTAGAGAGTTTTTACGCCCTTTCGGTTTTTTTCGCGCTCCTTCGGGGTTTTTTGGGTTCCTTCGGATTTTTGCGTTCTTTTGTGTTACTTCGGGTTCATTCGTGTTTTTCGTGTTCTTACGTGTTCCATCGGGTTCTTTCGTGTTTCTTCCATTTCTTTCATGTTTTTTCGATTTCGACGGGGTTTTTGCGTTCTTTCGAGTTTTTCGGGTTCCTTTGCGCTTTTTGCGATCTTTCATGTTTCTTCGCGTTCTTTCGTGTTACTTGCGTTCTTTCGTGTTACTTCGGGTTCTTTCGTGTTTCTTCGGGTCCTTTTATGTTTTTCGCGTTCTTTCGTGTTTTTTCGGGTTCTTTCGTGTGTTTTCGCGTTTCTTCGTGTTTCTTCCAGTTCATTCATGTTTTTTTCTCTTTCGACGGATTTTTTTGCGTTCCTTCAGGTTTTCTTGGGTTCCTTTGGGATTTTTGCGATCTTTCGTATTTCTTCGCGATTTTTGTGTTTCTTAGCTTTCATTCATTCGTTTTTGGGTTCCTCTCGGCTTTTTGCGTTCTTTCGTGTTTCTTTGCTTTCAACGGATTTTTTTGCCGTGTTTCGTGTTTCTGTGCGCTTTATTGATCTATGGGCCTCATTTATCTATGGTCTGTATTGATCTATGGGCTTATGGATCTACTGGCCTATATTGATCTACGGGCTTATTGATCTACGGGCTTATGGATCTACTGGCTTACTAGTATACATTTAGTTCCGCAATTTTTTCCACAGGGATTTGGGATTCCTTTCGTTCCCTACTGAATATTGTAGATAAGCTTTTTTTCTCGAATCACGGCGGCCGATGTCTCATTGCGAATTTTCCTATAATTTTCCCAATTTTGTGATGTTCTATCCCGTTGAAACTTGTGAAGCGCTTTATGCTTGAGGCGAGTCATAATCTGAATTGTGGATGTGATCCACGGTTTGAAGTTCTTTCGACATTTAACAGTTTTAATGGGCGCCAATTCATCAAAAAGATCTAGCAATAAACGATTAAAGTGATCCACTTTACCATCAATATCACCTATGTATATTATATTCTCGAATGGAGTAGCCATCAAGTAATCTCCCAAAATATCCTGTTCTATCCGACGCAAACATCTAGACTTATAACTTTCCGCATACGAGTCCGCCTCCCCACCTACAGCCTCACCATAAACTAGCCAGTGATTTGAAATCATGTCCATGTTCACTCTGTCATACCGAAATTTCCCTTGGGATTTTTTTTCAACGATTATCACATCCAGTAAAGATGCCGACCCAGGACCAAAACATGTAGGGCCCTCAACAACCTGCACCAAGTCAAATAGATCAATCGAACGTTCAAAACCCTTTACTTTACTATCATCCCGAATCAAAAAATTGACGTTTACATCCCCACCGCAAATCAACTCATCACATTCCGCTATAAATGATGAAACAGTTTCCTCAAACGATTCCACAAACCTAGGAAAACTTCCCTTGGGCGGTCTATAAAGCGTTCCTATGATGAAAACCCTCCTATTATGCTTGAACTTTACCCAAACCTGCTCCAAGTTTTCTGAACAGTCACTTACAATTACTTCATACGTTATTCTATCCGAAAGAAATACTACCACTCCGCCCCCCCTTGATCCCCGATCTAGCCTGACGCAGCGATAACCATTTATACTTACTGATTCAGTAGGAATGAAATAATTCAGCCAAGATTCACTGAGCCCTACAAAATCAAACCTTTTACTCATCAAAAGAGTTTTCAAATCTGTCAAATGGGGAAACAAAGATCTGACATTGAAAAAACAGAAAGAAAACTGAACCATTCTCACTCACCCGACAATTGACAATTGTCAGTACAATTCTTTATATGTTGAAGCTGATTCTTCATGGATGTCTGTTCCAACCATTACCATCAACGAGAATGATTATGAATTCAAACAATAATTCCTTAATTTCCCTACAAGATATCGTTTTTAATATTGAATGAGAAAATTTAATGTACTCAGTATACATATAGGAAAATAAAATAGTAAAGATAGATTTCACCTCTGGATATACTAATTGATTCGATTATTCCATATCGGCTTGTCTTATTCGTTGAAATTTTTTTCAGGTCCAGGAAATTACCTTGAAGTCCATCAGATCAGATGTTTAGTAAACCCGTTCGGAATTAGTTCAATATGTTTCTCAACTGGAATGTCTTCTTCAATTTAAGACTATTCTGAAATTAATATTTTGTGCAAACTTTTGTATTATTACCAATAAGAAAATAAATGAATCAAATAATTCGTGACTTAATTTTTACTTTGGGTTGATGTTTAATACGGTTTTGTAAGAGATTTTGGTAGTAATATTCATTTTCCATTTGACTGGTATGTTCAATAATGAAAATGTAATTACTCAAGGTGAGTCTAGGTGTGCTATGCCACCACTGGACACCATTTGAGATCACAAGAAAATAATAATAATAATTAACTAAACCGAATCGTAATACTTATGAGTGCAGAACCATTAGGCGGATTTTGGCCACGAACGTGAGTTACATATTAGAATCCTCCAATATGTATGTAATATACGTTGCTATCCCAGTATATCATATTTCCATGATACTAGGAATTCACCTAAATAGGAAGGGAGGTACTATGCAACCTAGAGACTAGTTCTCTGTTAGTTAAGGCATTATTGTTTCCATTGTTGTGACTTTAACATTGTCCGCTTTGTACAATAGTCAAATAAACTTTTTCAAAATTAAAGTTTAGAATCACTGAACGTAAGTCGTGCTTGATTGAGATTGCAATTCTGTAAATATGAATACTCTAGCTCAGAACGATAGTCTTCTATTATATATATATATATCCGCTCTACAGCGTTCTACGCCCTGCGGTGCCAAGTCTCCATCTCTGTATATCCTCCCAATCTCCCAGTCTAAGACCTCTTTCCGACATTGCTTTGCTCACTGCCTGTAACCAAGTTATTTTTGGTCTTCCCCGCTTTCGTCGATCTAATGGACTCATATTTTTTTTCGGTATCCTGTCTTCGCCCATTCTCTGCACATGGCCATACCAGCTGAGTTGTTTGATCTTTATATCCTCGATTAAAGTGGTGTTTGCATTCATTATCTCCCTTATTGTGATGTTTGGAATATGTTGGAGTCTAGAAATCCGAGCTGATCGTCTCCAAAAATCCATTTCCAGAGATGTTAGTTTTTTCCATTGTCTTTGATGTTAGTTGCCATGTCTCACAGCCATACAGAACAACACTCTTGAAGATAGTGTTGTATATTTGTCGTTTCTTTTCTTTAGATATTTTATTTGACCGTAATATCGAATTTAAGGCACCAATTATTTGTTTTCCCTTTATTAATCTTTCTTCTATCTCTGTTTCTGTTCGGCCAGTGTTAGTGATTTTGATTCCTAAGTATGTATACTCTGTTGTGGTCGGTATCTGCCTGCCATCCTGCAGTTTAAAATCCTCTGTATCAGATCCGACACAAATATACTTGGTCTTCTGCATATTCACACTTAATCCCCATTTTTCATATTCTTCGATCAAGCGACGCGTCATAAATTCCAAATCACCTCCGTCTTGGGAGACAACGACCTGGTCATCAGCAAAATGCAAAGTGTACAAAGTCGTCCGATCACCCAGTTGGATCCCCATTCCGCGACATGATCTTCTCCAATGCTTCAATGCTTCGTTCAAATAAATTTTGAACAGCGTTGGTGACAGGCTGCAACCTTGTCTCAATCCCTTTGATATGTGAAAGCTGGAGGATAATTGATTGTTAATTTTAACCCTTGAGGAGGAATTTTCATAAAGCTGTTGAATTGCTCTTATTAGTGTCACGTTTACCGAGGACCCTTCCAGCACCTGCCAGAGCTTAGTGATGGGTACACTATCATAGGCACTTGTCAGGTCAACAAACAGCAAATGAGCGTTTCTGCCAGTTGCTATCTTCTTTCAGTGAGTTGGTTGAGCGTGAAAATGTGGTCTATACAGGATCTCCCAATTCTGAATCCAGCCTGCTCTTCTAATTCATTTGGCTCATATTCGTTTTCAATCAGATTTTTCAAGATTTTACAGTATAACCTGCTGAATGTGCTTGTTACTGAGATACACCGATAATTTTTACCATCACTTTTACTGCCTTTCTTATGAAGGGGAGTTATCCACGCTTCTTTCCATTCACTAGGTGGATTTTCGCCGTTCAGGTACTTGTTGAAGAGGTCTTTAATCATATTTCGTAATTTTTCCGTTCCATTTTTAATCAGTTTGGCCGGGATTCCTCCTGGTCCAGTGGCCTTTTTGTTTTTCATAGGCCTTATGGCTTTTTCTATATGTTCTTCAGTGAGTGTTTCTATTGTTCCTTGTTCTGTATATCTTTTGGGAGAGTTATTATATTATATTATTATATTCTGAAAATTCGAGTAAAAATATTTTTCTCTATTTCAGTGTCGCAATGAGATCAGTTCTGTAATGAACTCTGTTAAACGTAATTTAGGTGTTGCATGTTTGTAAGATTTATATTCCAACGTGACAACGCCGCATACCCCTGTAATGGTTATGCCTACCATCTAAGCTACTTTAGGGAGGTTCAAGCCCCTAAATATATTCAACTTTCTCTCGGCTGTCACCAAACCCACTCGGCTCCAGAGAGTGCACAAAGTACCTCGGCTAGCTCTAGAGCTGAGACTACTTATAAAGGGGCGCCACTCTCTTTTATGATAATACAAAGAAAAAAAACTTTAGAAAGCACTGACGTGAGGTCAGATTGCTTTGGCGCTCTTGTTGAGCTACTTGCGAGTAAATATTCAAACCTTAACAAATCTATAAGCTCTCTGATCGGGTGAACAATAGTCTTTTTCCGTACTATGGGACAATGTGATGTAAATATGAAAGCCTAATGAATAAACAAACCTTTATCTCAATTTGAAAATAACTACTCATAATTTTCACCAAATTTTGTTCTATGCTTCTCCTAAAAACTTACGTCATTGCTTTTCTGAGTTTTGACAACGCCATCAAATTCTTTCTCTATAATAAAAAATTTTTTGATTAATATTACGTCTGTGCTTTTCTGAATTTTGACAACGTCATCGACATCGAATTCTACCTCTATGAATTCTATGAAAATTTTGATTGATATTACGCCAACTGATACTTATATCTAGGTCCGCAAGTTGTCAAACGATGTCAAACTGTGATGGCAAATCTTTCAATGACTAAGCTCGGACTTCATGACGTTTCTATTTTTCTCTTGAGTAAATGAAAAAAATGATAATATCTTCAGAAGGGGAAAAGCTACGACAATGAAATTTGAGGATGAGTGAGATATCGGTAACCTCAATATATATACGGATTTTTATTTAAATCTAAATGAAGTCTTAGGAGATATTAAGTATTGAAAATTTTTTTTTTGGGAATTTTTTTAAAATTTTCTAGCGTGACGATTTCTGCGAAATTTTGCAAGCCATTTCGTTTCAGCCTCCCTCAATAACTTTCCAAGTATCAACTTGATCGGATGGATATTCTAGTAGTTATTGAGGAAACAAAATTTCAGATGCTCATAACTACTGAACCATCCGACGGATTTGGCCCAATAACGAACTTGACCGAGATACTTGGACAATTAACCTATTCTGAAAATTTGAAAACTCTAGCTGATTCCTTTTGGATGCTAGAGAGGATACGGCCGGCCGGCCGGCCGGACAGACTCAACTTTCGCCACGAATTCTTCATCAGGGAGTCGAACCAAATCGATTGAGACCATTTTCGGCTCGATATTCCAAAATTACAGACATTCGGGCGAAATGATAGGCACTCTGTTCGGGTGAACAAGAGCGCCAAAAAGAGGAAAGTACACTAAAGATCTCAGGGTCGCAAAAGAGAGAAAATAACGAACGCACTCTCAGGATGCCAAACGAGCCCGATCACACAAGCGGGAGGTAGTGGCTGGTAGAAAGAATATAGAGCAATTATTTAATAATATAATGAGCCCAAATGAAATACACAAGGTCCCTCAAACGAGGATACATCTTACTGAAGGTAGATCACTAACTAGTTCTTACTTCACAACCCGAATATTCGATATAATGCTTTATCTCTTACTAAACAAACAGTAATATCACCCCAAGGTATATACTTAGAGCCTCGATGGTAATCGTTACAAATAGCTCTTTACTTATATCTAAGCGACCTTCTCGATAGGTCGGGTTTTATGTACTAAACAGTATTCACTGAATTGGGCCTCTTTGATACTAATCAATCTTAACTAAATTCTACAGACTTACCTTCTATAACAGTCTAGGTCGTCGCTTGACTGAAGTACAAAAGGATATAGTTTCTTAACCATAACTATTCTCACAGTCTCGTAGATGGAAACTGGGCTCAAATATATTCCTGGGCCAACGTAGTACAATTTCTCACAATAATGCCCGGTAGACGACAGGTGTGGTATCTTAGATGGCAAAATCTGGTGGAGGTCCCCAAAGACAGCTTCCACGGCAATTCGACGGTGATTCAAAATCAGCCTAGACAAACAGCTCGAAGACTTCAAAGACAGTTCAGAATCTGCGGTACCTCGCAACGGTACAATAATAATTCCCAATTCGAAGCAGAATGATGCTAAAATACGAACAAAAATCTAGAATACCTCGTGACAAACATAGGTTAACTCACCAATCCCACGTCGTTTTTCCAAACAAATACGCCACTCCACTAAAGCGCAAAAATCTAACCAACGAACAAACCAAACCAACATGATAAGATTTCTCTCAGGGCTTCAGTTAAAATCCTGTTCAGATCCGCAAATTTGCGATTAATTACTCCAGGACATTTCAACCAAATATGCGGGAAGAACGATGTCATTGACAACCTACGTCACACGATGGCAGACTAAGACCACCGACAACGGCGTCCATCGAAACGTACGAGATAAGCTGGCAAACTACTACGACTAACGCCACCAGTTCGGTTTGCAGGTACTAACTGGAGCGGGAATTTTGAAACCGTGACACGGCTCTCGGTACTCGTTGAGAAAGGTTGTTCACGAAACCTCTCGCCTTTCAGTTCTCGTAGAGAAAGGTCGTTCTCGAAACAAAAGTTAAGAAATAAACCAGCTGTAAGTTACCCTGTGTTTTTTTTCTACTCGTCACGAAAATCGAATTAGGTGCTCTGTTTCTGAAGTAATTTTGCTGACGACAGAACCCTAAACATTGGTCCTTCGAGCCGGATACTTCGTATAAGAAAAAATCTTCGAAAAGCCCACGTGGTTCTTGCTACAAAACGCAAACCCAACAAGCAGTCCCAGCTCCAGACGAAAGCTCAACAGATCGTACCAGGTCCAGACTCGAGTTCAACAACGAACAGAAAAACTCCCGAAAGCGAAAATTAAAAGGTTAGTCAATTCAGGATTATTGTAGCTCTTGATTCATGAATTTGCCATCACTTGCACAAAAATTTAAGGTAGAATTTTTTTTTCCTAACATCATTTCTAGTGGTGTTTCCACGATTTTGTAAATCAATATTTCCTAATATCATTTTCAAGTTGTGTTTCCACGTTTTACCGATCAATATTTTCCCTAATATAATTTCAACATGCACTTCAACGTTTTCGAATTAATAGTTCTTGATATCGTTTCAACCTGTGTTTCCACGTTCGTACATTAAATTCAAAATGTCGACAGAATTGAGCAAGCTGAAACTTCGTTCAGGCTAGATTTCAAAATTATTTGAATGACTTTCAACTCAACACCGAAAATCTTAATCAGCTCGAAACTCGTCTCGAAAACATAAACGATATATTGACCGAATTCGAATACGTGCAAGCTGCAATCGAAGCAGCATCATCCCTAGAAAAATCCTTTGATGAACAGGAGTCTTCCAAAGAGCGAGAAGCTTTCGAGGACCAATATTTTGAAGCCATATCACAAGCAAAAAACATATTAAAGACCAATTCGACGCCGCCTGTTTCAGTCAGAACCAATAATGTTAATTCTGAGTCGGGGCCGAGTTCATGCGCCCCTAAATTACCTGCTTTGAGAATTCCCGAATTCTTTGGTATATATAGTCAATGGCAGAGCTTTTATGAAACTTTCTCCGCGCTGGTCCATAACAACGAGAATCTTCGAAATATTGAGAAATTTTATTACCTTCAAAGCTCGCTTAAGGGTGAAGCAGCCCAAGTGATCACATCGTTACCAGTTTGGGACGCCAATTATTCTAAAGCTTTCAAATTATTGAGTGACCGATATGCTAATCGAAAGGCTATTGTGAACGTACACCTAAGAGAAATATTTGAATTACCTTTGATCACAAAAGGATCTCATTCTACGTTGAGAAAAATGTTGGATACTTTCTTGACTAATTTCCGTGCACTAGAATCTTTAAAGGAACCGGTAGATCAGTGGAGTACGATTCTCATTTATTTATTGGTCGCTAAGTTAGATTTTCATTCTAGAAAGGAATGGAAAAATTATTCAAAACGTATTGATGAACCCTCACTCGATGACTTCATCACATTTTTAAATCAGCAGTGCAATATGCTCGAATCTCTTTACGGTAAAACCATAAACGTCAATCGTCACAATGTAAGCTCGAAAATATTTTACACAAATCAAGAAATCAATAAGAAAAGGTCCTGTCAACTTTGTGACCAAAACCATCCCATTTATTTTTGTAAGGCTTTCAAAGATTTATCCCTAGAAGGTCGCTACGCAGAAGTGAAAAAATGGAAACTCTGCTCCAATTGTTTGAGAACTGGTCACAGACAAATGAAGTGCAAATCCAAGGGATGTCGCGTGTGTAACAAACGCCACAACACACAACTGCATAAATTCCATCGCAACAAAACCGATTTGAATGAATCGCCGAATCATAACAGCGTCGGATCAAACGTGAATATGATTCATATAGAACCGAATAGTACGCATACTGTTGACCATCGGGAAATGGAAAATAATGAATATAATAATTTATACAGTCACAAATCTGCGCAATCCTCGGTTTTATTATCAACGGCCTTGGTTGACATTGTGCTTCCTAGTTGCAACGAGAAATTCACCGCCCGAGTGCTGCTTGACAGTGGTTCGCAATCAAATTTTTTAGCAAAGTCTTTGGTGGAAAAGTTGAATTTGCCCACACACAAAACTAAAGTAGGTACCTATCTGTGGAATCGATCAAATAAAAACCACGATCTCGGAACAAACTTACATTTCTCTTTCGTCGAAACAAATGGAATTCAAAACTAAAATTAAATGTCTTGTCGATAAAATAACCGATTTCTTCCCACATGAAAGTTTTGAAATCTCCTCCTTAAATATTCCTGAACTACCTCTAGCTGATCCAGAATTCAATTTGGCTGGAAGGATTGATATTTTGATCGGTTTTTCCCTTTTCTTTGATCTGTTATTGTCGGGTCATATCAAATTAGGAGATGGGTTACCGACACTTCAAAACAGTAAGTTAGGTTGGATAGTAGCTGGAAATGTACCAAAAGTGCAACGAAAGAGTCACAATTAATATTAAGGATAATTAAGGAATATTTCCTTAAACGACGTGTTGTTTGATGGCCCAGTGTTGCAAAATGATCTGTTTTCGATTCTTATTCGCTTCCGTAAGCACGAAGTAGTGTTGATTGGGGATTTGACCAAAATGTACCGTCAGATTTTAATTCATCCGGATCATGTCAATCTACAGAGGATCGTTTGGCGCGAAAATCCCAATCAGAAAGTGAAACATTTCGCTCTATCGACACTCACATATGGCGCGAAGCCGGCATCATACCTTGCAACTCGTTGCTTAAAGCAAATTTCATCAGAGAGGCGCAATGAATACCCCCAAGAATGCGACATTATAGATAAAGATATGTACATGGACGATGTTCTCACCGGAGCAGCTAGCGTGGAGGAAATGACAAACATCCTGCAGAACATGTCCAGGCTATTATCGGAATATAAGTTTGAAATTAGAAAATTTCTGTCCAGCCGATCAGAGGTTTTACAGAACCTAAGGCCTACGAGCGAAGATAAGTACGTCATATCTGACGACACCTCCGCTAAACCATTAGGAGTATCTTGGCTGCCCTCCTCTGATGTTTTCCAATACAAGGAGGAAGTCTTTAAGGGCAGTGAACCGACGGTAATCACAAAAAGAAATATTTGTATAATTTGTATAATTGTCTTTCATAGCAAAAATATTTGATCCAATGGGCTTGCTTGGCCCAATTGTTATCCGGTTTAAAATATTGATGCAGTTACTGTGGGAGCGTAAACTCGAATGGGACGAGGAAATTCCTCCGGATATCCACACTATCTGGATTCAGTTGAGAGCTGAGCTAGCTGAAATTCACGAGATAATTATACCACGTCACGTACTGATCAATTATCCGACCAATATCTAAATTCATGCCTTTAGTGATTCTAGTGAAAAGGCTTATGGTTGCGCCATATATTTAAGATCGGTAAATGAAAATCGTGAAATTATTACTCGCCTTCTCTGCGCAAAATCCAGAGTCGCTCCGTTAAAAACGATCTGTCTGCCACGGTTAGAGCTGTGCGGTGGAAAAATTTCGTCACCAATCGAGTTTCTGAGACCCAACAGCTGATGAGTGCTGACAAGTGGCATTACCTTTCGTCCGATCAAAATCCCGCGGACATTTTATCTCGTGGATCTCTGTTCAAAGATCTAGGTTCCTCGTCATTATGATGGAGCGGACCACCATTTTTATCTCGTCCTGAA
Source organism: Micraspis discolor (assembly GCA_030674115.1). Classification (NCBI taxonomy): domain Eukaryota; kingdom Metazoa; phylum Arthropoda; class Insecta; order Coleoptera; family Coccinellidae; genus Micraspis; species Micraspis discolor. The sequence goes on along the minus strand of JARTUT010002190.1, from coordinate 766,869 downwards.
TCTGAATGGCCAGCACTTACGCACATCTCACACTATTCTCGAAACTCCGCTTCTATAGCAGCATACAAAGTCCCACGCCCAACCTGCCTGATTAACACTGATTGGCAGGACTTAGATATTTTCGGAAGATACTGTAGCTATTCAAAGCTTATCCGAGTTGTGGCTTACTGTACAAGATTCATTAAAAATTCTAGAGCGAGTAGAACGTCTGCTCAAAAAATAGTCGGCGGTTTAACTAGCAAAGAACTTGATAGCAGTTTGATTTTGCTCGTCAAATTAGTTCAATCTGACGCCTTTTCTTCGGATTTAAATCGTCTCAAGAAAGATCAAGCGGTACTAACAACGAGTAATTTAAAATCTTTATCTCCAATTTTAACTAGGGACGGTCTGATTAGAGTTGGAGGACGTCTCGAAAATAGTCGAATCAGTTTCAACCAAAGGCATCCCATTATTCTGCCAAACAAGCATAATTTCACTAAGCTTTTGATAAGGCACGAACACTATCGTTGTTTACATGGTGGAGTAAACACCACACTGTCGCATATAAGGCAAAAATTTTAGCCCGTTCACGGCAAATCAGCGATTAAAAATTGTGTAAGAAATTGTATAAAATGTTTTCGAGCTAATCCATCCAGCTTAGCAACGAAAATGGGCCAGTTACCAATATCTCGCGTCAATCCAGCTCCTCCATTTTTGCATTCTGCGGTCGACTTTGCTGGACCATTTGACTTAAAGGATAGCAAACTTAGGAATCGCAAAACTATCAAGGGTTATTTGTGTACCTTTGTTTGTCTGAGCACAAAGGCCATTCATATCGAACTGATTTCGGATTTGTCTAGCGAAGGATTCCTGAGTATGTTGAAACGGTTCGTTTCTAGACGAGGTCTTTGCTCCGATTTATATTCCGATAATGCGACTAACTCTGTCGGAGCTAATAACGAGTTGAAAGCCATTCAAAATATTACTCGAAGCGATGAATTTTCAGCTTATTTAATTGGTAACAAAATTGACTGGCATTTCATACCAGCTCGGTCCCCCCATTTTGGCGGTTTGTCGGAAGCCGCCGTAAAATCGTGTAAACACCACTTGAAAAGAGTTGTTGGATGTCAATTGTTGACCTATGAGGAATTTTATTCAGTTTTGACGCAAGTGGAAGCTGTTCTGAATTCTCGACCTATAGTAGCCCTCTCGACTACACCCGAAGTGCTGACTCCGGCTCATTTTTTAATTGGTCGACCACTGACTGCTGTGCCACAAGCGGAATTGTACGACGTCAAGGTCAATCATCTGAAGCGCTATCGTCTGATGCAGCAGATATTTCAAAGTTTTTGGTCCCGTTCGGCCCAGGAGTATCTCCACACGTTGCAGCAGCGCTCAAAATGGCAGTTCCAGAAAGATCCTGAAGTCACGGTTGGTGCTTTGGTCCTCCTGAAAGAAGATAACATTCCTCCCCTGTGTTGGCTCATGGGTAGAATTGTCGAAGCCTATCCTGGTCGAGACAATATTGTGCGTGTGGTGAAAGTGAAAACAAGGTGCTCTGTCTTCAAACGCTCTGTAGCCAAGCTATGTTTACTGCCACAGCAGGAATAATTTGTGGGTAATAATGTCTTCATACGGGCAATAATGTATATCGTACTGATTACTATTCATGTTTGTTACATGTAGTTCAATAAGTTAAGTAGTTCGATAAGTTTAAGTAGCTTTGGTTTATTGAAAGGTCCGACCTTTCAAAGGGGGCGGCATATTAAACGTAATTTAGTTGTTGCATGTTTGTAAGATTTATATCCCAACGTGACAACGCCGCATACCCCTGTAATGGTTATCCCTACCATCTAAGCTACTTTAGGGTGGTTCAAGCCCCTAAATATATTCAACTTTCTCTCGGCTCTCGGTACTCGTTGAGAAAGGTTGTTCACGAAACCTCTCGCCTTTCAGTTCTCGTAGAGAAAGGTCGTTCTCGAAACAAAAGTTAAGAAATAAACCAGCTGTAAGTTCCCCTCTGTTTTTTTTTCTACTCGTCACGAAAATAGAATTAGGTGCTCTGTTTCTGAAGTAATTTTGCTGACGACAGAACCCTAAACAAACTCATTACAGCATTGTTTTCAGTTATATTTTTCGCTTTGTGGTTGACAGCACTTACATTCTTTCCTTTCGAATGTCAACACGAGTACTTTGAATGTCAATTTTCGTATCAGTCACCCCAACTGCGAAAATAAAATACAAAAGGCATTAGGAGGTATAATCTGAATTTTAAATGCATGATCATTGATATTCGACTAAATTTCTCACAATTTTTCAAATGACTGAAATAGAGTAAAACTAACGTTGCAGAATTATTAAAATTTCTCACAATTTTGACCAACATCATGCGTTCAAAAACTCGCTCCTCATGCGTTCAAAAACTCGCTCCCTCGTCGCTCGTTTTCGAATTTCGCATTCGTGTTGGAATAGCTGCCCATTCTGCAACTTGTTTTAGAATATACTATTTGAATTTACCTGTTGCGTACCACAGTTAGTTTACTGGGGCTTTTCTTGGTGAATCAATCTTCGATTGACTAAGTTGGAATCTTAGAGGTTCAAAGATATACGTCGATACTAGAACGGAGAATCGAAATTTGACTTGATACTGCTGGGTTAGCTCAAAGTAAAAACACTATTTAAGAACAACAATAAAGTACCTTTATTGTTTCGTCAGTCTATAATTGAGCTTGATGTTTACAGTACGGAGGTTTGAGTGATTCTGCCTAAAATACATCTGTTTTAGTTTTTATATTCTCATCCTTCTGGGGCAAAAATGGGGTACAAACATTCGAGAACATTATAATGGAATTCCAAGAGCCGCCTTCTTGGAAGATCCTATTCTCAAGCATATAATGGGACCACCTGTGCCCCATTCAAAGTGTTACATTCCTTACCAATGAAATAGTTAAAAAGATTCCTTCAATATATTTGTTAACACTGAAATTGAACCTTCAGCTTTAAATGACCTGAGCGACCAAATATGCTCTTGGTCGACAGATATATCTGTTCAATGAGTAAAAAAGGATAGAACACAACTCTTTTGATACATATCAACCCTGAAATTGGGGTGTATTTTTTTACTTTTTACTCAAGCCAATTGTCTTCTCGGAAAAGATTGTTTTTGGTTAACTAAAATATATGTTCGATGAATTACACAAGGGATCGAACAGTACCTTCAAGATGAGTGCAGATCTCGGTATAATCATCTCTAGATGAGAAATTATTTATGAAAAATTACTTGCTTCCTCAATGATATCGATTCATTTCAATTTCGTCGAATTCAGTTGTGTTCACTTCCTATTCCTTTGCGTTTTCCTCCAATGGCTATAATTCTGAAATGAATAATGATAGAACGATGATGGAAAATGCAACATCTCCGCTTATTCAGTTTATCTTCATGAAGGAGGATTCAGATTGGAGTATAACAAAGGATAATTCAATTAATATACGGGAAGTACAGAGTTATAGTAGCCGTTAGCCTGGATTATTTTCCATTCTTTCCCGGAGCGTTTACTCCACCACAATCTGAATCAACCATCTCTCAGCCATAACTCTCTCTGACATGGGTTTCGTTGAAATAGGTGCAATAAATCAATCGGTGGTTTTGTTTGTTTTTCATTATACGTGTAGAACATTAATTTTTCGTGTTATAAGAAATAATCGGTGATGGGCTGGTTAGAGGAAAAAAATTTCCTTCATTCAAGTAATATGAGAAAATTAATTCACCGCCAGATAGCATTAAAAATCAATGATACGATGGTATCAATATAAACAGTGATGGGCAATGTGTGACAGTGATCAATAACAATTTTTCAATGAAAATTGATAAATATTATGATATTGTCAGCTTTTGTGAAAGCTAATTTTTTGCCTTCATAACGACATACGATATCTGTCGAAGCATTGGAAAGAAGAACAATAAGAGATGATGGCTATTGCCCAAATAATAATTTCAGAATAGTTCCATCATCAAAAATTTCTCTTCAACAAACATGACAATAATTAAATTCAAATTGGTGATCCAAAATTATATTTTTAAAGGCTTAATTGGTGGTAGCAGGATCAAAGAAATTTTCCATCTGAGAAATCGAAAGCTCTTATATTGGTTCCACCTCCGTGTGTCGACGTATGTCACAAAGTTACCATTTTGTTTATTTTCATTGCAGTCTTATAATTTCTTTCATGAAAAATACATACCTGAGATTTGTAAATTGTATTATTTATATAGAGGATAATGGGAGGATACAATTGTTTAGTCTAGCCCTGAAGATGGAAAAATATATTTCCGAAACGTCGGCGAACTGACATAGTTTTTTTCATTTTCCCGATTCTTTGATCCTGCTACCACCAATTAAGCCTTTAAAAACATGACAATAATGACAGTTGGACCTGAAACCCCGCCCATCCGCCATCTTTCTTTTTGTAAATCTTGTAGCTAAACTCTTTCCTTCAAATTGCGATCCTAGTTGATTACAGATTCCATTCGCACAAGGTTCCGTCTCGTGGCGCCCTCTAGTGCATTTTATATGAGTTTTCATAGGATTTCACGCAAGCGCAGGTTGAATCCCATATTTTTATTGGATTTTAAAACAAATGCATTTGAAATTACTATTATTTTAATCTGCTGAAGATTGTCACAATTTCAATAAAAAATATCATTTGATCAGAAAATTGTGACGATTTGCAGCAGATTAAAAGAATTATGCTCATTTCGAATATATCTGCCCTTCAAATCGAAGAACATACTAATCTTTAAAGGATGAAAAGAAATAAACAAAAAAGAAACTTTAGAAATATATATATATAATGCAGTAAATAATCAATTTACAAAAATTTCAATATCGAGGAATAGAATAAACGAACCAACAATAATTATGCAACCATTACTCATTAAGTTATGAAAAATACATTAAAAGAATAAATTACAATATTAGTGACAAATATATCAATTTAAGCATGAAATGTATTAGATTTATACTTTTATGACAGAAACAATTTCTTAAAGTCTATTTTCTTTTTCTTTTAGATACTTTTTCGGATGCCATCTTCATTATTGGATCATAAGATCTCATTGTTTTTTTTTCCCGATAAAATTTTATTAATAGTTCTGTCATAAAAGTACAGAATTAATTTCATGACAAAATCAATAAACTTATTAACTGAAATTCCATTAATTTGGCGTTTCAACGGTAAATCTCACATATCCGTTGAAGTATTCTAGGAATCTTCTGATAAATGATTTTTATAAAACCAACTATTAGTGGAATACCCAAAACTATAATCAATGACCATGAGCAGTTCACTTATATATAAATACCTTGTTGCCTCAAAGTTTCTTCAGGAGTTCTGGAAGGTAGAAAAAATATGTCATCATTATGAAGGCGGCTTACATAATCTGAAAGATTATTGAAATTACAAAATTGATAATCATAGGGAGTAGAATCAATTACTTGGCAAATGAAGTGTTGATAGAGCAAATCTTTTTAGCTTTCCATGTGGGTCTATACAATCCATATGAAAATGCTTTATGCAAATAACGTTTTTGGATGAATGAAGACATGGATTTCCGATTCTTTCCAACCAAACATTTCTAATACCCTCAACTTGTGTAATGAAAAACCTAGAAAGAAAACAGTGTTAGAAACTGTCCCAAATTTTTACTAATCAGAAATTACAACTACACGAATATGAAATTGCTACAGAAAATATTAATTCACAGTACATTTTTAGTGAGTTATAAGTTAATCCAAATCCACTGCTTATATGAATGCAACACATACCTTTTGACATTACTATCACTGTAGCAATTGGGAACACAGCAAGAATAAACCATTTCAATTAAATTAAATTGAATAAGTTGAAAATGAATACCTCTCTAGCTGAATAACACTACTTTTTGAATAAAAAATAAGTAGTCTATGTATGGAATAAACCTAGAACACGACATGGGAAAAAATGGCGTTGACATATATAACATGAAAGTTCATGCTCGTCAAGAATAGTTCATCAAGACCGAGATTCGATAAAATCCGTTTTTACCGATCACTAGGTACGAGAATTCCTAATTTACCAATCCGCTTCGGGAATGACTGAAGATGTCTCTGCCGCTCGTCGAAGAAAAACGTGACCACCTTTGTTGTAGGCGAGTTCCCACATGTCTGTAGTCTTCTCCATGTGGATAGACGTGTTACCAGGTTCACATTTAGCTTTATTCATTCTTCAATTTGTTAATTCTTACAGGAAGTTAGCATGTTATGAAAAAGTAGACATGCTTTTATGCATCGTTAATTGTGACGTCAGATAAATCAGAAAGCCAATCTTTGGGTAGAAAATTCGCAATTTTTGGCGCGAAAAGAATAAAATCATATAAATGAAAATTGCGTATGTCCAGTGGTTCTACCGTACACTCTCTGTTATTCGAAGAAGATGAGATGGAGTATAGTTTAAGATGGCGACCGGCGAACAATTGGTTGTAGAACGCTCTGAGAGAACGCTAAGATCAAATAGCAAAGTGGATAAAGTTTGCAGTTATTGCAACAAAAAAGTAACTGACAGTGTCCAATGCATCAAATGCAATGAAATATTCCACAATTCTTGCATGATGTTAGCGGCTGATAGAAAAAATGCAATTGCATTCATGAGACTAAGAATGAAGAACTGGAGGAAAACCTAGAGCAAGAAGGATTCACCGACATGCAGAGGGAAATTACCTACCTCAGGATGAGACTACATTATACCGAAGAACTTCTATATGAAACAAGGAAAAATAATGCAATCTTGATCCAAAATAATGAACTTCTAATAGAAAAAATCAAAAAAATGCAGGGAAAAGGTATATCAAATCAAAAATTTGACATTTCTACATTATCAAACAACACCAATTCTGAAATAGAACAGAAAAGTCAAGAGAAAGGTACACAGCAACTACGATACATTCCACCTAATATCGAAAACCATTACAAAATTTCTACCGAACAACGAAAGAAGCAATCACCGAATTTGACATCGGTGACAGACAACAATTCAAAACATCAGGTTAACCTCAATGTTTATCCTAAACAAGACATGAATGAAAACAAACCGGATGATCGGGAAGTGGAAGAAAATTCACTCAAACTACCTGAAAATGAATGGAAAACAGTAGCAAGAAAACAAAAATCGATAAAAAAAATAAAAGGTAACACTATATGTACTGGTTCTAAAGTTGACACAGTTGTAGGTGGCATAAAAGGTGCATGCAAAAAGAGGTGGGTATATGTAGGAAGAATAGCTGGAAATACTGTCTCAGAGCAGGATATTAAGGTTTATATAAAGCAAGATAACGACAAAGATGACGTTGAAGTACGTAAATTGAACACTAAAGGACAGAATTCAGCTTTTAGCGTCGGTGTGACATCGGAGGAGTTATTCAACAAGATCTGTTCCTCTGAATTCTGGCCAGAGGGAATATTGGTGAGAGAGTTTTCATTTCGCAATCTTTTTCGAAAATAAAACGTCCATTGAGACCACTAGTTGTCTAAATGATGATTACACTGAGTCACATGAAATGACAGAAATTAAATTAACAAATTTGAACTCTATTAAATTACCAAACAACATAATCGTTGATGAAGCCAAAAAACTGAAACTTTTACAGCTGAATGTTCAATGTTTATCTAACAAATTGGACATTCTGGAGTTGTTTTTTTCCGAAATTGGTCCTGACATAGTGTGTGTTGCCGAGCACTGGTGCAATTCTTACAGTATAAAAACTATGACTGTGGCAGGTTACACTCTATCTGACTATTAATGTCGCCCTAATCGAGAACACGGTGAGTCGCTCATATATGTGAAGAACGGTGTAAAGTATCGACATTTGTGCATCTCAGTTTTCTCTGATGAAATGAATTTTGAGGTTAGTGGAATTATTGTAACATCCAATAATATTCGACTAGGTATTATAAGTGTTTACCGTCCAGGTAGCGGCAACTTTGACGTGTTTCTTAACAATTTGTCATATACTCTCAATCATTGCTTAAAACTAGTTGATGTTATTTTTGTATGCGGTGACCTTAACATCGATAACCTAAAGGTGAATTGTATGAACCGTAAATTATTTCTTGATCTGATTGACTGCTTTCAACTAAGTCTCACCTCACATGATCCAACTAGAGTATTTACTGACTCAACTGGTCATACGTCTATTTCCAAAGTCGATTATATACTTACCAATGCTTACAAATCTGATTATGAGGTCAACGTTTTCGAACCTAACATTAGTGACCACCGAGCTATATTGTTGAAATTTCATGCTGAAATCAATATACGAAATCGAAGTTGTCTGAAATATTTCAGAAATTTATGTTGAAGCTGGAGATATTCTCAGGAGCATTAGTTTATTTTGTTTTTATGATTATTGTTCTTTTAATAAGATCAGTATACATTAGAGATGTCAAAATAAATAAAGGTGTCGATCAATTTATGAATAAATATTAGTTCCTTATTCTGAATAAAAATAACTTCAACGTGGTAGCAGAGCGTGGTTACGTTGAAGAAACAGAATAAACGAGAAAATATTTACAAATTGAAAGAGAGTTAAAATCAGAAGATGGATACAAGCAAAATACAAATTGGTTTGCTAGAGGGAAGTCAAACTGGTCAACCTGGAAATATAAATTGTGCATTTTGTTAAGAGGAATTAAAGGCGGTCTAGAGGTTATCGAAGGATATTTAAAAGCCCCTAAATCCTTACCAGAAGATGCTACAACTGTTGATAAAACCAGGTACGAGAAAGACTTATCAGATTTCAATCAAGCCGATAATAATGCTTTACTAATTCAGACTCTAAATATGACACAAGAAACTTTAGAAAAAGTAATGCGTTTAACATCCGCTAGAGAAATTTGGCTAGAATTGCACAGGCTTTATGATGGCAATGTCGAGGACAAGACCTATGACCTATGCATGCAATTCTTCAGCTATGTAAAACAAGCAGATGATGATATAGCCACACATACATCAAAACTGAAGAATCTTTGGGACAAACTTCAGAAAGATATGTTGAAGGACAAAACGACTGCTGGAAATGAGTGTAAATGTGATTTACCTGAAATTTTACTTATCTGTAAAACACTAGAAACTCTACCTTCTGATTACTTCTCGTGCAAGTCAAGTTGGATGCTCATATCAAACAAAGAAAGAACAATAGATAACTTGACAAATCAATTGGTTGCTTATGAAAAAGCACTATCAAGCAAAATTGAGACTAAACAAGTTTTGTATACAGTAAACAAAAGAAGTAATCTATTTTGTAAATATTGTAAATCACGAGGACATAAAATAAGACAGTGTCTGAAATGGAAGGCAGATGGTAAGCCACCAAAACCTGACAAAACTAATAGAGCAAGTGATACGAAGAACAATGCTTCATTATTAGCCGTTTCCAATGTTGTATTATTGTGTGAACAAGATGAAGAAAATTGGTACGTTGACAATGGTGCAACTAATCACATTACCAACCAAAATAATGTGTTTGAGAGCTATGTACCATTTTACAATCATCACCAAATAACTACAGCAAACGGAGAGTCAGTACCGGCATTAGGAAAAGGTACAATTAGAGTAAAAACAAACGTGAATGGTAGAATTCAAGTTTTTCCCCTGACTAAAGTATGGTATGTTCCTAGTATCAAGAAAAACTTGTTCTCAACATTGTCAGCACAAGATAAAAATCCAGACAGTGAATTTGTTTCAACAACAGAAGAGTGTTATTTCAAGTTATCAGGAGAAGTTATACTTGTTGGATTGTTCAGGAGGATTGTATAAACTTAAAATGAAATCCTTAAAGCCAGAAAATTCGAAAGAAATTAATTCAGTTCATAATGATAATGTTTTGCAGTTATATCATGAAAGATTAGGACATCAAAATAAGAGATATGTAAAAACAATATTGAAAAGAGAACTGGGATTAGATGTCAATCTCGATAGTGAAATGTGTGAAGGTTGTATCTATGGCAAAGCTCATGTACTCAAATTTGGTACCGATGTCGAGCCAAAGCACCTGATGAACTCTTACATACAGATGTATGTGGTCCATTTGACCCATCCAAATCCGGCTATCGATATTATGTCTTATTCAAGGATGATTTGAGCAGATATCGTTTTATATATTTCATGAAACACAAATCAGAAGTGATAGATAATTTGAACATTGTCCTAGAAGGAATTAAAGCTGCAGGTTATGGTATGAAAGAAGTTTCATCAGATAATGGTGGTGAGTTCGACAATAATAAAGTCAGAAAAACCATTATGGCATACGACAAAGACTAATCACATTACCAACCAAAATAATGTGTTTGAGAGCTTTGTACCTACCATTTGACAATCATCACCAAATAACTACAGCAAACGGAGAGTCAGTACCGGCATTAGGAAAAGGTACACTTAGAGTAAAAACAAACGTGAATGGTAGAATTCAAGTTTTTCCTCTGACTAAAGTATGGTATGTTCCTAGTATCAAGAAAAACTTGTTCTCAACATTGTCAGCACAAGATAAAAATCCAGACAGTGAATGCGTTTCAACAACAGAAGAGTGTTATTTCAAGTTATCAGGAGAAGTTAAACTTGTTGGATCCAGAAATTGTTCAGGAGGATTGTATAAACTTAAAATGAAATCCTTAAAGCCAGAAAATTCGAAAAGAAATTAATTCAGTTTATAATGATAACGTTTTGCAGTTATATCATGAAAGATTTGGACATCAAAATAAGAGATATGTAAAAAGAATATTGAAAAGAGAACTGGGATTAGATGTCAATCTCGATAGTGAAATGTGTGAAGGTTGTATCTATGGGAATTTCATGTACTCAAATTTGGTACAAGATGTCGGACCAAAGCACCTGGTGAACTCTTACATACAGATGTATGTGGTCCATTTGACCCATCCAAATCCGGCTATCGATATTATGTCTTATTCAAGGATGATTTGAGCAGATATCGTTTTATATATTTCATGAAACACAAATCAGAAGTGATAGATAATTTGAACATTGTCCTAGAAGGAATTAAAGCTGCAGGTTATGGTATGAAAGAAGTTTCATCAGATAATGGTGGTGAGTTCGACAATAATAAAGTCAGAAAAACCATTATGGCATACGACAAAGACTAATCATACCATATACACCACAACAGAACGGGTGAGCAGAAAGAGAAAACCGAACTGTTGTTGAAACAGCAAGAGCCTTAATGCATGCTAGAGAAGGAATATTTGATCAGAGTTCTTGGGCAGAATTAGTCAACACAGCCACATACATTCTGAATCGCACTAGTAAATCAGGTGTTGAAGGATTATCTCCTTATGAAAAATGGTTCAATAAGAAACCAAAATTGAGTCATTTGAAAATCATAGGTAGTAGTTGCTATGCTCATATTCCTAAGATGCATCGGAAGAAAATGGAAAAGAAAGCTACTAAAGGTATTCTTATGGGTTATGAAAATGACAACGGTTATCGGATATGGTCTATAGATCAAAAGAGATTAGTAAGATCAAGGGATGTCATTTTTGATGAATGTGAAATTTTGCCAATAACAAATAGTCAACAGACTGAAAGTCAAAATGGTGGACTTCAAAATAATTTTGATTACTTGAGAGTTGTTGACAAAGGGGAAAACTTCCTTGAATCATCAAATTCTGACAATGAACATGATCAAGAGTCAATTGAAGAAGATAATCAAAATCTGGAACGAAGAGAGTTACCTACAGAAATAGTTGAAGAAAGTGAGCAGAGTACTGAAGAAATCAGACAGGCGTTAAGGGACAGAATGACCATTAGAAAACCATCACGTTTTGATGATTATGTTATGACAGTTGCTGCAGAAATATGTGAATCAAATGAACCTTTAAATTACATGGATGCCATAACTTGTAATGAAAAAGAACACTGGATTACAGCAATGAAGCAGGAGTTACAATCTTTGAAGGAAAATAATATTTGGATTTTGAAAGAATTACCACCTGGAAAAAAGGCGATTCCTTGCAAATGGGTATTCAAGCTAAAAACAAATCCTGATGGCTCTGTTGAAAAGTACAAAGCAAGACTGGTTATAAAAGGATACTCTCAGAAGAAGGGGGTTGATTATGACCAAACGTATAGTCCAGTGGCAAAAGGAGGAACAATAACAATAAGGTCACTATTAAGCATATGCTGCTTTTCTCTATGAATTTAGTAAAAACCTATATCTCTTACACAGTTTGACGTATGTACTGCTTTTCTTGAAAAAAGAGGATTCATGGTAATTTAGATCAAAAGAACTGTACATGAAAACAACCTGAAGGTTTCATCTAGCTCTTACAAGCGGCATGGTTTGTAAATCTCCTAACTTTTAAGAGTTTTTTATGGGACGTAAATTAAGATTAAAACAAATAGCGTTTCATTGATTTTCTTGAAAAAAGAGAGAATTTTGAATGATTCAAAAAAATCTGATGCAGACCATATGTTTATTTCGGATCAAAAAACTTCAAGGAAGAACTGACATGTTATTAACATTTCTAACACTCTATAAAATGCTCTCTAAAAAATTGACGATGGATTACTAGCTTGCAGCAATGATATCATGAAAAATGAGTTTTTGAATAGTTTAGAAGAAGAATTCAAGATATTAAGCTGAGTCAAAACCCAGAATTTCACAGACGCACTAAACGTATACATATAAGACATTTCTTTGTGCGTGAACTAGGTTTAGATGGGGAAATGAAAGTAGAAAAATTTTCAACAGAGGACCAATTAGCAGACTTAATGACAAAACCTTTGTTCAAACCTCGACTTCAAATGCTAAGGAACAAAATGGGATTAACCAAAATATTCCAATGAGGGAAGGTGTTGAAGCTGGAGATACTCTCAGCAGCATTAGTTTATTTTGTTTCTATGATTATTGTGTAACGCTCGAAATCGAACGTTTTAAAATTCGCGCGGAGCCGCGCAATAGGTCCAGTGTAGTGAAGCGCAACTCCCATATGACTGGTACGATCTCGTCCTTCCCTCGATCCATTATTATAACGATTATAACGGATGCTGTTGTTACTTCTTGAAACAAATAAAACATTGAAACTAGATTTTCTCGACCACAAGGGTGGGATTTGTGAATGTTTGTTCCGCCGAAGAACAACAACAGGAGTGGTGTTGGAATCACCATTATTTCGATTAATTCGGATTTTGAGTTGTTATAAGCACTGCAAGTACAACTGTTTGTACGGAAGCACCAGTCCGATTTTCCGTTTTCCCGATTTGCTGAGTGTACGATTGGCCGATTTTCCAATCCGACAATTTAACGATATCACCGAGTTTTGGCAATTCTCCAGATTTGCTAGATCCTCAGATCATCTAGGTTACACTCTAGGACCTTACAACCCCAAGGAAGGTGCCATCCCTTACCCTGCAAGCTTGGGCAAACATTTGTGCCAGTTCACGCTAAGTATAACCTTACAGTTGGAAGAAATTGAAACTTTGAAATTGTTTTCCTGGAAGCAATACGATTGTATGCTCTTATTAAATTTTAAGTGATGAATCAGATTTATACTAACAACTAGATTAGGAAATGGTAAATTGATTGGACGACGATCAGAAAATAAAAACAAAAAAAATTACATATATTGAAATTTTGTTATTGACCCTCGTACAAGTAGAGAGGAAGAAAGTTAGAATTTCTCTTGTTCATTTTCCTTTTTATTTTTATTGCACGTTTGAATTTGTAAAATCGAGCTGGCCGGGGTTCAAGCGTGACAATTAAAAATAAAAAGGAAAATGAACAATTTGAGCATTAGGGATGATTTAATCTTATTCTCCTCATCACTGGAGGGTGCACTCAAATTTATTCGTCCGATCACGTGAATAAACTTCGATACCAATTTTTATAAATATTATTTTCTGAACCGTCAAAAGTATCGAGAATATCCTGTAACTCAATAAATTTTTTTGACAATGCCTCCGAATCGACCCTGAACTCGAATGGATAACTGGGATATTTAAAAGATTGGTTCCCCTTTTCCATCTTAATAATCTGACGCAAGGCTTTTCTCATTTCATCTATCGTACTCAAACCTGAAATTCCTCGAATTTCCAACTCATAACACAGTTCATCAGAACTGAGGCGATTTATCTCGTAACACCCTCGAGGCATTATGAAAATACAAAAATTCAATCACGCGCAAAATGAGTTGAACGAATAAGAAATGGAAATCTAACTGACGGAATGATAAGGAACCAAAATACCTGACACAAAAATAAACAAAACAATTAAACAAAGAAACACCAGTCCGATTAATACTCAACAGATGTTCGCATTATCCGATTAAATTTCTCTCTACAATAATTCTTTAAGAGGAAAACCGTAACATATGCCACTGAATCTGTTGGTTCTTATCTGTTTATAAAATATAAATATCGCGATAAAATTTCATGAAATTTGTGCCGTTTCACTTACAAAACAATCTCCAATTATAATTTAAAAACCACCCATCTCAAGCAGAGAGAGAAATCTATGAAAACTAAATTAACCAATTTTTTCGTTGGGCGCCAATTGTCACGCTTGAACCCCGGCCAGCTCGATTTTACAAATTCAAACGTGCAATAAAAATAAAAAGGAAAATGAACAAGAGAAATTCTAACTTTCTTCCTCTCTACTTGTACGAGGGTCAATAACAAAATTTCAATATATGTAATTTTTTTTGTTTTTATTTTCTGATCGTCGTCCAATCAATTTACCATTTCCTAATCTAGTTGTTAGTATAAATCTGACTCATCACTTAAAATTTAATAAGAGCATACAATCGTATTGCTTCCAGGAAAACAATTTCAAATTTTCAATTTCTTCCAACTGTAAGGTTATACTTAGCGTGAACTGGCACAAATGTTTGCCCAAGCTTGCAGGGTAAGGGATGGCACCTTCCTTGGGGTTGTAAGGTCCTAGAGTGTAACCTAGATGATCTGAGGATCTAGCAAATCTGGAGAATTGCCAAAACTCGGTGATATCGTTAAATTGTCGGATTGGAAAATCGGCCAATCGTACACTCAGCAAATCGGGAAAACGGAAAATCGGACTGGTGCTTCCGTACAAACAGTTGTACTTGCAGTGCTTATAACAACTCAAAATCCGAATTAATCGAAATAATGGTGATTCCAACACCACTCCTGTTGTTGTTCTTCGGCGGAACAAACATTCACAAATCCCACCCTTGTGGTCGAGAAAATCTAGTTTCAATGTTTTATTTGTTTCAAGAAGTAACAACAGCATCCGTTATAATCGTTATAATAATGGATCGAGGGAAGGACGAGATCGTACCAGTCATATGGGAGTTGCGCTCCACTACACTGGACCTATTGCGCGGCTCCGCGCGAATTTTAAAACGTTCGATTTCGAGCGTTACAATTGTTCTTTTAATAAGATCAGTATACATTAGAGATGTCAAAATAAATAAAGGTGTCAATCAATTTATGAATAAATATTAGTTCCTTATTCTGAATAAAAATAACTTCAAGGATTTAAGCCAGGAAAATCTTGACAATTTTGTTTTTCGGATATCAAATTGCGACTTTAATACAGTTTATGAGGAATTCGATGTCGATAAGTGTTTCTACAGTTCGTGACACCTTTGAATATTGTTCTCCTCTAGTAAGGTCAACCCATTGTAATCAGCGAACGAAGGGGTGGATTACCCAAGAGATAGTACTTGCTAAACGTGAACTGATGAACAAATACTGGTTACACTCAAATATAAAAAGTCAGAATTCTTATAGTCTATACAAACAGGCCAAATTGTCGTAAATTTTAGTGATCAATGATAGTAAGCAGAAGTATTATAGTACAATAATAAATAATTCATACAACAAAAATAAAACACTTTGGACAATAGTGGGTAGCCTGACTGGAAGAGGTGCTAAAAGCGAATCCATCTCACTCAATATTGATGGTGTCTCACAGGATAATGCTGGCGAGTTGGCGGAGATGTTTGCTGGACACTTTTCGACGGTGACTGAGTCCACGCTTCAAAGTTATTATAAGGGCTTGACATCATTTTCATGCACTAGCTCACGTTAATTGAATACCACATTTTTCTTTCATCCTGTGTTGCAGTGTGTGGTATTGGATGTGATAAAATCCCCTTAAAAAAAATAAGAGCTCGGCAGTGGATTCAATATCTGCAAGGATTCTGAGGTTAGTTGGCTCGGGTATTTGCCATCACTTCGCCCACTGCATCAATATGTCTGTTAGCTCAGGAATATTTCCTTCTATCCTCAAAAAAGCCTTAGTCGTTCCCATTCACAAAAAACAGGACATTCACAGCATCACTAATTATCGACCTATTTCCATACTCAGCATATTCTCTAAGATCTTCGAGAGAATCGTGCTGAACAGAATGATGAACTACCTTGACCGTTTCAATATACTGGCTGACTCCCAGCATGGTTTCCGATCCAGTCGCTCAACTCAGACGGCAGCAGTTGACTTTGTTAACTACGTTTATGATTGTCTTAATAACGGACTTCATGTAGCCGGGCTATTTTTTGACTTTTTCAAGGCATTTGACAGTCTTTCCTTTCAATTTATTTTAGATAAATGCTATAACCTCGGCTTTCGAGGTATATTTTTAGATTGGATTCATAGTTACCTGGAGGGTAGATCAATGCGTGTCAAGGTTGAAGGTTCTCTATCAACTGAACATAATGTGAAACTAGGAGTTCCACAGGGTTCCGTCCTGGGCCCCCTTTTATTTCTCCTTTTTGTTAATGACCTTCCTGAGAATCTTCGAGTTGTTTTCACTAACTTGGTAGCTTCTCGCGGCTTCAACTTTTCGCCTAACAACTTCATGATGAGCTTATTCGCTGATGACGCATCTGTGGCAATTACAGCGTCATCTCTTGAGGAGCTTCAGGGGTTGTGTGAGCTTCTCGTACAGAGTTTCGTGAATTGGTGTCATAGTAATAACCTGATGATTAACGTTGATAAAACTGAGTGAATTTATTTTACAGTGAGGCAGAATGATGTTAAGTTGGTCACTCGTTATCTCGATAATGTAATATTATCTAATGATAGCACTAGATTTCTTGGCGTCTGTCTGGATAGCAACTTGGACTGGGCTACGCATGTTGAATTTTTATGTGGTAAATTGAATAATGCATATTTCGTTATATATAGGGTTAGAAATCTGCTCCCCAAAGAGTCTTTGATTAACATCTACTACAGTTTAGTTTATAGTCCATTGTCGTATAATATCCTACTGTGGGGAAACTCTTCTGATGCTCGAAGGGCTTTCATAGCCCAGGAACGGATTTTACGATTGATCTTCAATATACCACCTAGCTCGTCCTGCAGATCTCTATTTATTAAGCATGGAATACTTACATTGTCTTGTATCTTTATTCTAAGACCTCTTATTTATATTAAAGAAAATGATAAAAGCATAGCTAAGTTATCTAGTTTCCATACACTGTAAAAAATTCTGCGCTCAAACTCCTCAGGAGTTTGAGAATTTTTTTTCAATCAAACTATTTTAATTTGAATTAATCTAAAATTGATTACTCCAAATGAACTATTTTTCTTGATTAAAACAACCTAGTTGATTATAGAGAACAGCTAAAACATTCGCTTGAAATTTTTCACATTTCAGCAAAATGAAAGAAACAACTGATTCGACATAAACATACAATTACAAGAAATTGTTTATGCACTTGTCTCAATACCCATAATTGATTGATACAAATACATTATTCTAAATAGGTTTTAACGAAACCATTCGTTCGTTTCATTTTTATTTGTTCAATAGAACGAAGGTACGGTTGTCGTAAATTCTGTCAGTTGATGCAACGACTACAGTTTCTTGAGACAAGAATCTCGTGAGATTATATTATTCGCCTCATTTACTTGAAGAAAACTATAAATATTTGAATAAAATTGAACATATAATTGTTGCAATATGAAGTGACATTTGTAAAAAAAATATTGCGTAATTGATTTAATAAAACGAATTAATTGTAGCAATTTTTTTATATTGGCTGCAATTAAATCAAAACTCTATCTCTTTTATAGTAAATATATCCCATTTAAATGCAATTATTTGTGCATTTTACTCACAATATTGTTGTATTCGGTGATAAAGATGACATGGAATACATGATGCGCAAGCTAATTAAAGAATACGAGAAGTGAGGCTTAAATGTCAACTTAGAGAAACCAAATATCTTTGTGTTGGTGGAGAACCGGGTGATCTGGTATTGGATGATGACAGGGATGAGATGATAACCCACTGCCTGGACTATAGCTATTGTAGCGGCAGGGGAGTGTATAGGGATCTCTTGGCGGCACTCTATATAGCCACGCATAGCTTAGTTCACAGCGCTTCGGTAGCCTAGAGGTTTGCGCTCAAGTTTCACACCGATTAGGTACTAGGTGCCGGGTTCAACTCCCGGCGGCTCCTCAAAACTTCTTACCACTGCGTCTATGGCAAGGCGTACACAAGCCTTACTGATGAGTCCAAATGTGTGCGCCAGGGACGAAACGCATAAGTAGGGATAAATTCCTTCGATTCTACATTGGTGACCCCGACGTGATGGGAATCGTTGTCTTTACGACGTGTCTTGAAAAGCAGACGGTTGACGCTTGAGGTATACACGCTCCCTCTCTGCAACATCCAAAGAAACTCTAGACGCCTTTCCCATTCCGTACAATATTCATGGTCTGCCGCGGTATTCCCGTATTTATTAATATAAAAGAGAAATTATTGTTCTGTGAAGAAAAATTATGATTACATACAAATGTTTTTTTTTTTTTTGTTTTATCAAATTATTCCTTTGCTAGTGTCAAAAACCCTTCAATTTAGCTCAAATCAATCAGTTTCTTAACCCAAGAAACTTTCACTTGACATAAGAGATACTATCATTTTTATCGACTGAATTCTCGACCCATTCAACTAAGATCCTTTAAATCAACTACAAATCGAGTTTCAGTGAAATGTAATATTTATTTACATGAAACCAAAATTTTTATTCTACGAAAAGTATCAATAGTTACATACTAATTAATATTACCGTTGGATCAAATTTTTTACCACCTGAGTCAATAACTCTGAGCTTGGTTGAAACTAATCAGTTTCTTAGCTCAAGAAACTTTTATTTAGGTAAACGCCATTCTCAACCGTAGAGGGCGGCAGGGTCAAAGTACTTTATGCATTTGGTTGTATTCAAACGTACGGAGTACTTGAGACAAATTAATATGGTTTAGGATGAGGAACTATTTTTTACAGTGTAGTTATAACACCAGAAGTGAGGGAACACTTTATATCCCTAAACACAAGACCACTAAGTTTGAAATGTCACCAATGTATCAAAGTATAAAAATTTATAATCATTTGCCATGTTCAATTCGATCTCTAAGTTGTTTAAAATTTAAGAAATTTGTTATTGTTATTATAGAGTAAAAGATTACTTTGATGACTGTATTAATGAATGATTGTTTTTTGTTTCTTTTATGACTTATCCTATACATGTAATGAAAAAACATGTCTCAGAGGATCAATATATATTATTATTATTATTATTATTATTATTATATTCTCATGATAAGTTTGACGTCTAAATATCTAAGTCAAGTTCGTTATTTTGCTAATGGTTTAGATGTTATAAGCATCTGAAATAGGGTTTCTTCAATAACTCTAATAACATCGACCAGATCAATGTGCAACTTGAAAATCGTTGGAACAACCTCAAGCGAAAGAGACATGCGTGCGGAATTTTGTGAAAATCGTCATGTAAAAAATAAATGAAGAAATTTCTAAAATTTATTGGAAATATTCGATTTCTCATAAGATATTCGACCAATTTCAATTTTTTTTAATATGTAATAATTATAGGTACCTTGTGTATTCTAAAATTTCATCTTTGCCAAGTTAACCCACGAGAATATTTTTATAAGATGGAATATAATAATGAAGATAGGAGAAAAATTGATTGGGGAGTTGAAAGAACCATTTTCATATCAAAATTTTTCCTAGGGAAGATCTAGTACTAATTTCATCGATGATAATATTTAGTTGCCAGAAGATATTTTTTTTTACTTGAAGAATAAAAGTATTTCAAAGAACAAGAGCTGGGTGGAAGGAACATCTCAAATTCCAAATAATATTCGATAGGGCAGATATACATTCTTTCTGAGTGAAAGTTAAGCCATCTAACAAAAAGGTTATATTTATTTTTACCTATACAGGGTGTTCCTGAATTGAACAGAAAAGTGAGCAGATTCGATTGGGTGCCTGAGTTGAAAGAATTTAAATATATAATAGTATATTTTTATTCTCCAGCATTTTTTGAATATCGATATCATTATTATTCCTTTTTGGGTAAAGCCTATATTCTTTTTTGCTTCCTAGGGAAGTTTCGATTTTCTTGATCATTGTTAATTATTTGAAAAATACTAATTGAATAATTTTTTTGTAATTTTTCAAAATTGATTATTTTTCTAAATTTCTTAGATGATTTTTGAAAATTGATTATTTTTCTAAATTTCTCTAGAGTATTATTTTGCAAATTGATTATTTTTATGAATTTCTTAGAAGAAAGTATTTTTTTAATTATCTTTCGAATCTTGAAATTTTTGGAAGACAATAAAATTATTCTTGTACCTACGATATTTCTAAAGAACAAAATTTCTGACAGACATTTCAAGGAAATTATTTCTATCAGGCTGTACGGCTCCAACCAACATTCCAAAGTTAGCAAAAGTAATTTGGCTAACATCTCATTTCCATATCGTCAAATTCCAAACGATTAAAAAGTAATATTCGATAGGCACTAGAAGAATACAGAACTTGATAGAGGATCATTTTTCTCTGAGCGTTCAGCGATTTATTATTTTTTCTTTTCTAAATTAAATTTTTGAAAGTTAAGTTTTCTGTTATTCATCTTTCAACAAAATCTTGGCTTATATTAAGCCTGGCGCCCAACAAAATAGTATTCTGTCATTTATTTTTATTAACTCACCCCTCACCTATATAACTGAGCAGCCGACAGGCCAAAGTATACAGGTGAGATGTTGATTGACGGAGTTGACATTATCTACCCTTACCTGAGGGATGATTTAACTGAACGATAATTTTGGACAATATCTTTTTCTTTTCATTTTTCTTCATTGAATCGTATTCGCGATCATTTCATTACTGTTTATATTGAATACCTTAAAATTTTTGAAACTCACTATTTATTTTTGGAGAAAATATTAATATCTATTTCATTTAATTTGTTTTGGGGATTTTCTGATTTTTATTAGTCTAGGTCAAAGGGATAAGAAAAACCATAGTTAATGAGTTAACTTATGAATTGAGAATTCGTGGTGTTGAGCCTGATGGCGATGTGGATTCGAAAAGTAAACTTTTGAGAGGCCTTTTGAGTCAGGAAAACGCTAACCGTAGTTTTTAACTACGTTACCAATCTATACTCTCATTCCCAAGACGTATTAGAAATGAACGAGACCCTTGCGGATTTAAAGACCCTTATATCCGATTTTGGCGGTTCCAGGAATGATCCTGTTTTTGGTAGGATTTCTAGTCGCTTAACCCATCTATCTAACCGTTTATCTAGGTTAAATGTTCAGGAAGATGATGAGGCTGCTGCACAGAAAATAATTCAATTTGCTATTCTCGAGTTGGAGGCAGACCTGGATTTCAAGGTCAACCCCGCTGTGACTTCTACTCCTTCATCCAGTCCCATGCAAGCTTCACCATCTTCTCCTATTAAATATGTGGCTCCTTACAAATGGAATATTTCTTTTTCCGGTTCAGGTCAGGCGGAATCTGTTAATTCCTTTCTGGAAGGGGTGGAGCTTTTAAGGGAAGCTCGAGGTGTGTCAAAACAGGAGCATTTCAAATCTGCCTGTGATTTATTCAAAGGTGCCGCATGGACTTGGTTCGTTAATAACCATAATAAATTTCAGTGTTGGGATGAGTTGGTGGATCAGCTGAGAAAAGATTTTCTTCCCTATTTTTACGAAGAGGATCTAGAGCAGGAAATAAGTTCCAGAACTCAGGATAAAAATGAAAGAGTTTCCTTGTTTATTTCTTCCATGGAGGGTCTTTTTAGTCGACTGTCACTTGGGCCGGATGAGGAGACACGTGTGAGGAAGATCCGAAGAAATCTTCTGCCTTTCTTTATTTCAGGTTTGGCCTTGCAGAATCTGAATACTGTTTCAGAACTTTCTGAGTGTTGTAAAAAATTAGAGGAATCCAAAATGTGGGCTGACAGATATAAATCACCTGCCAGTACAGAGACTGGGTTGTTAGAACCTGATCTCAGCATGCCTTTCCTGTGGAACTTCCGATTCTAGGCCCTCAACATCTCGACAAGTTTTTGCAAATAGGTCTCTTCCTGTTAACGTGTGTGATATTTCTGATATTCAATGTTGGAACTGTGGTTCAGGGGGACATACATATTCTGACTGTGGTGAGCCTCGATCTATTTTTGTTATGGTTGTGGTATAAAAGGAATAATTAAATCGAAATGTCTTAACTGGGGCAAAAAAACGAGTATCGTGGTGGCGAGCAGCTGAACCTCGCCACCAGACAGAGTACCGACAGTTCAGTAAATCTTCGTTCAAAAAATCCTGTCCCTCCAAAAGCCAGCCCCAAGCAAAAACAGTAAAACTATCGACAGGACCTCCTCAGAGTGGCAAAATTGGCTAGCCATTATACGATCTTTCTTTCGACCAATGTCAATACCGCCCTCTTTTTGTTAGAACGAAGAAATTTCTAAAATTTATTGGAAATATTCGATTTCTCATAAGATATTCGACCAATTTCAATTTTTTTTAATATGTAATAATTATAGGTACCTTGTGTATTCTAAAATTTCATCTTTGCCAAGTTAACCCACGAGAATATTTTTATAAGATGGAATATAATAATGAAGATAGGAGAAAAATTGATTGGGGAGTTGAAAGAACCATTTTCATATCAAAATTTTTCCTAGGGAAGATCTAGTACTAATTTCATCGATGATAATATTTAGTTGCCAGAAGATATTTTTTTTTACTTGAAGAATAAAAGTATTTCAAAGAACAAGAGCTGGGTGGAAGGAACATCTCAAATTCCAAATAATATTCGATAGGGCAGATATACATTCTTTCTGAGTGAAAGTTAAGCCATCTAACAAAAAGGTTATATTTATTTTTACCTATACAGGGTGTTCCTGAATTGAACGTACAAACAAAAAGGGGAGATTGCCTAGGAAAGGGTAAGAAAATAGAATAGTTTCGTTTTCGAGATAGAGGTTGTAGAGGTTGGATTTTTTTTCGATGAAATAAATAGCCACAAATGCAAGCACCTTTAAATTTCAAAACACAAACGTTCAATAATTTGATGTGTCAAAACTGACAGTGAATTCATTCACCACAACTTACCTTTAAACTGGCTTTCTTATCATTCTTTGGATTTTGATAGCATCTCGAGAGAATTGTTTAAATCTTTTTTTTCTATAAAAGTTAATTTAGAGGAATTACTTCGGGATTCCGCTCCCTGACTTCATTATTCAAGGCATATGGAGTTTGAAAACATTTTCTCTCAGAATTCCATGACTTTTTCAATTTTCATTTTTACTTTCGATGAACCAGCAATTTTTCATGCACGGAAATCAGACAAATGGGGAGAAAAACTCATGAATATTAAAATTCTCGTTACTGAAATTTGTGGAATTGAATGTATAAAGGGTAGTTAATTCATTTACATCCGATGGAAACATTGGTATTACGAGGGAAAAGAATTAATGGGAGCTTTTTAGAATCATTTGTAAAAATAAAGCATTGTTTTCATACATCCTTTTGTTCCAACAGTTTCCAGTTGCGGTGGAATATTCGAATTTCTTTTACGATTATACTACATGTTTTGAATTGAACAGTATGAGTTCAATGACATTGAACGTTCAATCATATTTTATAATGCCGTGAAGGTTCTTATTTTTCTTCGAGCTTGAAGAGAATGAAACTGAATATTTCCAGTGTGGGTCCTTCAATTTTATTTAACCTCAAAATATATTTTATTTCGGCAACAATAAGAAGAATAAAAGATTTGATTGTAACAAAAACACAATTTATAGTACCGTTACTTCGAATTCAGTTATTACGGAGCAAAAGAAAATTATACAGGGTGCTGCAAAAGTTTACCGTTTTGCATATGAGGAAAAAAAGTAAAAATAATTGCAAATAAATTCATTTTCGAGAAAAACATATCATCAATAATTACTTGTGGCCTCACATTTTATGTTTGAATTGTTTCCCCCCTCTTCAACACACATGCGGCATCGTTTAGTCACGGTAAAATAAATTTTACAAAAAAATTCGGTATTGGAACGAAATTTCTCACATTGTTTTTCGATATGCTGAAAACTTTGTCTTTAAGGACGCTCCAGAGCGCAAAATCAAGTGGTGTCAAGTCGGGCGAACGTTCTGGCCATTCCACCTTTCCTCGTCTTCCTATGCAATCGTCGAATTGTTAATCCAAAAATGGCCTTACTTCAACTCCAAAATGCGGAGGAGCGCCGTCCTGCTAAAAATGTTCAATTCTCGCAGAGCCTGGATTGTTATCTAATTCGTCCCTTAAATCTTCCAGTAACTCGAGGTAATTTTGCACCTTCACAGTCCCTTCAAAAAAGTATGACCCTACAAGGCCTCCTGCAGGAACACCTGCCCATACTGTCACACCAGGAATATTCAAGTCCTCTTCGATCGTAACATGGAGGTTTTTGCTCTACCAGTAGACGCAAATGTGTCGATTAATACGCCCATTCAACTTGAAATGAGCCTCATCACTAAAAGGAATTGAACGGTAGGAAAATTCGTCATAATCTGCGCAGCCTAGATACCATTCACAAAATTCCAATCTTCGATCAGGGTCATCCTCGTTCAGCGCATGTAAAGGTGTGTCAAATCACAGCGCGGCATTCGAGCGCGGCACGCAGCGCTCGGCCAGCCGCGCTGTGATTGGACGACTGCCGCGCGCGGCAGTGTCTGTTACCAGCCGCGCGCGAATGTTTTTATTGTTCGTTCATCGGTAGTTGTGTGTGGAGGTATTTTATCAAGTAACATGGATAACGAAACTGCTGTTCGGTTAATTGAAATATATGGCTCCCATAGTCCATTTTGGGATACTAGGTGCAAAGAATATCACAATAATAATATAAGAGAAGATATATGGGTTTTTTCTTCACTAACTACACCGTTTATTTTAACTACTTGTTTTCTATTACAGAGATAATTCCTGATTAATAAATTAGGCAGACCTCTTATTCCAATACTGTTAAGTTTTTCCAACAACAAATGGTGATTTACCGTATCGAACGCTTTAGCCAAATCAAGGAATACAGCAGCAATTGGAACGCCCTCATCCAATTTCTGGTAGATATGACTAGTTAAATGGGTTAGAGCCTCATTAGTTCCTTTCCCCTTACAAAAATAAAATACAAATAAAAAAAAATACAAAATAATGTTTAAAAACATTATTTTCCCTCTAAGAAATGATTCACTCACTCATGTTTTATCAGATGATTTATCGATTTAATTCCTTTCAAGTTCAAATATCTCAAAAATGGTGCAATTTAGGAAAAAAGCTGACGAATTATTTTATCTGCAAAAAAGACTAATTATTCTAGGAAGTAAGAAGTACGGACCTTTAGTTCAAGTGATGTTTTTTTCATGCAATTTAACCAATCGGTACAGTAGTAGTGAGAAACCCACAAGAAATGGAATAAATCTATTGATGCCAAAATGTGTATGATTGTTATCAAAATCCTCCTACAAGAGATCATTTCAATTGATATTGTCGTTTGAATATTTCAGGTGATAATGCAATTTTTCTATGAAATTTCAACACCTTATATCTTTTGAAAGGGACCAAATTTGGAAAAATGTTATAGAAAAAAACTGTTTCTTTTGACGTCCAGAATCTATGATTAAAATTAACGCCCTGCTCAAAGGCTCACCCTGTATAGACCGGAAAAAACTTTAAATGAACTTCGGAACAAGCGACGAAATCTCTTGATCACACGTCAGTATTTTTTAGAATTTCTTTCAAGAAGGGCCTGCGTTTAAAACGTTTTTGCCTTGGCAGTCTTGTATTCTGAATTATTTAGATCTTATATTTTTAATATACAAATCGAGAAGTGTTTCGCTGACCAAGATTTCTTCGAACCACCATAAACTCACGGGAGGATTGGGTTATTCAAAAAGATATTTCTTGCCTTAGTTCTACTGAAGCCTTTAAATCGAAGTAATAAAACTCTCCGAATTTTTTTTTCACAAAATATACTGTAATACGAATCAATATCCAAACTTGAAATAGGTAACCCAGAATGGAATCCAGTTAAACCTCGAAACCGAGAGATAACGATATAACGTATAATGGCCAAATAGAAAAGAATAACATGGTGAATCCAGGGTGTATCTCAGCAGACGCGCCATCCTCAGGTTATTTGGCCAACTATATCGCACAGTAACAGTTGTGCTACCCTCTGGGGGCGTCCCGCTCCAGGTCTGTTGGAAGATAAAGCGACAAAGATAATTTGTCTAGTTTTTTCCCCCAAATGTGAGACTCTAGCATCCACCCAACCTCGTTTTTCCTTTTCCTGAATAAACGAACCGGGGAGTGTGGATAAAGTTGCAGGGTCGTATTTAATGAATAGATTTGTTTTTGATTCTCTTCTCCGTAAGTATTGGGTATTTTATGAGATATCATGTGAGTATTTCAAAAAAAGTTTCGAGTTCTTTTTGAAAATTATCTAACGTGACGGTTTACACGGAATTTTACAAACCTAGTCGTTTCAACATCATTCAAACATGTTCCATGTTACAAATTGAACCTATGTTTGATATTCTATGAGTTGTTGAGGGAATGAAATTTCAGTTGCTCAAGACGGCTGAACTCTTCGACGGATTAGGCCTAATAAGCAACTTGACTGAGGCATGTGGACAATTAACCTATTCTGAGAATATGATTTCTCTAGCTCATCTCCTTCGAAACATGGAGAGTATACAGCCGGACATTTACTCAAGTTTAAAAACTGATTTTTCATCAGGAGGTCAAACGTAATTGACTGAAATCAAATTCTCTCAAATTTCTTTTTCCCACAAACTGATCAACTTAGGCATCTCAACTCCATCGCTAATAAGATAAACTGTAAGTAGTTATTTTCATTTCGGGATATTCGGGATATAGTTTGTAGTAAATGAACCGTTTCGATTAATTTTCAACCAACTGAAACTGAATTAGTGAGTCCGGCCGATGTCAATCGGATACGTATATGTGAAAGCATCGAGAATTTGAAATTTTAACGGAAGCTAAAATTAATGTTGATTTATCACGTTGAGATTCACGTTCTATGTGAACTGTTGACTCATTGAAACTTTTAGGCGGCGATCGAAAACGAAACTTTTTTGACATTTCTCTTTTCCGATTTGACGAAAAATTTGTCGTTCCAAACGAATAATTTGGGACTTTTTCCATTAGATTCAAGCAAGTACGGGCTGCTTCGAGATGAGAAATTTCATGTAGTTTCGTTTTCGACCGCCGCCTAAAAGTTCAATGAGTCAACAGTTCACACAGAACGTAAATCTCAACGTGATGAATCAACATTAATTTTAGCTCCGTTAAGAATTCAAATTCTCGATGCTTTCACAGATACGTATTCGATTGACATCGGCCGGACTCACTAATTCAGTTTCAGTTGGTGGAAAATTAATCGAAACGGTTCATTTACGGTGGAATAATGTATGAGAGAGGTACTGACGTTAGTCAGAACTATATCCCGAATTGATAATAACTACTTACAGTTTATCTTATTAGTGATGGAGTTGAGATGCCTAATTTTCATCAGTTCTTGAGAAACGAAATTTGAGAGAATTTGATTTCGAATCTGAGAGGATATTTTTCCTAATATCTCATGGATACTGCTCTGTCCTTTTACTCTGTCTTCCTACTAACAGTAAAAGTGGCCATTGAACTCTGAAAACGACATCAACCTAAACTTGAAAGTGTCTCCACGTAATATCTCTAAGCTGTTGCGAAACACTCTCAGATAAAAAAATATAATTAGGTATTGAAGCTGCGGTATGTTAGCAATCTCTCCTCTAGCACATCACATCCATAGCAACAAAAGCATCCCACACAATACATATAATGGCATGTGTTGGAAATTCGGTAGATAATTTCCAACCCAGGGTGAATGGTCATTCTATATTGCTCTGTTTTCCACCATTTGAAATGTTAGATGTTTAGTAACATGCTAGGAAATATCGATTTGTTTTATGGAACTAGCCATATATGGTATATCACCTAAGGCTTATAAGATAGACAAAGTGGTCAGATTTTGATGCACGATAACTAGATAAAATCTGAAAGAAACTTTTTGGTGCTTTTGTGCACCGGAACAGATTATTTCTATTGATAACTTCTATATTTTTGAAATAAGTTAACTCTCGAAAATAATATGGAAAATTAGGACTGAAGGTAAAACTAGAGAACAAATGCAGTCCTTAACTAGAAAACTGGTTACATTATCGACACAAGATGTTAACATGATCTTAAGCTTTCTCGAAGTCCTAACTATGTTATTTTCGGTGATAATCGCAATCAATATGGACTTATCTTTGGCATAAAATCTATCCTATTGCCAGTGGCGGCTTGTCCTATGAGGCAGGTGAGGCAGTGCCTCATCAAAAAAATTCTGAACCGTATATTTCTTCATTCCCTTTCATCATCACTTTTTTCCTCAATATTTTTCCCAATCTCACGTTCCTTGTATATTCATAACAAATCAAATTCTCTTTGACTAAACGGTTGGAGGCATGCCTAACGCAGGCTTCTTTGACTGAATTAGCGTGTTATCTACTTCGATGACCTACGAGAACGTAATGGAAAGCCATAGACAAATTCTTTGTCTATGTGGAAAGCCGTCTAGGATTAATCCGAGGCTGGCCTCTGCGCGATCTTAGCCTATCTGAGATCGTTTCGTTTCTGCGATGTCCAGAGGGTTATCTGCGTCGAAGCGGTGAGAACATATCTACGGCTTTGAAGGCGGCTTCTCGAGGAATTAGAGGCTGGCCTCAGGATTTTATTCGAGTTAATCGGGAAGCGGGAAATAGAGAAATAGGGTTAGTTCACACTTTGTCGTTATTTAGTGGTATCGGGTTTGCTGTGTATCGCGTATGATTATAATCTTTTTCAGGTGAATTTTTTCTGAAATATAAATCTTTTTTATCGAAAGTGACTATCAGATCGCGAAATTGATTCAGCGGGACCTAGTAATAGCAAATCTTTTGAAATTCCTAAGGAACATATTCGGTGTACTTGTGATTTTGTTAATTTTTTAATAAATGAGCAACATTTTCGACTCATTCGTATGATAATAAATTATATTTAATTAATTATTTATATTATATTAATATATAATAATATTATATTTAATATATATTTAAGGAAGTTAAGCGACCTGTTCCAAATTTGAGTAAATCTCTAGTGTCTAGTGGTGGGGTCAGTAAATCAAATCGGGGATTCCAAAATACGTGGTATGACAAGTACGACTGGCTTACTGGAAGTATTAATTTGAAAAAAATATTTTGTTGGCTGTGCATTTTATTCTCAGCAACTAATGGAAATTCCGACAGAGTTTGGTCGAAAAATGGTTTAAGGTTAGTTTTGAAAAATTTATCTCGGGGTCTATCGCTACACAATAAAAGTGCTCAGCATATTTCATCTAATTGCAAGCTTACCATTATGAGAAAGCAAAAACAAAATATCGCCACAGCAATAGACAATGCGCATCAAATAGAAATTGAAAATTTCAATGCTAGATTCAAAGAAAATCGACAAATTCTAAGAAGTTTAATAGATATTACGATGCATCTCTGTATGCAAGAGTTTCCTTTTAGGGGACACGATGAATCGAATGAGTCTTTAAATCGCGGAAATTTCAAAGAATTGGTAGTTCTTGTTAGTAAATTTGACACGAATTTAAAAACCTTTTTAGAAAATGACACCAACAGTAAATCGGTCATTTCTGGTACATCTGAAACCATTCAAAAAGAATTAATTGATTCGGTTGCTTTTGTTGTGAATAAACAAATCGAGGACGAAATATATATTACATTATTAAATTTTTTTTCATACGTGCCTCATCATACTATATTGTCACTAGCCGCCACTGCCTATTGCTCAGGAATGAAATCCATCTCAGAGGTAGTAGAGATACTGGAGAAGAAGTGGAATATCCATCAAAAATACTCTCAGATTCGTAATGACATAACACGGGAAATACGTTACTAGACTTCTCTGTCTGTATAAAAGCCCATAAACACTTTGGATCATCTCAAACTGTAGCCTCAACCTACTGGATATATTGCGAAATAGAACTAGTGAAGTCACTTTTAATTTCGTCCTGTTGTGCTTTAAATTGATGTAATCACGTTGGTACATATTGTCTACTACAAACTACAACGATCCTTCAGTCGTATATCAGAAATTATATAATTAATGTGTGGACCATGAGGGATAAATCCGAGACGCTGATGTATAAACCGAATCTCTGGTTTTTCAGAAATGCCAAATTTTGGCTACGTAGGAAGAATAAGCAACCTGAGCGTTACGACCCTAACCTAAATGAATATAAATTTAGAAATTGATTAAAAACAGAAGCAAGTCGCACATTTGCGGTTTTGATTGGAAGACCCTGAATTTAAGTGCATCATCCAATTTCACAACGGAGGCAGATATAAGCTACCTGCGTCTCATCGAAGACCAGGAAAATTTACGACAATAAGGCATAGTGTATTTCTCTTAATTCTGCAGGATGAAATGCGGATAGCTGTAGCCGCATGTTTTTGGCTGACATCTGTTGTTGATTCTCTCACCTGGATTGATTTATTTATCAAATGTTCTTCCTTCTTTACATTGCTAGATGAGCTAGAGTTTTCAAATTTTATCTCACTTTATAATTCTTGAAATAGGATCGCATCATATGGGTTGATTACTCATGTCAATGCGTTACGTAATGTCCTTTTTCCACTGCTACTTATAGATTCAACAGGTTTTCATCTTCACACAGGTGTAATAGAGGATGGAAAATGCTTGGGTCAACTACTTTCGAGTAGCAGTACTGGGAGGTATAACAGGATTCTACGCGAAAATTTCATGTCACAATAAAAAGATTTAGTGATATTTCTGCAACATGGATTTTTATGGACTGGTTGACTTCTCTGAACAACTTTCTTTTTTCTCCTCAAGAAAATTTTGCGTTTGCTGCAAATGACATAGATATTTATCCTGA
Organism: Micraspis discolor; assembly: GCA_030674115.1. NCBI lineage: Eukaryota > Metazoa > Arthropoda > Insecta > Coleoptera > Coccinellidae > Micraspis > Micraspis discolor. Next base: position 735,525 of record JARTUT010002190.1, on the reverse strand, counting down.
AGAAACTATTAACGAACGAAGTCTTTCTGGCTAGAGTTCTCTAATACATATCAGATAGACTTTGAATTTGAAAGGTGAAGATGAGTCCTATATTTTCAAAATCCGGACAACTATCACTTCTTTTCATCTGTTTCCCCAGCTCCAGTATTCATGGATATCAGAATGTATTATTGTTTATCATCACTCAACGTCTTTTGAATTGTTATTTAAGACATCAAAATGAAATTCGGAAGATGGATACTTCAGTAGATTGCCTAGTTGTTTTCATATTTTTTAACAATTTTGAACTTCCGATTTTACCAGAAGTAATGTGGATTATAAAAATTGCAATGGAACCCCTCTATATTATTATTATTATATATATGTTTCTGATAAAACATTTCATCACGAGTACAAAAATATCAAGTCCAATATTTTTCATTTCAATACCTACCGAGATATTAACAGAAAAGTATCTGAAGAAAGTTAAAATCTACTATACATTAAAGAAATAGCTAATCATAATTCTCAACTAAAATTAAGTGATTTTTGAAACATTGAAACTGAAGTTAATGTATTTTTACCTCCAATGCCGGAATCACTTGTGATTTTAACTTTAATCTGTAAAGTTACAGACCTCCGTTTAAAGTTTCTTGTGGGATGAAGGGTCCCACGATTCTGTTGTTATAAATACCGGTCCAAAGGTTCAATTTTTGAGGATGTTATGTATGAGCAGCTTCTTTAACCCAATGAGGATTAGTTTGTGACCAGTAGCGGCAGTTATGCCGATTAACTGAACCGTTTGAACAAAAGGTAGCTTCGTCTGAAAACACCACATTTCTCATAAAATTATTATCACGGTTGCAATTATCCACCATCGTTTCACAAAATTGTAAACGACTGTCGAAATCGTCTTCCGACAGTTCTTGAACGGGGCGAATTTTGTATGGATGATATTTTTCTCGGCTCAATATTCTTTCTACTGAACGACAGCTTAATTCCATGCATATTGGCGAGGTCGGTAGTGGATAAGTGAGGATTTTCTTCCCCAAAGATTTAGCAACATTTTGAGATACTCCTTCATTAGTTGCAATTTTAACCGTCCACTTTTTGGTAAATTGCTAACTGTTCCACTTGTATCGTACCTTCGCAAAGTTTACGTCATTACTGAACAGGATATTTGTGCATTAGGATGAACAATGTTGAAAGGGTCACAAACTTCTTAATGCGTCCTTTTCATCTCCCCATACCCAATCATCATTAATATTTCCATTTTTTCTATATCACTTAATTTCGCCATTTTACGATCAAATTAAAACAATATAATCTTTTACGTTCAAATTTAAACACTAATAACTTATTTTTAAACTACTGTCACTTGTACAATGAATTCCATGGACTACTAGATACTATTAAATTTTCCTTTCTTTAGTTACTTTTCTGTTGATATCTCGGTAGGTATTGAAATAAAAAAAAATTAGAAAGCACTGACGTGAGGTCAGATTGCTTTGGCGCTCTTGTTGAGCTACTTGCGAGTAAATATTCAAACCTTAACAAATCTATAAGCTCCCTGATCGGGTGAACAATAGTCTTTTTCCGTACTATGGGACAATGTGATGCAAATATGAAAGCCTAATGAATAAACAAACCTTTATCTCAATTTGAAAATAACTACTCATAATTTTCACCAAATTTTGTTCTATGCTTCTCCTAAAAACTTACGTCATTGCTTTTCTGAGTTTTGACAACGCCATCGAATTCTTTCTCTATGATAAAAATTTTTTTGATTAATATTACGTCTGTGCTTTTCTGAATTTTGACAACGTCATCGACATCGAATTCTACCTCTATGAATTCTATGAAAATTTTGATTGATATTACGCCAACTGACACTGATATCTAGGTCCGCAAGTTGGCAAACGAATATCGATCTGTGATGGCAAATCTTTCAATGACAGCTCGGACTTCATGACATTTCTATTTTTCTCTTGAGTAAATGAAAAAAATGATCATATCTTCAGAAGGGGGAAAGCTACGACAATGAAATTTGAGGATAAACAAGATATCGGTAAACTCAATTAATATACGGATTTTTATTTAACTCTTTTGGGATTTTTATAAATTTCTCTAGCGTGACGATTTCTGCGAAATGTTGCAAGCCGTTTCGTTTCAGCCTCCCTCAATAACATTCCAAGTATCAACTTGATCGGATGGATATTCTAGTAGTTATTGAGGAAACAAAATTTCAGATACTCATAACTACTGAACCATCCGTCGGATTTGGCCCAATAACGAACTTGACCGAGATATTTGGACAATTAATCTATTCTGAAAATATGAAAACTCTAGCTGATTCCTTTTGGATGCTAGAGAGGATACGGCCGGCCGGCCGGACAGACTCAACTTTCGCCACGAATTCTTCATCAGGGAGTCGAACCCAATCGATTGAGATCATTTTCGGCTCGATATTCCAAAATTACAGACATTGGGGCAAAATGATAGGCACTCTGTTCGGGTGAACAAGAGCGCCAAAAATATCGAACCCGATATATTTTTACTCGTAACAAAATGTTTCATCATAAACTAAAATAATATACAGGGTGTTCCTTTGTAAACTCTATAATTGACATTTCTTCCGGTAAAACCGGAAGCTAAAAAATTTGAAAACAAATGGGCAATCTACTGCAGTATCCATCTTACAAATTTCAGTTTGATATCTCTAATAATTCCAGAGATATTCATTTGGTTCCACACATTAACCCACATTATATAACCTTATCCACTTTATTGAAAGTTATTCTTCAGGTAGGTAAGGTAACATGAAATTTCCTATTCAGTAAAAGCACACAAGAAAAGTCAGCTTAGCCCTTTAGAGTTGCAATCTGCCATGCTCACTTTAACAAAGAATCTTCCAAACCTCCCTATAATTCAGAAGAATGTGAACCCGAATAAATATATTTTACTGAGACCAACGTTTGACCAAGGCAACGAATTGGGAAAAAATGACGAAGATATTTGTCTCGGTTGAAGCGTTATAATCAAACTAATATACAATCTCATCATATGATATGCTCAGAAGATAGAAACTTCCAACTTTCTTCGCAGAAAGCAATTCTCCGTTTTGAAACAAGCTAATTCTCCGCGGAATGAGCAGAGTAATCCATTTCCTTGAGTAGTCTGGCAAGATAGAGAAATAATGACTCTCTCTATCTAAGCGGATGGCCTTCATGTGTTAGATTTTCAACTGAACAAAGCCAATGCAACCTCAAATTTACGCGCTACCATAAACAATCCCTACAATGGGAAGAAATTAGAAGCGTTCCCTCCTAAGCAAACGAACTTCGAGCTGCGACTCAGCGAAATACGTCAAGTGTTTTATTGTTCATTAGTAAAATAGTACGAGATGGGATGCTGAGGAGGCAAAAGGAGATGAAGGCGGCACGCGTACTCCCCTATAAGACGATGTTGGCGAGCAAGGGTAAACTTCTTATGAATAACAAAGACCGGGAAATAATTTTGTTTAGGATTAAGAAATATTTTTGGGAGGAGGAAGTTGCTGTATGTTCAACCTAACGAAGTTCTCGTTGGATAATGGGCTTCAAATTATTTGTTATTTTCGAGCTCCAAAATGAAAGACGCATGATGGATAGGTTTTGTTCTCGTTACCCTTGAGTGGATCGCACTCTTCATCGGAATGAATTTTAAATGGAAAGGAAACAACATGTTTTGTTTGTTTATCTTGGAAGAAAGGCAACAAGCTATGATTGAACACGTGTGCACTCCTTTCAACATTCGCAGTTTTTGGTGTTCGGGCGTTTCACATCTTGCATTTATCAGCTTTATACAGGTTAAAAATCTGACCGTTGCAGAACCGTCAGGAACATGCGCATTTCAGTGTTTGGTGTTAATTTTTCTCTGACAATTTTCAAATCGAGTAGTCCGAGGTTCGGGTTATATTAGGATTTTTTCTGATTATTTTCTGACGGTTCTGGGACTATCCTCAGGACCATTTCAGGATTTTGCTGTAGAGGGAGTAGTTAACCTATTTGTTTCGTAATTTGTAATTTGAAATGTCTATATTTTATCTGCATTGGTTAATAGAAATAAACAAATCTAACAGATATTAATAATTGAAATTAATGTTTTGAAAATTAGTATCAAGTTAAATGATTATAAATTAATAATATGATCAAGGGTTTTCAGGACGGTACATTTGTTCTTGGATATGTTGATAATAAAAACATAAATGTAATAACTCAATGATATTCATAAATCTATGTGCTTTTGTTTTAATTTTTGGCTTATATGATCGAGAGAATTGAATTCAAATTTTCTGCTGTAACCGATCCTAGGACTTTGCGCATTTTTTCAAACGTGTTCGGACTTTTCTGTGATCATTTTTGGATCAAATATTAAAATTGTTTCGCTGTTCCGGTTTTTAACATGCTTATAATTGCTTCTCTTGTATGTATGTCAGTTTGTAACTCTCCTTCTTTAAGCATGAGTGGCTCATTACTATGAAAAGATACCAGTTTTTCGAATGCGTTGGTAGACTGAGCGGTCTAAGGCGCGCGTCTTCTGTGACGTCAGCTCTTGGATTCGTCGATCGATCGATAAGATTGTAGAATATTAGAATTTTGAGCTTCATGTCAGAACCTTGATGTGTGAGCTGTGCATGTGTGAAACATTGGTCTACTTTCCGACGTGCAACCATAACTTGATATTATATGACAGTCACTAAAAAGTAAAAAAATAAATATAGTTTTAAAAATCTAAAAAAAACACGCTTTTAAAGAATATCGGGCTAAAAATAGAAATAGAAATAGAAATAATTTTATAAATCAATTTATGATCATAGTGTATAAAACATACTAGTAAAATTGAGAAAGAGGCGTGGGGCGCTTTGTGCCATAATTTTCGTATATCAAGCGCCCCACGCTTCTTTCTCAATTTTCCTAGTATGTTTTATATACTATTGTCATAAATTGATATTCAAAATTTTATCTAACTTTTTCAGCCCGATATTCTTTATAAACGTGTTTTTTTGGTTTTTTAAACTATATTTATTTCATTTCAATCCTAAAGCGGGCACCAGTTCAAGATCATTTGCGGACTACAAATGCTAGCAACCCTTAAACGACGATCACTTGAAAATAAAATTTATTGTAAATTCGTAATTTTAGACAATTAATAAATCAAGATTTCCCTTTCTATCAGAGTTCACTACAAATTGGACTAAAAGCTTCTTTTAAGTGAATGACTGAAAACCATTACATTCAAAAAGGAAATGTTCGCATGTATCTGAGTATATTTCAAATATTCAAATTGTTGACGGAACGAAATGAGAATCTCAGTCCTTTTATCAGCAACCTGATTATCAATGAAATTCCTAGCGAAGTTTTTCTGTTTGAGAGTTTTGTAAGCGCAAAGTTGTTTCCCTTAGTTAAAATAATGTTGTATCAGATTTTTTACGGATCTGATGCTTTGTTGCACGTTAATTCAGACAGTGGTTTCATTAACACTTGAACATAAATATTATTGTTGCGATATTCTCGCAACAAAGGACAGTTCTTGGATTTTAGGGCAGCGGCCGTTACTTCCAAGAACCCTTTATATCGGAAGGAATTTTGGGAATACCTGAGCTTAGCTACCTGTACTACCTTTCGATACGTCCGACCATTCTCAATTATTCAAATTCATTTTCTCTGTACACTTCTCGTTTAACTACCAAGTAAGTTCTCCTTTACCAATTTACTTTCACCAGTCTATAACGGCACTCAGAACTACAAGTTCCTCTTAAAATTTCTCAAAATAATCTGTTTTCGGGTAGTTAGCTACCCTAGTTCATTGTGTATGTGAATTACTCAGTTGAAATTCTCTACGTATAAGAAAAAGGTTGTGAATTGTGAACCTGTGACGCAATTACATATCGCCAAGGCACAATTCATCACTGGAAGTTTGAGAAGCTTTATCCAAAGTGCCTGCATCTTACTTCACGAAGTCTACCTCGACGATTAGAGCAGAGCTGTGGTGATTTCCAAAACAACAAATAAGGTCAGATCTCTTTATTGTTTAGCATTACCAGAAGTGCCCAATATTGAGCAAAGAAGTTCAAATCCTTGGTTATTATAGACACCTAAAAAATCTTTCTGTGAGTATTCACTCAAGTGCCGAACATTGTGTAACTATTCTTATCTGTGAATACATAATTCTATTATAACTACAAACTTTTTTTATTCATTCACCTTGCAAACATCTTTTCTACCAAAGATAATTTTTGGATCTACTGTTATAGTATAACCAGCGACTCAGGAAGTGCGCTTCTCTCTCATTAAGCGGGTGATTATTATTAATCCTAATTTTGTACCCGCACAATTATTGATAGTGTAAACTGAAAAACAGAGTGCGGCAAAGGTCAGTTTACACTGTCTGGTATTCACGCATGCGCGTATTCTCGTGCAGTATCGTACCTAGGGCGGAAGGAGGAGCTGAAACGTAGCGTGTAGTAGTGTTGTTGTGTATGTTTACAGTGCGTTCGTTACCATGGCTGCGCGTGTAAAGTACACGAAAGAATAACGTGTTGTTTGCTTAATTCTTAGCTCAAACTTGACGGAGATTATGCTGAAATTTTCGATGAATTTCGCCAGCGATTTCCAGATAAGCAAGTTCCCACCAGACAAATGGTGCATAAACTGTTACGTAAATTCGAAAGTACTGGCTCCGTAGTCGACGCGCCACGTTGAGGACGCCCTGCTACCGTTATGACGGAAGAAAGCATGAACATCGTGGCTCAATCTTTTGTGGAACATCCAAATCAATCTGCACGTCGCACAGTCAGAGCATTGGAGATTTCTGACCAAAGTTTGCGGCCACAAGTAATTATTGATGTTATATTTTTCTCGAAAATAAATTTATTTGCAATTATTTTTCCTTTTTTTCTCATGTATAAAACGGTAAACTGACTTTTGCCACACCCTGTATATATATATATATATATATATTTCTTCATTTAAAAAACACTCCGACTTGAGATGTACTGAGTTGAAGAATACTTCAAACGTTTCCATGATGTCGAGAATGCGAAAATTTAACCCGAAATCAAATCATACAGCAAATGTAAATGCGCTCCTCCGACAAGATTTCATAAATGGCTGTGTCCCCACACTTGACATCTACTGGGAGCTGATCTACGGACATTTCGCCCAGGTTGAGGCTGGGTGTAATGCGTTCTACTGCGTTGTGAACCGTACCTAATTTGGCACGCCGCAATCCACAAACTGTCCGCAGTGCACTGAGTATTTAATTGAAATTACACGCTCCTATGATCTGTGATAATATTTTGCACATTAGCTCCGAGAACTTTGTAACTCCATACGTATTTAAAATATTCATGCTGTGGGAAGTTGTCCGCCTAATATTTTTTACGTAATTTTATTATCAGGTCGTCCCAAATTTTGTCCCTACTGATAATACAGAAGATGGCTCAATCTCTTATGAGCTGATGATTAAATGAGCTTTTTTTGTTGATAAATTTCGTCTCTAAAAAATTATATTAAGAATAGATTGGCAGAAAATCCTGTACCAATAGGGAAATATTTCAAGTTTTTGAAAAAAACATAGAAAGTATTGACGTTTGGTCAGGAGTTTTTACGAATTTGTTCTCTACTTAAAACGATCCTAACATGACGTTTTTTTAAATCAGAGAAGTTATATCTAAACGAACTAAAATACACTCGACCTTATGAACTGACGATGATATCATAAATCATTCATAGCCTGACACAGAACTTTCAAATGAATCTGAAATAATATTAATCACAAATCATATTAAAACTAAATTTAGGATGTGAAAGAGGCATTTCAAAACTTGTGACATAATATGTGGAAAAGCGCTGACGTGAGGACACGAATTCTTGATGGCTTGTAAAGTCCTATCCCTAACTCTGGAACATTGCGATATAGAAACAATAAAGAGAATCGAAAAACAAGTAATAACCAAACTCACAGTATTTCTTCATTTTGAAAGAAAGATGACTCATTTATATAATTTAACCAAATCAACAATTTTTATTTCATTAATGCTCCATAATAGTTCAAGAAATCAAAGAATAATCCTTAAAGCTATATTTATTGGTGCAGACAACACTAATACACCAATTACATATCCCTAAAAGCACTTAAATGGAAAGTATATTTTTGTCTTATATTTGAGGAAAACATTGATTGATTCAAGACATGGCATCAATATTGAACACAAAGGGTTATTTTGAGAGAAAAATTTTGTAGTCTCCCAAGAGGAATTAACTGCACCAGTCAATATAAAGGACTTCACAGAAGTCATAAATAATCGAGCATTCTATGTGATCACATAACAAATCTTTTTGAAAATTTATTATGAGTTTATTGCTTAGATTTTATATCAGTTTTTTGAATTTTCGTTATTACTGGAGGTTTATTATTATTTAATTCCGAATTTACAAACAAAATCGAAGAAATTGGCTGAACACGAGATAACTCGTTCTCTGGGCTATGAGCTCTGACCTTTGGATAGAGGTCATTACCTACACGAGGAGATTTTCCAAACTTCCAGTTGAAAGCGCGCTAATTCTTCTAGAATTCCATCTTCATTCAACATGCGATTCACTTCTGCTTTCGTCTATCTTTCTCTTGTGCGATATTTTGAATCCCTAAGTTACTTTTGACGAACGTATGTAACTGCTCTTGTTTGAATAAAATAGGGTCTTTCAACAAGAAAGCCATTTTTTATTATTATTACAACAAAAACTTCTGGCGATACCTACCACATGACACCATTGACAGTTAGTTATTTGATATATTCGTTATAGATGCTTTGGCAATTGTTACAATTGCGCTAGAAAATTGCATTAAAATAATTAAAACCCACTATGAAAATGGTGGTTCTGTTAAAATTACATGCCGTTAAATTCGTGATATTTTGAACAACATAATCGATCTTCGTAGACCGCTATTAGGAATTTGGTCGCTAAATTTGAGTGACGGGCTCGGTACAAAATGTGCCAACAGCAACGCGTGTTCGACCGGGCCGTTCAAATGAAAACATTGTAACAGCGTTGAAGAAGATCCAAATTTGTCAATTTCTCGAAGTTCTAAACAACAGGGTTTATCCCAAACCACCACATGGCGAATTCTGCATAAGAATTTGGTTATGAAGCCTCACAAGATTCAACTAGGGCAGGAATTGAAGCATACCGACATCACCGTAGATTCGCTCAATTCATTCTGGAACAACCCGCAGGTTTTTCTGAAAAAAATCATTTTTTCAGACGAAGCGTACGTCAACAAGCAAAATTGCCGCATTTGGGCTTCTGAAAATCCTAGAGCGATTATTGAGAAGCCTATGCATGCTCAACGTGTCACTGTATGGTGCACTATGTGGTCTGAAGGCGTGGTTAAGCCATTTTTTTCGAAGATGAGGCTGGAAATGCGGTAACGGTCAATGAATCACGCTACTGCGAGATGTTGCCAACTCAATTTGGGCCTATCATCGATGACGTAGATATCACTGACATGTGGTTTAAACAAGACGATGCTACATGTCACACAGCCCATGAGGTGATCGATTTATTGCAAACCAAATTTGCTGATCGCATAATTTCATGAAATTCAGCTGTTAAATGATCAGCCAGATCGTATGATTTAACAACACTGGATTATTATTTGTGGGGCTATCTTGAAGACAGAGTCTATACGGAGCCAATCGAATTGATTGCAACCTTAAAACTAAAAATTTGTGATGTGATAGCCGAAATAGACCCGACATTTTGCTAAGAAGTTATTAAAAACTCCGATGAAAGACCTTACTTCTGTCGGCGTGGTCGTGGTGGACAGTTGCCAGATGTCATTTTTCATTCATAATTGTCGAACTTTTTCTTTTGTAATACAATTGTTGCGATATTCTCGCAACAAAGGACAGTTCTTGGAATTTGGGACAGCCGTCGTTACTTCCAAGAATGCCTTCTGTCGGACGGAATTTTGAAATCCCTAAACTTAGCTACCTGAACTTTTGTACACGTCCGACCTCCTTCAATTATTCAAATTTATTCTCTCTACACTTCTCAAGGTGGTCACTTCTACAAGTAAGTTCTCTTTTATCAATTTACTTTTCACGAGTCTATAACGGCACTTAGAACTTCAAAAGATCTCTCAAAATAATCTGTTTTCGGGTCAGTTAGCTACCCTAGTTCATGTGTATGTGAATTACTCAGTTGAAATTCTCTACGTAAAAAAAAAAGGTTGTGAATTGTGAATTGTGAAGCAACTGCATATCGCCAAGCCACAATTCGTTAATGAAAATCTCATCCGAAGTGCCTGCACCTTATTCTGAGAAATCTACCCTCGACGATTGAAGCAGAGCTGTGGTGAACTCCAAACAACAAATAGGTCAGATCTCTTTATCATTTAATATTACCAGAAGTGCCCAAGATTGAGCAGAGAAGTTAAAATCCTTGGTTAAAGACACCTAAAAACTCTGAGTGTCTCAAGTGCCGAACATCGTTTAACTATTTTTATCTGTGAATACATAATTATTATAACTACAAACTTGTTTTTATTCTAATCTTTTCTACCAAAGTACCCGCTACTGTTATAATAACAACTCAAAGTACGCTGCCCTTCATTGATTATCAATTTTGTACCCGCACAACAATAAAAATTTGAATCATCGTCAAAAAATTTTTTTGGTTTATTTTGTTTTAAAAACAAAGTTCAAGTTGAAAGACCTTTTATTTGAGATCAGAATAGATTGTGGAACTGTATCATAATCTCTATTATTCAGATATCAAATAGTCTCTTGAAAATTTCAATAGGTACTCGATCTTGGGACTCCCAGTATAATCAGATCCACAAACAAACCGCATAAGCAGAATCGATAGGATAACTTATGCTGAAAACCAAGGATGACAAGAGAACGCCGTCGAAACAAAACGTTGGATTTTAATGTTTACTTGTTTATTTTCCAGTTTCGAGTCGCAAAGGGGTGGAGAGATTACATAGAAACTTACAGAATACACAGGGATTAAATATGATAATTTATCGAGAAGATTAGGAGGAACAATCTGTGCTGTGCTGTCGTGCGATGCTTTGTATTACGTATTTGATCATTCCCAAGTCAAATATTGGATTAAGGAGTTAGAGCAGGACTTCAGCCAACATTATGAGCCTCGAAAATTGCAATTTCCACCATGTGTGAATGCATAATAGCGGTAGTGAGTCGTCTGAGTGCAATTCAGGCGGTGCTTGGCTATAATTTCGAACTTTATGAACAATCCGTGGATATTAACTCAAGTGCCTATTGAATGGCCTTTGATTCACGAACAGATCAGACTAGGCTTGAAAACAGCATGTGGGATGTATGAGTGTATGAATACATTTTCCAACTCAATATATGCAATGTTATTTAAGTCTATGATCACGGTCACCATCGAATTTGACGATCCCAATTTTTTATCCCTGCTAAGTAGGTTAATCGGCTAGATCAGCCCAGTAGTTTCGCAGTAGAGAGTAAAAATAGATTGAATTATCAACTAATTTTTCAATAATGAAGAGTCAGACAGGATATCTTCAAATCATCTCATTCTTTCAACCAAGAATTCGGGTTCTCTCGAACCCACCTTCAAGGAAACTATGAAGTTGATGACTTCAGGAACTAGATATTATGTTATAAATTCTACTTCTTGAAGTGAGGAAATAACTCTCCAAAAAAAATTAACATTCTGCTTCTGATTTCATTCAATGTATATCACTACCTTTGAGAATTTGAATGCTCCGAAAATTTGATCGCTGTGCTTCGAAGCACGTCTATGACATCGTGACAGGTGATGAATCGTGTATTTACGCGTATAAGCGCGAAAGTAAACAGCAGTCGATTGTATGGGTGTTTCAACCAAAATCCAACAAAAGTTGCTCGCGCTTGAAGCACTTCCAACCAAATGGTCGCCAGTTTTTATCGGAAAAACTGGACATATCGCAATCGTACCACTAGAACAACGTAGGACAGTAAATTCTGAATGGTGCACAACTATTTGTTTGCTAGTTGTCTTTCAAGAAATCAGGAAAATCTAACGCCGAAGACGGATCACTCTTCACCAAGACAAACGAGCTCTCACACGTCGGCTCAAACAACATTTTTGAGCACTCAAAACAACGATTTGATGAGTCTTCCGTCGTATAGACCTGACTTGGCACCGAAGGACTTCTTTTTATTCCCGTACGTAAAAACTAAAATGAGAGGTCACCGTTTTTCGGGACCTGAAGAAGCGGTTGATGCATTCAGAATGCATGTTTTGGAGATACCTCAATCAGAGTGGCAAAAGTGCTTCGACAATTAGTTCGAACTCATGCAAAATTTTATATTGGGTTGTTCGGAAAGTCATTTCGTTTTTTTTGGGGAACGTGAAAGACAGTGTAACATTTGTCACTTTTTTCTTTCGAAAAGAATGACAAATATCATTTTCAAAACTAACTACCGCACTGAAGTCTGAATGACTCCAGATACAAAGACTTGGCCATTTAATGTGATCGTCTAGCAAGGGTAGGACTCTACCTTATGTTTACGTAATAATTCAAGTTCGTGATAATTGAGATTAGTGAAAATAATTGGGAAACAAAGATGTAAATAAAACACAACGGTTAGACCCAGACAATCAGCTATTTATTAAGGGTCTAAAAAATACAGGGGAAAGCCTCAGGCATAAAACCCCTTTGTTTAGGTGATGTTAGGGCACTTGTTTAAAACTAAATGATGAAATATTAACAGTTAGCAAAGGTGAGTATAACAATCCAGGAAAAGAAACTATAACAATACAGCACGATAATCAGGATAATCAGAGCAACTTCCATAATACAAGAGTATAGTAACATGGTAAATATGGCAACTTCAATGGTACAACAAGAATTGATAATCATGGCAAATGTATACTTCAATAATGCAACAAGATAATAATCATGGCAAATAAGTAAACGACTAATTATGACCATCGTCATGGTCACGGCCCCAGAGTATGTGAGCCATAACTATAATATTGTATGAGCTAAGGAATTGGCAACACGGGGAAGGTCATGGAGTTCCAGCGGCGGCTCAGAAAAAATGACTGAAAGTTTCGCGGTCGATAAAAAAGGTATATTCTCTCATGCCTTATAGCACATGTTAGTAACGGTCCCTGCCTTAAGGCGTTTGGAACCGACCCTTCAAGGCCTTCGATCCAGGAACCTAAGAAATCTCATACAATAGTATAGGAATGGTCCACAATCTCGAGACCCCTAAATGAAATATCATGTAATACGAGCATATAAATAAATAGATAGCAGTACGAGATCATAGCATAAATAAACAACAAATCTTCATAGAATATCAATCACAAGTAAGAAATAAGAACCAGAATGCATTATGGACATAAATAATAGAGAGGTATAGGTAAACGATAATAAGGAATATAAATAATGAAAGCAGAGAATCTACATAATCAACCGAAGGAAATATACATAACGACAACAAGAAGATACATCACGACAGTAAGAAGAATAAGTCAACACAGTACGAAATATACACAACAATATACATGAATAGTAAGGCAAGTACATTACACAGTAAAATGACCCATTACAACAGTATGAGACATACATATTGATTACATGAGACAAGGGTAACTTAACAACCTTAACTTTTCGATATAACACCATGGTGCTACGTATACTGGTTACATCCATCATTCCATATCGACCATACTAGTACTACCACTAGTGGAGGTCTCCATATGTTCCTGCTTAATCACAGGCTCAGAACCCCAGAGCGATTGGCAATTCCTATTGCACCATAGGGTACAGTTAATAAAGTTGATCGGTTACACTCCAGTAACACATTGTAGAAAGCTGAAAATAAGGCATTCATTGTTATGGTTGACACCTGAACTTCAAGGCAATAATATCGAAAATGATGGAATCACCTGCTATAAGGAGTTACATGAATCAAACAAAGCATTAAGTGGACAAAGGAAATAGAGTTATATGAATCAAACAAAGCATTATGTGAACAAGGGAAATAGTTATATGAAGTTAAACAAAGCATTATGTGAACAAAGGAAATAGTTCTGTGAAGTTAAACAAAGCATTATGTGAACAAAGGAAATAGTTATATGAAATTAAACAAAGCATTATGTGAGCAAAGGAATTACATTCACAAGACAACAGTATTAATGGTAACTGCCAGGGGCGTATCAACATAGGGTGCAATGAGACTACGATTTTTTTGTATTGGAAAGAACCTGGGATGTTACAACAGTTTTCGTATAATGAATAAATATTTTATCAAATTATATATTGGCCATTCTGGTCCAACACCTTTTGCCATTTTTCTGGCAGTAACATAGTTCCCCTCTCATAAAATTTTTGCTCCTTGCTGGCAAAAAACTGGTTCAGGTGGTTTTTGACATCTTCATTTGAGGTAAAGGTTGTGCCATCCAAAAAATTTTGCAGGGACCGGAACAAATAGTCGTCGGAAGGTGCCAGATCTGGAGAATATGGTGGATATGCCAGTACGTCCCATTCAAGCTGTAAAAGTTTTTGCGAGTGACCAAACTTGTGTGAGGTCTAGCATTATCCTGGTGGGACACTACACCCTTCCTGCTAATTCGGGTCTCTTCTCTTTAAGTGAATCATTCAATTTGTCCAGCTGATGACAATAGACTTCTGAATTAATCGCTGTATTGTCCGCCAAAAGCTCAAAAAAAAAACGATTCCTTTGACATCCCACCAAACAGAGAGCATTACCTTTTTTTGGTGAATGTTCGCTTTTGACACGCTTTGAGCCGGTTCATCTTTTCTGCTCCATGACCTCTTGCGTTTAACATTGTTATATACAACCCATTTTTGTCTCCAGTAATAATCCACTTCAAAAATGGATCATTTTCTTGACGTTTGAGCAGCGAATCACACGCGTCAACGCGACGACACAAATTTCGCTCCGTAAGGGAATGGGGCACCCACACATCGAGCTTCGAGGTTCAGCCCATGCCTTTCAAATGGCCATGAACAGTCGAATTCGACAAATTTGATCTCTCACCGATTTCTCGTGTGGTTATTCGCCGATTTGCATCAACTAATGCCTTTATCGCATCTTTGTCAGCTTCGACAGGCCTTCCAGACCGTGGTGCATCTTCGACATCAAAATTGCCGGATCGAAATTTTGCAAACCAGGTCTGGCACTGGCGTAGTGTTAACACGCCTTCTCCGTACACATTCGTCAATTTTTTTCTCGCTTGGACAGCATTTTTAACTTTTCTGAAGTAAAAAAGTAAAATATGACGAAAATGCTGCTTATTGCTCTCCATATTCAAAAGGGCACCAACCAAAAATTACTGTGTAGAATTAATAGAACTTTTTCACACACAAGCCTTGCAATATCAGCTCTCAAAAAGTAAAATACTGGGTTAATTGCAAGGAGGACGTCAAGGACTGGTGCAGAAAATGTGGACTGTGTGCTTCGGTGAATGGTCCAAGAGGAAGTCGTAAAGCCCCAATGAAGCAGTATAACGTTGGTAGCCCAATGGAACGCGTAGCAATAGATATAGCTGGTCCGTTTCCAGAAACTGACGATGGAAACAAGTACATCTTTGTTGCTATGGACTACTTCTCCAAATGGGTGGAGGCTTACGCCATTCCGAATCAAGAAGCCGCAACAGTTGCTGATGTCTTGGTCAAGGAGATGTTCTGCAGATTCGGCATGCCTATGGAGCTATGGAGTTGCTAGGGATCAAGAAGATCAGAACAACTGCTCTCCACCCACAGTCAGACGGCATGGTCGAGAGAATGAATAGGACTGTGGGAAAATACTTGGCCAAGGTTGTCTCCGACCACCAGAGAGATTGGGATAGGTACCTGCACCTATTCACTATGGCCTATAGATCATCTGTGCAGGAATCGACAGGGGAAACCCCAGCTTGCATCATGTTCGGTCGATAGATGAGACTCCCTTGTGACCTGGAGTTTGGGTGTACGCCTGGAACGGATTTTGCGGGTGGGGATTACGTGAGCAGTCTGAAGGGGAGATTGCACTTCATCCATGAGAAGGTCCGGAAAAACCTGCAAATTGCAAGTGATCGCGTGAAGACTCGTTACGATATGAAGGCGGCAGAAGGTGGATACGAGGTGGGAGATTTGGTATGGTTGTTCAGCCCCCAGAGGAGAAGAGGGCTATCCCCAAAGTTACAGAAGGATTGGGAAGGACCATATAAGGTTGTGAAGAGGATCAACGACGTAGTCTACAGACCTCATGGGACAACAACCTTCCCTTAGCCGAATCCTGAAGTTGACCGATGGACCTCATTTCCTCTTCTATATGGTAACCAAGGAAAAATCTTATGGAAAGCCAACCTACCAAGCCATGTGGAGTACCTTGATGAACCTTAGAGACGAGCTGGCTAGAGTAGGTGTGAACAAGCTTGCAATTCCCAAGCTGGGTTGTGGACTGGATCGTCTGAATTGGAGAGTAGTTCGTAACATGCTGGAGGTAGTTTTCCAGAATACCGATGTCCGAATACGGGTTTGTAGTTTCAACCCGAAAGGTGGTCCCGTAAAGAAAACGGTATCCTGCTATTTCGATCAACAAGGGATCTGCAGAAATGGGAGCGCTTGCAGATTCAATCATGAAGGAAAAGTTCGGGGACCGAACATTTTTTAAGGAGGAGCAATGTAACAAAACCGAATATCAACATTTTAGGGACTGCAGCGACGGCGGAGGAGTTCCGATTCATGCGCCGAGAAAGGATTAAGAACATGATGAAAGGGACCGCTCGCCATAAAGCTGTCACATAAAAACGACGAAAATGCTGCTTATTGCTCTCCATATTCAAAAGGGCACCAACCAAAAATTACTGTGTAGAATTAATAGAACTTTTTCACACACAAGCCTTGCAATATCAGCTCTCAAGACATATAAAGGTTATGCGGTTAAGTGTTAAGTTGGTTTCGAAAAAACGTAATTAAGTCCTCTGACGGGAATAAACGAAATTACTTTACGAACAACCCAATAGATCTTAATAAGGAATATTTTGAAAACCAAGCGTTTTTCGATTTTTAATCTTTGTTTTTGTTCTCTCATCACGAGATATACCTTTGTATCGGAAGTGTGGGAAAATGGTAAGATCATTAGAAAATATGTTATCCAATTGAAGATTTCGTGTTTTGTTGACAATAAGAGTAGCAATTTCAAAAGATTGAGAAACGGTCTTCAACAAAGTGTTCAAGCGTTTTTACTTTTCAATTTATATCTCAGTGATTATTCCGATATCTTAGAAATTTGTATATGATGATAATATTGCTATTGCTGAACACTATCGGATTTCTATACTTTGAAGAAAATACTATCAACTAATTTGAAGATATTAAGAAATTATTTTGTTGAATGGCAGTTATGACCCAACCCTAATAAAACAGAGGTATCTTGATTTTATTTAGGTATTCATGGGAAATATATGTAACCTTCAATGACGCTCCTATCAAACATAATTTCTATGTATTCAGGGGTTAAATTAGACTCATCTCTCAATTTCAAGGCTCTTTTAGATAATGTGCGGCTGAAACTGAAAACTAGAAATTATTTCCTTCAGAAATTACCTGGATCACTCTTCGCACAGCATCTTTAGCCTAAGTCTCTTCTGCAGCTAAATAAGTTCTGTTTTCTGCTTTTATCTTTTTATTTTGGGATTCGATTTGAGCAATGAAGAAACCTCTGTCAGCATTAAGCTGTCTGGAAGAAAGATATCCCTCACTGTCCACCATTTAATCTTTAAGCTTATTTTGTCGACAACTATTAGTGTTAAAAAGTGTTCAAATCATTGGTGTGTGAAATAAACAGAACTCAAAATGATATTTTCAGGAAATCGAAACTCATATTGTTTCGTTGCTGAGATAGATTTTTTGTGCACCTCATTGTATTATAAGAAGCCACATTATTGTGGATACAGATCTGAAATATTTTATTCAAATTAAAACAAAGATCTGTGAGTTCACATTCCTGTTCTGATTCGAATAAACAACGAAAGAATAATTTCCAACAGATGCAGATGTCACGTGAAAAATCTCCTAGCCTGAGTTTCTTGTGATTCTACTTTATTTTCACGATTTCAGAACGCGGAAATCGTGAATCCATCTCCTTAATCAAGCACTCTGCATCCAAAACACACTCAGAGCCCTGTCTTTCGCATATGTGTCGGATGGAAAAACAAACCTACCTTGAAACATCGAAAGGAAACTGGAAGGAAAAATGCGATACGTTATACTTTTCCTCCATTATAATGTGTCCCTGTCACGTAGAGAGAACACTAAATACAAAACCTGACACGATTTATTCGTCTTCCTGCATCTGTACAATGGAACTGGTCAACTGAAGGTTTCCTGTCTGCTTTTCTCGGCATCCGGTTCAGAAGGAAAACATAAATGTGGATTTCATTCAGAGTCTGACTGAATTTGTGCTCAATAGGGATTAAAGGTAGGTTTCGAAGTGATGAATTATCATTTCGATAATTTTAATAAGAATCTAGGGGACTACTCAATAACCGTGGATGTTGGTTGGGGCCCCATAGACTGCAATCTTTTTATCGCCCGATAGTTTACTCAGCTTTCCATCGAATAGAAATGAGCAGGAATTTTCTGAATATAATACTAGTTTTTGCGTACTTATTCCTAGTGGAACTGCGTGCTCTTGTTCAGCCAGAATCTCTATAATTTTCGAATATCGAACTGAAAATGGTCTTAATCGATTGGATTAGACTTCCAGATAAAAATTCCGTAATCAAATTTAAGTACATCCGGTTAACCAGTCGGCCGTATACTCCGTAGATATTTCATAGTTCCAGAATAGATTTGTTGTCAAATATCTCAGTCAAGTTCGTTATTTCAGATAATACATTGAATTTCACATTGTTCATACATTATTGTCAGAAAATTTGTTTGAAATCTGTAATAACCCTAAAAATCTCCTTAAGTATGGCCTAGATATTTCATAGTTCCAGAATAGATTTGTTGTCAAATATCTCTGTCAAGTTCGTTATTTCAGATAATACATTGAATTTCACATTGTTCATACATTATTGTCAGAAAATTTGTTTGAAATCTGTAATAACCCTAAAAATCTCCTTAAGCATGGCCTCATTTCAATGATTTTTTCTGATAGACTTTGGAAAGACAATTTAAGATTTTCTATCAGAAGACATAAATAATCTATCTTCGTTAATACATGCTTCCACTCATCTCTAGCTCTAGTCTTTTCTGCAGCTGAGTATTGTTGCTCTGTTTGATTTAATAGAGCATATACACAAAAACTCGATGCACAATTGAATACATCCATGCGAATAATTACTGGCTCTCTAAGATCTACACCGGTTCATTGGTTACTAGTTTTGTCTAACATTGTCCCTCCCCATATTCGAAGACAGACTGCAGCTCTGAATTCTTGGAACAAATATCATTATTTTACCAATTTATTCCCAACTATTTCATATATTTCACAAAGTAGAATTCACAGCTTGAAGTCACGTAATCTATTATGGCATAATACGTTATTCAATATGAACATAAGTGATAAAGAATTATAGAAGACTGAGTGGAAATAAGTATCTCGTTTCTGATCCTTCTGAAAAAGTTCCTGGTTTTGATCTTTCAAGTGAAATTTGGACAGTTCTTAATCGTTTGAGAACAGGTCATGGTCGTACCAATGGCATGCTATTTAGATGGAACTCAGTTCCTAGCGCAAGTTGTGAATGTGGAGAAGCAGCAGAAACAAAACCTCATCTCATCAATAGTTGTCCCATATATAAATTTCAAGAAGGTTTTAGGGCTATTCATGATGTTTCCGACTTTTTCTTGGAATGGGTTATAAATTTCAAACGTATATGATACGTATTTTTGTTATTCAGTTCTTTTTTCTGCTTTTGTCTTTTTATTTCCAGATTCGATGTGGGCAACTTGAAGAAGTCTCGGTCTCCATCAATAGAAGACCACACTTGAAGAAAGAGGTCCCTCAAATATAGAAATATATATGCTGAAAAGCTTATTTTTGAACTTTCGCCCTGATCTATATGCTTTATTGTTTGCTAATTAAATATTGTAAGTCAAAAATTCAAAAGAATATATATATATATATAGATATTGTGAAAATTTTGGTTTTTACCTAGCATATAATATGTTGAGTTTGAATTGATTGGGCATCTAGGTCTTCAAAAAAGTTGTAAACAATTTTATTTTGTATAAACGTTTCAGCGCATCCGCCTTCTTCAGTATACATAAATCATAAAACGACATCTAAAAAGTAACATATATAATATAAAAGTAGAATAATATAATCATTAAAATATCTCACTGTTCATTTTTGCTCTTTTCTGGTCGGTATTGTTGTGTTATTTATGTCAATGTCATATATGTCAATGTCAGGGGTCAATGGAATGTTGGTTGTCTTGTCTTCTTCTTTCTATTGGTGGTCTTCTCAGTATTGGCATGTATATTTGACTAAGATTTTTCGTGTCTTGTTTGTCGTTTACTACATTTTCATTGCTTACTTGTATGTGAATCATTTCCAATATTTCCCTTCGTCGTTGTTGGGGTTCTATTCCTAAAATTTTAGTGTCATCGTAATTAAAATCATGTTTTTGATTTGTGATTGTCATATCTCGTTTAATTTGTTTATAGGATGTATTATCGTCTAAAATTTCGTGCATTTTTTCGTTGTATTCGGTTTTTGTTATTACCACTATTTTATTTCCCTTGTCAGCTCTTATGGCTTGCAAATCATTGTGTGCTTTCAAAAATGTTTTAGTTTTTTCGAAGTTAGATTTCATCATGTTTTGTCTCTGTTTCTTACCCCTTAGTTGTCTCTGATGGGTATTTAGAGCTTGTATGACATTAGCTCGAATGTTGTCCTGGTCTTCTTTTGATAATTCTTCAATGGTATTTTCTATTTGTGTGATAATGTTAAATGTTGGGATTTCATTTTCTCTTTCTATCTCAATGGAATA
This sequence comes from Micraspis discolor, assembly GCA_030674115.1. NCBI lineage: Eukaryota > Metazoa > Arthropoda > Insecta > Coleoptera > Coccinellidae > Micraspis > Micraspis discolor. The sequence continues at coordinate 714,502 of JARTUT010002190.1, read as the reverse complement.
TTTGGGGCCCAAGTTTAGTGTTTTCACCACGAAGTCAGATAACACTGTTGCTGACAAATTTTTTACTCTTGTTTGATTGTTGTTTACGTTTTCACTTTTTCCCTGAATTTGTGTTAACTTTTGGAAAAATGAAATCCCAACATTTAACAGTATCACACAAATAGAAAATACCATTGAAGAATTATCAAAAGAAGACCTGGACAACATTCGAGCTAATGTCACACAAGCTCTAAATACCCATCAGAGACAACTAAGGGGTAAGAAACAGAGACAAAACATGATGAAATCTAACTTCGAAAAAACTAAAACATTTTTGAAAGCACCCAATGATTTGCAAGTCATAAGAGCTGACAAGGGAAATAAAATAGTGGTAATAACAAAAACCGAATACAACGAAAAAATGCACGAAGTTTTAGACGATAATACAACCTATAAACAAATTAAACGAGACATGACAATCACATTGGAGAAAGAAAACAATAGAATTATCAAAGAATGGGAACAAAATAAATATATAACTAAACAAGACGAGAAAACATTATTGACCCATAACAGTAAAATACCAAAAATATGTGGATTACCTAAAGTCCACAAACAAAATATACCACTCAGACCGATAGTTTCTTGCATTCAATCTCCTTTGTATAAATTATCAAAATATGTGGCGAATATTCTAAACAACGCAATAAATAATAATGAATATTATATAAAAAACTCATTCGATTTGGAAGAATCATTGAGAAATGTTAGGATTCAAGCAAACCATCGATTATATTCATTAGATGTAAAATCTCTGTATACCAACATTCCCACAGAACTAACAAAGGAGGCAATCGAAAATAATTGGGAAATAATCAGACAACACACATTAATACCAAAAGAAGATTTCATCCAAACAATACAATATATCACGAACAATAGCTTCTTCCAATATGAGAAAAATTTCTATAAACAAATTAAGGGTGTAGCCACGGGGAACCCGATATCAAGCACGATAGCACAGTTAGCAATGGAGTTGATAGAAAAGAAAATCATGGAAAAACATAAAACTACGTTCTTCAAACGATATGTAGACGACATTTTAGTTATAACAACACCAACCAAAACAAATTAAACGAGATATGACAATCACATTGGAGAAAGAAAACAATAGAATTATCAAAGAATGGGAACAAAATAAATATATAACTAAACAAGACGAGAAAACATTATTGACCCATAACAGTAAAATACCAAAAATATGTGGATTACCAAAAGTCCCCAAACAAAATATACAGAAAATAAGTAATATATTGAAACCCTACAACCGAGAAGTAATACACAGACCATACAATCAAGTGGGAAACATCTTCAGTAAGTTGAAAGCACCAACACCCAAGACAAAAAAATCACAGGTCATATATAGTATACCCTGCAAGGACTGTGACAAACAATACATAGGACAGACTTCACAAAGACTAAAAGACAGACTAAACACACATAAATATGCAAAAAACGCAACTACAGCACTTAATAAACATAAAAAAAATCAAAAACATGATTTTAATTACGATGACACTAAAATTTTAGGAATAGAACCCCAACAACGACGAAGGGAAATATTGGAAATGATTCACATACAAGTAAGCAATGAAAATGTAGTAAACGACAAACAAGACACGAAAAATCTTAGTCAAATATACATGCCAATACTGAGAAGACCACCAATAGAAAGAAGAAGACAAGACAACCAACATTCCATTGACCCCTGACATTGACATATATGACATTGACATAAATAACACAACAATACCGACCAGAAAAGAGCAAAAATGAACAGTGAGATATTTTAATGATTATATTATTCTACTTTTATATTATACTAGCTGACCCGACAGACTTCGTCCTGTCAAAAAGATTTGTAATATGCCAGTTTTTGTGCCTACGTATTTTAAAAAAATCTCCTGAACAGAACCGTCACCCTGGTGATAGGGCGTTGTGAATAAAAAATAATTAAATAAAACATATATGAGGATTTAAAAGTAAGTAATCGATTTATTGTTTATCATGTGAATCATAATTATTATTATTATCATTGTAATGCTTTGTGGTATACGATGTTTTTTGTTTGATTACCTGGCGCATAGATAAACAAATCTGATGGTTTTCCAACACGGGAACAGGCAACATACAATTGACCATGTGAGAAACATGGGTTTTCTAGATTAATACCACAAACACTTAATGATTGCCTCTGGGACTTGTTTAAAGTCATAGCAAAAGCAAGCCGCACTGGAAACTGTAGTCGTTTAACCACAAATGGCACATCAGTCGGAATCATTGGGATGTGAGGTATGAGAACATCTTCTCCTTTATACTTTCTTTGAGTATAGTTGCTTCTATCACATTGTTTAGTAATTTTTTTATCGCTAACCGTGTACCGTTGCAAAGACGCGGTTGGTTGATATTTCGCAACATTATAACCACCGATCCAACCTTTAATTGAAGATTGTGAGCTGGCAATCCAGGCAAATCCAGCGAGTTTAAAAATTCCGGTGGATAGTTGACTATATCATTTTGATTAGTAGTCGAATCAACTGATTTATATATCCTTAATTCGCCTGTAATTTGTTCTTGAATTTTGAAATTTAATTCATTTACATCTATGTTTTTCGCAGCCAGTATAGCTTGTTCGCTCAACCAATCATGGTTTCTGTAATTTTGAGAAACATCTGGAATCACCTTCTAAATAAGTTCATCTTTTGATCGAGTTAACTGACAAAAACTTTGAGGAAAGTTGATGCAGTCAGTCAACATGTCTATGGGAAATTTGCCATTACCAATGTCAATGAGTTGTTTAGAGAATATGTTTCCAGATTGGTCATTTTGCAACTCGACACGCATATTCTTGCTTAAATGAAGTACTTTGACATGTTTCCACAAATTGGAGGACTTCAGACATGCATTGAGTTCATCAGCTGGCGTTGATCGTGGAATCACTGGCAATGTTTGACGAAAATCTCCTGCTAATAAAATCATTGCACCACCAAATCGGTTATTATTGCTCCGTAGATCTTTTAAGGTTCTGTCTAAAGCCTCCAAAGATTTTTTATGAGCCATCGTGCATTCATCCCAAACAATCAATTTACATTGCTGCAAAACCTTTGCCATTGCAGAGTTCTTCGAAACGTTGCAGGTTGGAGTTTCATTGCTTTGCATATTTAATAGCGATTTCAGTGCTGAATGGGCTGTTCGACCACCTTCAAGCAAAGTTGCTGCGATTCCCGACGAAGCAAGTGCAAGTGCGATTTTATTTTGTGAGCGAATTGTTGCTAATATTAATGAAACCAAAAAAGTTTTTCCTGTACCACCAGGTGCATCTAAGAAGTAAATCCCTCCAGTTTCATCATTTGTTACTTTCATAAGAGTTTCAAATACATACTTTTGTTGTTCATTTAACAGTGGAAGATTTTTTCTCGATGCAACTCTTGGTTAAAAGCGTCATGTATTGGACGATTGGGCACCATCAGGCCTAATTGAATTAATAGTTTGTTTGACATTGTCAAGCACATGTCCTCAATTGAAATCAATGCTTCATTGTAAATTTCTTCATTGATTTGTATATTTGGATTTCCCATTCTATTCCGTATTTGATACAAAATATCATCACACATATAATCTTTGTACTTGATCCACAAATCGATTGGGTTTGATGGGAAGCATATAGATATGATTATAGAAAACAATGTTCGTATTTGATGAGCGTGTGATGATATTACAGCATCCTTGAGAGTTTGATCCCAATGAGCATCATCTTCAAGCAATTGCAAACGTTGACAGGCTTCTCTGTAGGATCCACACAATTCACCATCAACAGTTCGTAACTGTTGGAATGATGTTGGGCCACGTATATTGACTAATAGCAGTCGTAAATAAAAACATTCATCATTGCTTGGATGTACTGAATAAATCCGGCCAATCGCATCGGTGGAATATACATCTGTATATCCTGGAACTGGTTTTCCTTGTTTCCGTCGTATAAATCTCCTTGAGGATTGATTTCAGGTATAATATTTTGGCATTTCAGAATATAGCAATGTTTCTGCGAAATCATCGTTTTGGCATGTCTCAAAAAAACTGGTTAATGTAGTAGATGGTTGCTGAGCAGCTTTTTATACTGCGTTCTTTGCTGTAAAATACACTCTTTGTTTATTTTCTAAATGCACAGCTAAGTGAACTGATCCATTTTATCTCGCGTGCCGAAACTAATACAAAAATAACACGAGTTTCGGAACGCGATATCAAACTCCTCCAACTATGTATTCTGTGCTCCAACGCACACACGCACATTGTTTTGATAGATATGATCTTTGGCGTTAGGAACACACCTACATTGCTTAGACAACAGTGAGTGCTTGTAATTTAATATGAACTTTATACCATAGCAATAAAGCTCGAATTGACTACGTTTTAGTTACAAATTATTTGTATGGGAAAAAGAAAAGGGCTATTTTTAGGGTTTTTCCAGCAATAATTCTAATTTTTCTCGCCGTAAAAACCATCCTTGAACTTCAACGAACATTTGAAAAAAAGATTTGGCCAAATTGGTCCAGGCGTTGTTGAGTTATGCGCTTACCAACACATTTTGCGATTAATTTTTATATATAAGATATGTTACTTTTTAGATGTCGTTTTATGATTTATGTATACTGAAGAAGGCGGATGCGCTGAAACGTTTATACAAAATAAAATTGTTTACAACTTTTTTGAAGACCTAGATGCCCAATCAATTCAAACTCAACATATTATATGCTAGGTAAAAACCAAAATTTTCACAATATCTATATATATATATATATATTCTTTTGACTTTTTGACTTACAATATTTAATTAGCAAACAATAAAGCATATAGATCAGGGTGAAAGTACAAAAATAAGCTGAAATATATTTGAGGGACCTCTTTCTTCAAGTGTGGTCTTCTATTGATGAAGACCGAGACTTCTTCAAGTTGCCCACATCGAATCTGGAAGTAAAAAGACAAAAGCAGAAAAAAGAACTGAATAACAAAAATACGTATCATGTTCGTTTGAAATTTATAACCCATTCCAAGAAAAAGTCGGAAACATCATGAATAGCCCTAAAAGCATCTTGAAATTTATATATGGGACAACTATTGAACGCTGAAACGTTTATACAAAATAAAATTGTTTACAACTTTTTTGAAGACCTAGATGCCCAATCAATTCAAACTCAACATATACGAGTATATAGATATATAACTCACAATGAAATGGCAACACCCAGAAGGGGTGAAGTTAGCACCCACATTTTCGAAAATGAAGAAAATTATTTATTTATTCGTTAGTAAGTATTTGTAAGCACCAAATATTTGTTAATTAGTTAAACATAATAAAGAAAAAAAAACCGCATTCCACTGAGTGCTAAATTAACGGACAAATGATACATTTGGAAAGTCGATCGTTAGTAACTATTTGTAAGATAAAAACTTTCATTTGTATGTTAACCTGAGGTGAAGACATGGCAACTTAAAAGTGCGAAGTTAACACCAATATTTTCAAAAAAGAAGGATATTTTTCTTGCGTTGATATTATACTCTGAACAAGAAATAATATCGTACAATTATTACTATTACTATCGACAAACAGCCTTTGAAAAATCATTCCATTGTGATAAGTTATAGTGAGTGTAGCGATACTTCGAATCTGAATAGATTTATTTCCTTACAAGAAACCTCAGAATGCTAAATACACTTTAAAGTATCCACACGAAGATATGAAAAGAATGAAATATCGCTGACATACTTTTATTCAAATTGACTCATCAATTATAGCTCCAAAGATCGATGGTTATTTGTTCCAGAATGGCCGCAGATTGCTGAATTACAAAGATTATTCTCCATCCCATTCCTCATTTAATGGTGGAAACGAGAAGTCCTCACAGTATTTACATTCGAGTCGGTCTGGTTTTTGCTTCCCCTCCTATACGTATAAAATTTTCTCCATTTTCACGATGAAAATAATCAGATTCTGAAAGGCAACCGACAAACTGAAAATCAATATTTCAATTCGAGATATGAATTATCATGTTATTAACAAAAAAATTTTTATACACAAGATTTTCATTTTCGATCAAATTTTCCAAGAAGTCCCAACCATTTTAAATGAATGGTATTCTCCACTCATTAATCTTTTTCCGAGGTAAATAGCCAACAGTTTTCATTTATCCCATAACATACTGCGCGATTCCGAAGGACAGTTTCGAGTTTCAATAGACGTTTACACTAATAGATTGTATTGATGAGTCATTTATTTTGTGAAGATCCATCACAAATATTGAAAGAAACTAGTACTTTGTCTTATTTTCACTTTATTGATCATACGACACAACCGGTTTCGGTAGTCAAACCATCTTCGGGTACTTGATACAGACTGAAATATATCCGTTCTTCAATCTATGGGATGTTCAAAAGTGGTGAATGGCTTATACCACGGTGTATTAACTGGTGAATAATTGGGATTTTTGTACACATTTGTCACTTCCAAGTATTTTTTTCTTTCAGCATATAGTCCTTCACACTGTTCTAGACAGTTTCGATATGATGTTAGGTTCGTGATTGCAGAACTCAAATGCGAATATACAGCGAGGTTTGCATGAAAAGAGGTGGATTCGCGTTCGGAAGGCAAAGAGAAGTATCTGGAATATTGAAAAGTAGTTCTACTAAAATTTCGTTCGTATTTAAAGAGAGATTGCTCATTCATGATGAAACTGAACTGATTTTTTATGATTTGGGATTCAGAACTACTTCCAATCGAACTCCGAACAACTGCGCTGGGTATTAAAAACCTCTTCCTCTCTGAAAAAGAAGGTATTGAAAGGATCAGCCGACTTTTTCTTCCTGACTATAGGGAGTGTAAAAAATCCCGTCTAATCATCTGAAACCCTAAAAGACGTCCCAGTTGGAAGAAGACAAATATCTTGATCAAATTCGTGATTTCAATTTGGACTTGGAGGAGAAAGAATGAGATTGAAGTTAAATCAAACGTTAGGGCGGGTCATTCTTCTTATAACGCAGGGTCGTTAAATTTCCCTCTTTAATTGTACTCTGATTTCTTCGGCCAGAATAGAATCCAATAAGCAATTCCGTGCAAGAATGCTTCATTGTTGTTTTACAGAGCTTTCTTAAGAAAACGGAAGAAACGTAATCCATATATTCAAATCTTATCAGTAGATTATAATTGCCTTCTACGCTATAGGTTTCAAGATGAATTGTTATCCTGATGAGTAATCCATGATCACAGTTGATTTTTTTTGGCCATTAAGTACACACATTAATATTCAGCAGAGGATGTGCCAGATTTATTCACAAATTATATTACTTACCCAAATATCTTTGTTTACTCTGATATAACTCCAAATCTTTTAAATAATTCTGCAGTTAATCGATTCAGAAATTTGGGTTTTTCAATTACTGTCAACTCTTCATTTATTACTTGAAGAACGATTGAATATGGTAGAAATGAAAATATTGCTTAGTTTCCTGAATATCAATAGGATGATTCTTTATGCTAGGTGGACGTTGAATAATAAAAATTTAAAAAAGCCTGAAATGAGGTCAGGAGCTATTTCAAAATTTACTCAACTCTGAATCTGTATGAAAGTCTTTTTCCACAAATCGCCAGGAAATTTCGACATTCCTGTCAAAATTTCTTGAAGAAAAAGTCAGGACTTTTACTTACTTACTGTAAGGAAATGATATTTCCGTACAGTTGTTCTACATAAATGATAGAAAACACATTGCTTATAAGGAATTAATTTATATTTTGAAAACAACAAGTCATTGCTGAATACATTTTTAAGATCAATTTGTTAAATTTACAGTAATTTGACAGTTAGTACAATTATTGAACATTGGAGGAACACTCTTAGAACTATGAGAAACATTTTGGACAACATGCAGGGTGGATGGGTCATTTTGTTGAATATTTTGTACTGTGAAAATTTTATTTGCCACCTCAACCTTATTGTTAAGCGATTCTTCGATATATTCTTCAGCAACGTTTGATGACTTCCACCCGCCATGCCTCTTCAAACTAGTTATGTCGGCACCAGAGTCAACCAATATTGTTGCAGAAGACCGACGAAAGCAGTGACCAGTATATTCTGTCGGATTTACCAAGTTCAAATAAGTAGCAACTATTTTGGGCATTTTTCTAAATTGATGAAATCCTACCACTTGTCTACAACCCTTTCCACTTTGATATTTAAAGAAAAATCGGTCACTGTTCATATTTTCTGGTCTTAACGAAACATACTTTTGATAAACATTCAAGTAGATCTGATTTATTACAAATGATCTTGGTTTGTTGGTTTTCGAATCAGGTATGCTGATTAAAAGCTTAGATTCTAAGTCTTCTATATCGTGTCATTCGGACTAACTCATCCATTCTACAGGCCCCAGAAATACCAAATATTATAGCCACCTAAAAAATAAATGAAGCTATAATCTAAATAGAAATTAAAAACTTGTAAATTACCTTAATCATTAAATTTTCTTTATCTGGAGCTTCCTGGATAAATTTTTCAATTTCTTCCTTCGTTGAAATCTTAGATTTCTTTGCCCAATAACCTTGAGCTTGCCGTTTCAATAAAGAACGAAGTTTTGTGTATGTAGATATATCTACATTGTGTTTAAGTGCAAGGGTTGACTTCAGCATTGAATAATTGGCCCATAATGTTGAAGATTTCATCTTTAAACAAAGGTCTAGGAAGTATGCCATTACAACATTTTCTGAGAAAGAGCTCGTATTTTTACTCATGCGATAATCCATAAAACGTCTCTATGCATTTTCGTACTTTTCTCTTGATTTCTTTGGCAATAATTCTAATGAAGCAGTATTCACTGCCTCAACCAGCTCTGGAGGAGTCCCAGGAATGGAAATTTCATCATCACTTATCATTTTACTTTCGAGAACACCAGCAATTAAATTTATAAGCGTCAAGTTTGACAATTCAACCTCGATACGTTTCCATAGTAACCCAAGTAATTTTATTAGGAATTTCAAAGCACCATTTATTTGGGAATAAAATTATCGCGTTTTTTTTAAATCAATCATTATCTGTCGAATTTTAAACGATTTGCGGAAAAATATAGTAAGGTTTGAATTTTACTCTCGTAGGAAGAGCCACATTCTGGACTCTGTGTTGCTAAGTCTCGGCTTGCGCCTCGACTTAGCAATATTCTTCACAGTCGTCCAGGAATGTTAAGCTTTTCCTACCCGGTAAACAATGTACTATTATCGAAATTTTTGATCACTCTTTGGCAACATGATGGGTCTTTTCGGCTATCAAAGATTTTGAGTTTTAAGGCTGCAATCGTTTCGATTGGCTCCGTATAGACTTCTGTCCTTACGATAACCCAACAAAAAATAATCCAGTGGTCTTAAATTACACGATCTGGCTCGCCATTTAACAGCTGAATTTCGTGATATTATGCGATTAGCAAATTTGGTTTGCAATGAATTGATCGTCTCATTGGCTGTGTGACAAGATACCGTCTTGTTGAAACCACATCTTCGAAAAAACGGCCCAATAATGCCTCCAGACCACATAACGCACCATACAGTGTCACGTTGAGTATGCAAGGAATTCTCAATAATCGCTCTAGGATTTTCAGAAGCCTAAATGCGACAATTTTGTTGACGTATCCTGACAAGTGATAATGGGCTTCGTCTGAAAGGTAATTTCTTCAGAAAAACCAGAGGGTTGTGCCAGAATGAATTGAGCGAATCTACGGCGATGTGAATGGTCGGACAGGTTGAATTCTTGCACTAGTTGAATCTTATAAGGCTTCAGAGCCAAATACTTATGCCAAATTCGCCATGTGGTGGTTTGGAACAACCCCCGTTGTTGAGAAGGTCGAGACATTGACAAATTTGGATTTTTTTCCACACTGTGACTCACGGCTGCGATGTTTTCAGTTGAACGGTCAGGTCGAACACGCGTTGGTGTTGGCACATTTTGTACCTAACCCATCTTTTCAAATTTAACGACCAAAATCTTAATTGCAGTCTCAGAAGGTCGACTGTTGTTCGAAAATATAACGAATTTTACGGAAAGTAATTTTAACCGAACCATCATTTTCATAGTAGATTTTAATTATTTTAATGCGATTTTCGAGCGAAATTGAATTGTTACATTGTAACATTTGCCAAACATCTACTACGGCTATGGCAAAAAACTAAATGTCAATGATGTCATGTGGTTGGTGTGGCCCCAATCAAAAAACAAAGTTCTTGTTGAAAGAGCTTTTACCAATGAAAATTCGTTATCTTGTATTGATTACATACGGCGGCACACCATAAGGCCCCACATAGCATCAATATACAACGCTTCGGTAGCCGAGAGGTTATCGCCGGGTTTTCAACTCCCGACGGTTCCTACTCTCAAATTTCTCCCCAGCGTCTATAGCATGGCGAACACAAGCCATACTGATGAGTCCAAATGTGTACGACAATTTTCCTGAGTTGTTTTTCATGGTTTCTGCCCTTAAGAGATCGTATCTAGGAGCCTTCGTGTTTTCTCAGTTCATTTATATCATTGGCTACTTCTGTTGGTGTTTAATTGATGAGGACTTCTGACATGGAACATCCAGAGAAGTTTCAACTTCCTCATCGCTGATACCAGGATAGGGATCACTTGGTGTGAAGACATGTGCGTTTTTCTTCATCTAAGGCAGTCCACTCTCTGTTGGTCATTTCAATCGGAGATTACCTTAAAGTGGGTCTTATAAATTTCTTCATGGCTTTCCAGATGCTGGAACATATGTTCACTCCAGAAAATATCATCGAAAGCCTTAAGGACATGCCAACCAACGGATATATTCAACTAACGAAGGTTGAAAAGGACCTGGCCAAACGACCAAGTGACTAATCATAACTATGAATGCATCAATACAAAGTACTTTCTGTTAGTCTGTTCATAAAACAAATTTACTCAGTATTTCTGAATATAATTTGTTAATCTTAATAGATCCAATACACATAAAATATTTATTTTATTATTTTAGAATCCATCCCAAATTTTTCTATAGAAAAAAACTATAAATTATTACAAAAATATTCATTAAAATGATTTTATATCCTATACTCAATAAATTTTTTACGATAAGAGAAAATGGAGTAAAAAATTATGGACCTAAAAACTCCGTTGGCAAACTTCGGTACTTACATTATGTAAACTCACTCACCTCTAGCGACCGGTCTGAAAGAGGGTATACAGGGTGATTCCGGAGGAGACCGTCAGATTTTAGGTGAAGTATACACTAGTCAAGGCAGTTTCGAAACAATGTTTGGTTTATGGTTGGGGTCCTTTAATGAGTCTATAGGGTGATTTGTCCGATTCGACCGATTTTTCTTTTATTCATAACTTTGGTATGGCTTGATCAATCTTGATGAAATTTTCAGTGTAGAACAATATGATTATCTTCTTTCAATATTTCCATCACTTTCTCAAAAATACAGGGTGGGAATTATGATAAGTTCAGATTAAGTTTGCAGGTTGGAAAAACACCCTGTACATTACCGTTTTCAGATATTTTCCACTCGATTCAGATTCTACCATAAGTTTACATTACTGGAGCGTTTTATTTTTCTTGGCACACGTCCATTTTTCCTAGAAGAATTTTTCAAAGATGAACAATATCGTTTTTTCGCTCCAAGGCATTGAGAATATTCTGAACTTGATGATAAAGCTGTATCGTCCAATAATACAAAGCTCTTCCTGAGTCCTAAAATAAATTTTCCAAATTCGAAATTCATTTTTGATCGCTCATATTCAGATGTATAAAATCATTTGATTCTAAAAATTTCTTTATACGTACGTGAACCAAAAAAATCTACATACTACTACTACAAATACAGAATAAATAAACATTCGAAACATATGAAGGGCAAAATTATTGATTAACATAAAGTTGAGTCATTATTCAGGTGATTTTCGGCAAACTTCCGGTTTTCTATGAAGCGAATATTCCTAAAACATAGTAGTTTCGTTCAAAAATGTACTCACTTATGGCCTTATGATATGTAAAATATTGAATCACGAATGTATGGTAAATAGTTTTAATGAAATTGAAAATTCTCCATGAAAATTAAATCTCTATTTAAATCAAGTTCTCTAAGATCCATGGTTACCATCTCAGTGAACCACAGAATGAGAATATTTAATAAATAATCTGTCACAAGAAGTGTATTTCAACATGCCTCAATTATTTCCTCATGAGGAATATGCGGATATAATTTTTGTTTCTGGTTTTTGTAATGGAAATGGAAATGGAGCCAAAATGGAATACCATAGACGATTTCCCAACCGACGTCAACCAAATAAATGTACTTTCGGACGAGTATTCCATTATTCTAAAGAACATGGGCAATATCCTGGTAAGGCAGATCACATTGATAGGCCCTACTCAAAATGAAATTTCGATTCAAATTGTTAGATAGATAAATCTTCTTTATTTCAAGTTTCATATAAAAATTACAAGAAAGATGAAATGACGTCAAAAATAAACACAATTCAGTACATATTGTCAGAACCAAAATAATCTTCTAGACTATATGGTTCTAGTTGTATAAAATATTTCTTAATTAATTTCTTGAATTTATATTCATTTTCAACATATCTAATATGCTGCGGCAAATTTATTAAAGGCTCTGATACACATATAGTATGGTCCCTTCTCACTCAGCGTTAATCTGTGATGTGGATAGAAAAGATCTTTGTTTCTAGTGGAATAATTGTGATTGACATTATTTTGGAACTTGTCTCTATTTTTGAATACAAACATAATACATTCATAAATGTACAAAGCATATACAGTCGTTATATTCATAATCTTAAATTTGCCCCTACAAGAGTCCCTGAACTTCATCTTGCACATTGTTCTTATTATTCTTTTTTGTACCATGAATACGGAGTCAACCCTTGCGTTGCTACCCCAGAAAACTATCCCAAATCTGAGAACCGACTCAAAATTTGCATAATACAAAGCTTTCAGAGTGTCAAAATTCATGTATTTAGCTATAACCCTGATTCCATACCCAATACTAGATAACTTTAAACAGACCTTTTCAATGTGAGTATCCCAACTAAGAAATTCATCTATAGTGACACCCAAAAATTTTATCTTGTTATTTCCGAGAATTATGTTGTCTGGTGCAGATATCTGATATTGCCTAGTACGAAAAAGTATTAAATTTGTTTTTCATTTATTTATGTTCAGTTTATTCATGGAGAACCAATTAGTGGTGACCGCAAAACAGCTTTTTATTTTTTCAATAATATCCTTCGAATTGGTGTCGTCGACAAAATTTGTGATTGAATACCTTTTTAATGAACATTTTACATTTATACATATTATAAAAAGTAACGGTCCCACAATGCTTCCCTGTGCAATACCTACATCAATGTTGAGTGTATCTGATTTTATATTATTTTCAACCATAACTTGCAGCCTTCTTCCCGAAAGATATGATCGAATCCAAGCATTAGCATTACCTCTTATACCACACTTTTCAAGTTTGAACAAAAGGATATCATGATCTACACAGTCATATGCTTTACTTAAGTCTATAAAAAGACCAAGTGAAATGTTTTTATTTTCTAAGTTGTCTAAAATTGGTTGATGACGAGATATTGTTGATGATGGAGCTCGTGTTGAATGATTGTTTGGGCTATTACCATCATCTATTGTGGATGTAATGATTTCCGACGTTTCGATAGACATCTTCTATCTTTATCAAGGAGAAAAGTAAGAAACTTTTTGAGAATTATCAATTTCCAAAAAGTCAATATGGCAGAAGTCATGAAAGAAAAATGAATGATGTTATATACTCATCTCGAAAACTCTTAGAAGCAATGGCTACCCCAAAAAGATATTAGAAAAAGCTAGACGAACAAGAGAAAGTCAACCAGAACCAACAGATATAAATCAGACCATTAAAACCGTAATTCCTTATGTAAAAGGTTTGTCAGAGAAATGAGAAGAATTGGAAATAGATACAACATAACGACTGCATTCAAAACTCAAGACACTATAAGAGCTAAACTTACAAAAGTTAAACCTAATAATGAGACACAAAGGACAAAGAACTGCATATATGAATTACCTTGCGAGTGCGGAAGATCTTACATCGGAGAAACTAAACGCCCTCTGAATGTACGAATAAAAGAACATCAGAAGCTTCTACGAGTACTAGACAGCGACAAATCCAGGTTGGTCCAACATGCTGTAGATGAGAATCATCGTATAAAATGGGATGAAGCATCAATAATATCCAAAGAAGAAAACTTGCAAGAAGAAAAATCAAAGAAGCAGCATTTATGAAAATAACACCTGATTCCATGAGTGCTCCATCTATAGATCTGTCAGAAGTTTGGACACCGATAGTTCGATCCAACTTAAAAAGATCATCATATCACAGATGAGTATATAACATCATTCATTTTTCTTTCATGACTTCTGTCATATTGACTTTTTGAAATTGATAATTCTCAAAAAGTTTCTTACTTTTCTCCTTGATAAAGATAGAAGATGTCTATCGAAACGTCGGAAATCATTACATCCACAATAGATGATGGTAATAGCCCAAACAATCATTCAACATGTCTAAAATTGCATTGATGAACTGATATATTGCAGTATTGGTTGATCTGCCTCTCAAGTATCCATGTTGGAATTCGGAAAAAAGATTATCTTGGTTCATGAACCTGAGTATTCTAGAACTCATGACCAATTCAAAAATTCTAGAGAACGCTGGTAAAAGACAAATAGGTCTATAGTTATTTAGGTCATTTAAGTCACCTTTCTTGAATAATGGTTTTATCAAAGCATGCTTCAGTTGACCTGGAAAAATTGAATATTTCATAGAATTATTTATTATGTAGGACAGCACAGCGGCAATTGAACTGATCGATAACTTGACAAGACTCACTGGTATGTCATCGTACCCACTACAGTGTTTATTTTTCAGATGTTTAGATAATTCAATCAATTCATCAATGCTTACAGGTTTGAGAAATAATGATTTATCATTTCCTTCGATTTCAGTCATAAAAGGAACTGACTTCAGACTCAAATGGATATTTTTATAACTTCTATCAAATGTTCATTCATTCGATAATTTTAATGGATCTTCACAAATATTTTCTTGAGTTTTACTGGTCTTTCCTGTTATTTCCCGACATATCATCCACATAGATTTTATCTTGCAATCAGATTTTTTTATTCTGTTCTCATATAATATACTTTTTTCCACATTCAATAGGCTATCATATTCTTTTTCATTTTATTGTATTGTGATTGGTATGAAACGTCAAATTCAGATAATAACTTCAACTTGTATAACTGTTGTTTAATTTTCTGTAAAGTTGGATTTTTTTGTGTTGAACGGGTGGAGGAAGAACCGTCTATTAGTACTCGTCAAATTAGTACCGAATTAGGAATTTCGCAGAGCAAAGTGAGCAAGACATTGAAGAAAGAACAATTCCACCCGTACCACTACCAGAAGGTGCAAGAACTGTTGCCACAAGATCTGCCCCAACAATTACAATTTTGTCGTTGGGTTATTAGTCACCAACGAACTATTTTTCGTATTCTATTGAGCGACGAGGCTATGTTTACTAAGAATGGAATTTTTAATATCCACAATTCCCACGAATGGGCAAGAGATAATCCACATTTGAAGAAGAATCATAATACAAAACATAGATTTTATGCCAATATTGGCTTGGAAAAATAGACGGAAATTTAGTTGGCCCTCACATTCTTGCGGAAAGATTAAATGGTGAAATTTACCTAGATTTTTTGGAAAATATTTTACCAAATCTATTGGAAAATGTACATATCCGCTCTATGTACTTTCAGCATGAGCATGAGCACCACCTCACTTTGCATTGAATGTGAGAAATCACCTGAATGTAAATTATCCGAACAGATGGATTGGTCGTGGAGGCCCTATTGCTTGGCCACAAAGATCGCCTGATCTGAACCCTTTAGATTATTTTGTGTGGGGATATCTGAAAACAAGAGTTTATAAGGTTGAAATTAGAAGTAGAGAACACCTAGTTGAAAGGATTTTCGAGGAATGTAATATCTTGAAGCAAAATCAATCCCTCATTAGAAGGTCAATTGGAAATTCAATAAAAAGGTCTCGAATATGTATTCAAAAAAGGGGAAATCATTTCGAACATTCTATGTAAATTTTGTGTTAATCCTTAGTTTTGCCGTTCATGATATGTTTCGAATGTTTATTCTGAATAAGTTGTAGATTTTTTGGTTTGAGTAGGTAGGTATAAAGATATTTTCTGGATTAAATGATTTTATACATCAGAATATGAGTGATTAAATATGAATTTCGAATTTGGAAGAACTACTTTAGGACTCAGGAAAAACTTTGTATCATTGGACGACACCGGTTTACATTCTAGTTCAGAATATCCTCACTGCCTTGGAGCGAAATAACGATATTGTCCATCTTTGAAAAATTTTTCTAGGAAAACTGGATGTGTGCCAAAAAAATAAAAACGCTCCAGTAATGTAAACTTATGATAGAATCTGAAGCATGTAGAAAATTTTTGAAAACGGAATGTACAGGGTGTTTTTTCAACCTGCAAACTTAATCTGAACTTATCATAATTCCCGCCCTGTATTTTTGAGAAAGTGATGGAAATATTGAAAGAAGATAATCATATTGTTCTACACTGAAAATTTCATCAAGATTGATCAAGCCATACCAAAGTTATGAATAAAAGAAAAATCGGTCGAATCGGACAAATCACCCTATAGACTCTCATTAAAGGCCCCCAACCATAAACCAAACATTGTTTTGAAACTGCCTTGACTAGTGTATACTTCACCTAAAATCTGACGGTCTCCTCTGGAATCACCCTGTATAAGTATCAAAAACCAGCACTGTCAGTAAATCCAAACTAATAAATGATATCTCCCGCAAGGGTCAGTCCTTCCGCCGACAGGCCCGGGTTCAAAAATCAGCAGTGATTCAGTTCAGAATATCTCACACTATGTAAAACATAAAAATATACAATAGAAAATAGGTGATCTCATTACTATGATTCTCCTATCAAATTCCAAGGATTGTGTCAGAGGGAAAAACTGAAACTTATGAACTGAAAATAAAGGCAATATTGGAAATTCCAATATGAATTCTCATCGGAAAGCTGCCTACATGATAAAATCATTAGTCTTTCCCAGCAGAATGTGGTGACCAAACAATGGATTGAATCCGTACCAATTTGTTGTGAAATGTTCATGCCTCGAAATAAAAACAATAACGTAATCCCATTGGTATATTTTCATTCTATCAAACGGCAATTCCAGACAATCGAACAACGCTCGTTTCCTAGTTATAAAAATTCATATTTTCCGGTTTCCATTGTTTTGAGTTTTTCTGAGCGCCATGCGAAATCATAATAGAATAATTGAATTCATATTGTAAACCTTCATTAGGCACAATGCTGCAATCTTCGTAGGAAACACCATGAAAAACATTTGGCCCAAAATTTTCGCGTTGTGAGCGTCAGTTATTCTGAGATAATCTAATAAATGAAATTATAATTTATGCGTTTGCTATCAATTTTAAAAGAAATTGGCGAGGTACACGGATTCGAATTTCTTGAAGGAAATGATCTAATTTTATTGAATTTGGCTCCAAGTTTCAATGTAGCCGATACGAGATTTCCAGAGCAAAATAATGACTGGATGGATTAATTCGGCTCTTCGTAGTGTTTTTGTTGACAAATTGTACCATAAAAGGCATACTTCATAGTATCAGTTTCTTCAATATTTTCGATACAGTGCTTCATTTTCCGAAACAGCACCAATAGCTTTTTGCCTCATTTTTAAATTCATGTGACGAAAGGAAAAAAAATTCGAGAAAGCAATACCTAGGCGTGGAAGTGTGTTTATTCAACCTTCACCATTCTCTGCGATCATTGGTTGCTGCGATATCGAGAATCAAAAACAAAAGGACTTATGGATTCGAAGACCGATATCTCGCAAGGTCTATAAAAAAACGAATTGAAACTGAATAAACTAGATATACGATTCTCATAAAGGTTAAGCAAAAACAATGTTCTTGTCGTTACCCAATAGTAACATTCCAGCTTCGACAAGACTTTGCTGAAGTACAGTATAACTTTCTCTTTGCCATTTTAATTGGGGTCATCGTACCACCTATTGCCATGTTCCTCGCATCCGTGTCCAATATGAACTTTCCTTTCATCTTGGGGTAACTCAGGATGGGGCCGTTGTTAGGGCATCTTTCAATCGAATGAAGGCTTCCTCACACTTAACATCCCATACGAAGTTGAAGGTTTCGCAATATTGGCAAATCCAAATAAAATTTTTCTATAGTAAGTGCACAGTCCGAGAAAGCTCCTGACTTGCTGTTTATACTGCCATGTTGGCCATTCGCGTACGACTTGGATCTCATCTGGATCATCGCTTACTCCAGATTCAGATACTACATGTATCCAAGTACGCTACTTCCTTCTCGAAAGTGTGACACTTTTTCAGACTCAGACGCTCGAAAGTTGCAGGTGCGTTGCAAAGGCCGAATGGCATCACAGTGAACTGTCATAATCCTTCACCAATAGTGAACGCAGTCTTTGGTATCCAATTCAACCTGCCAGAACCCGCTCCTTAGATCTAGCCTGAGAATGTATCCAGGGTTTCGTCAATTCTTGGAATGGGATAACAATCCTTCATTGACTTCATTGAGGTGACGGTAGTCAACACAAAATCTAGTGCTACCTTCCTCCTTTTTGACCAGATCTATAGGGATTGACCAAGGACTGTCTGAGGGTTCTATTATATACCTTTTTACATGCATGTCCTTGATAATTTTCTCAGCTTCATCTCTCTTGGCAATGCAAGTCTTCGTTGATGTTGGCGACTAGGTCTTGAGTATCCGGTATTGATTGGATGCTTTGCAACATTTGTTTTTCCATTTTTGACATTATCCATGGCAAATACTGTATCACTGTATTCAGTAATTAATTTCATCACTGAAGGCTACCTCATTAAAAGACATTTATTTCCCTGTTAATATCTGAATATTTTCAAGATAGCCCAGAATTCAACTAGTTAAGAATTGTGTCCGGCCTGCATTCAAGATTTGAACATTTGAATTAACAAAATGAAAATTTTGGTATAAATACGAGGGATTTCTTATGATGTATAAAGTTTAAAAAAAAGATTTTCTAGTATGTTTATTCCTGCAAAATTCTTCAAGCATATTTGTTTCAACTAAAATATCTTTCAAGTTACCACTTGATCCGAAGAATATTATAATATTAGATCGATAGGAAATGTTGGACTTGTGGCATGTCCCTAAAGTCTCCTGATTTGACTTCTCTAGATTATTTTCTGAGGGTTATTCGAAAGAATAAATACATATTTCTGAAATAATATCCTCAGAGCATTTGAGACAGAGAATAGAAGAAGCTTGAGCAGAAGTTGAACCAAATTTCAATATGATAAGAAGGGCAATGAATAATCTGCCTACTGATGAATAATCCGTGGTCAAAATCGATCTGTCCGTCCATCCGTTCCGTAAACACGATAACTCGACCAGAACTATAGGTTGACTTCTGAGGGTTCTATCCTTTTACATGCATGTCCTTGATAATTTTCTCAGCTTCATCTCTCTTGATGTCTTCGTTGATGTAGGCGACTAGGTCTTGAGTATCCGGTATTGATTGGATGCTTTGCAACATTTGTTTTTCCATTTTTGACATTATCCATGGCAAATACTGTATCACTGTATTCAGTAATTAATTTCATCACTTCCTTCATGTATTCCGGTTCTTAGTTGGTGCAGGAGAATGTCAACATTTCGACCAATTTTTGTGAAACATTAGTCCTCTTGATAACGTTCTTCTGTTCTCTTCTGTCATACACGACACTGAGCAGCATTCACCTATTACAGTATCCTCCTTTAGATTTACTGGATGCATGTTGGTATTCAGTATACTCGCAGGTACTTCCCTTCTGTCCCTCACCAATGTCTTTCCAATAAGTATTCCTTCAGCTGGGCTACCGGTGGCTGGCTCGATGAGTCTAACGTGACCACGGTGAAAGTTTCGGTCGAAATACCCACTCATCAAGGTTTCCGACTCACAGCGTCTTCCTCGCCTAGGAATGGGATTTCTAGGTTTCCAATTCTGAGGATGTCGTTCCTCATATCCATCTCGAAACCCTTTTCTTTAATCACGTCCATTCTAGGATGACTTCCTCCGTGATATCTGACACCAGTACCTCGTGTTCGAATAACATTTCTCGAATTAGTATTGCACCTTATCAGGTCTTGCAATTGTTAGAGTTGCGCCTGTGTCGACTAACATTTTAGCCGACCGCTCATCGATCTCACTGTCGACAAAACATTCTGTTGATTCTCCTTCTATAGGGGTTTATTCGAGCCTAGATAATTCAGTATAAACTGATCATTAATTCTGCTAATACGCTAAAACAGGTTGCGGCAAAAGATATTTTACCGTTTTGCATATGAGGGAAAAAAGCAAAAATAATTGCAAATAAATTTATTTGTGGCCTCACATTTTATGTTCGAATTGTTTCCCCCTCTTCAACACACAGGCGGCATCGTTTAGTCACGGTAAAACAAATTTCACGAAAAAAATTGCAGGGCGACCTGAAAGCGGCCCGTCGACTACGGAATCAGTACTTACGAATTTACGATACAGTTTATACACTATTTCTCTGGTGGGAACTTGCTTATTTGAAAAGAGCTGGCGAAATTCTTAGAAAATTTCAAAATAATCTCCATTAAGTTTTAGGTAAGAAGTGAGCAAACAAACACATTCTTCCTTCGTGTACTTTACACGCGCAGCCATGGCAAAGAACGCACTATAAACGTAAACAACAACACTACTACACGCAGACAACTCAACTGGCTACGTTTCAGCTGCCTCCTTCCACCCTAGGTACGATACTGGCCGAGAATACGCGCATGCGTAAATATCAGACAGTGTAAACTGACTTTTGCCGCACACTGTATATGAAAGAATGTTATTTTGGTTTTAATTGTTTTCGAACTACTTCTATGTATAATAAATAATATTTTCGAATATTGATCCTTACCACCCTACAAAAATCATGGAGGAGATTTTCAAAATATCTATATACACACGCTCAAAGGGATCATTGCGTCTCTGGTGTGCTACCCAGATTCTTACTATACCATAAACTCGGTAAAGAATTCGCTGACAATATTTTTAATCGAGAAAAATCATCGCGCTCCAGTTTTTCGTCGAAACTGCCGCCAGAGACCTAATTACTGGCCCCATAATATAAGGGAGACATTTGCCGCTAATAACTTTTTCGCGTTTATTACTTTTCCAAACCTCATGAGGTTCCAATGGATTAGAAAAATCGATAGTTATTGGTCGTAAATTCTATCATTCCGTGTTATCAGAATGGAAATGACGACAGATTTTAGTACTTTGGAATGAATAAAACCGATGAGAGTTGAACTTAACTGCGAAACATATTTTAGGTCAGGCGCATTCCATTTAGGATATTATCACATTATGATCATGAGTTCTATATTGATTAGGGTTGAACTAACAAAGACAAGTTTCTTTACCTCACAAAAATCATTTATCAAATCACATGGAAAAATTAATTTTATTTGAATAGTGCAGTTCGGAATTGCCAAGGTCGCCGAGAATTCTTCATGTTGAGAACTTTAGTAAACTCCAAAATTCCAACTTCAACACCTTAATGTTGCAATTGTCAGGAACGAATCTGGGATCATCTTCAGGTCGTCATTTAATTAGAAAATAATATTGTTTTTCTTTTATTCTCATCGGAAAATTCAAATCAACGAATTGTAAGAGCAAATATTTGTGCTTAAATGAAAATAATATGAACGTTGACTATAGGCGTTGCTAGACCACCTCGAAAGATTCATCCATAGTGAATTGAAACCGAAAAGGTAATTGTCATGTAACATCAACAAATCCCAAACATATAGATATTTTCTTCTCCGACTATAATATTGAATTATTCAGTATAAGGAGGTAATATAATAAAATAGAACTGCCATTACTCCGCACTCATGAAATAATCTTCTGGACTTGGCTTTTGTTTTAAGCACATTTGTTTTTCTCTATTTCATCTCTAGCTACTGCAACATTGCCATCGAAATGAAGATTCCATGTTAACAAAAAACCAACTCAAAAGGTATCCTGAGAGAGGAAAACAAAATAAATTCACGTTATAGCCTCTGCAGCGCTCTAGAGAGTGTATCATTTCCGGCCACTTTTGTTTCTTGCGATTTTCCGGTACAGCTCATTCCTTTCGGATCCATTCTACCTACCCTTTATAATATGCACTTATTTATTCAACCTTTGATTTATTGTGATGGCATGAAATTCGGTACCTCGTCAAAGTTAGAAGACAATTCGAAAGGTATTTGATGTCCCGAGAGCAATTTCCTCCTTATTGGATATATGTTATTGCGAAAAGACTGCAAAGCGGAATCAGAATTCATATCGAAATAAAAACGAGAATAATTTTAATCGATTCGAGCACATCGGAAGCAGAATAAGAAACTTTATATATATTACTGTAAGATTGTCGAAAGGTATCAGTGCAGATTTTGGTAAGGAGTGGTCATTTTCCAGAAAAGTTTTATTTTTTGATGAATAGAGAGCTCACAAGTTGTTTTTCCCTTACCCAAATCTGTTTGTACTTATTGGATGTTTGACAATCTCAATCTCAATTCTATGATTCTGACTATTGCATGACATATTCAAGCGAAGAAAAGTATTTTGAAAAACCAATTTTCTGATTGGCTTCATTGAAAAACTCAAATTCACTGGAGCTTTCGACATTTCCTAGCTCCAATTCATCTTCACCCTATATAATTTCAACATTGCCTTAAGTTTTCTCACGTCCACTTAATTCTAGGAAAATTAGACTTTTTGGCTCACAGAAAACTGAAGTATTCCAATAAATTTTCTTTCGATCAGGGAAAACTCGAAAACACCAGTACACGAACTAAAGTTAACGGATAAGTATTCGGCCAGAAGTTCGAACTCTTTGTTATATAACTTGAGCCAATAAAAGTGATCCTTGAAAACTTCTTATTTTAATTACTAGATGAAGCTGCCTACAGGAATGAAAGGCTTGCTATCGATCTCATCTCATAATTATATAAAGGGCCGCATTCGGAGGAGCTGATTTTGTAATTCAAATATTATCTGAGGGAAACGACTTCTTTGAAATTGAGTTAATTTAACTTCTACCCACCTATATTCAAGTATGAATACGTGTACTACTTCATTCTAGTTAGAAGTTCACATACCTAGGTATTTTGGCAAAAAGAGAGGAAAATCCAGTTCTGATATTTGATTGATAGTCGGAAGGCTACCTCATTAAAAGACATTTATATCCCTGTTAATATCTGAATATTTTCAAGATAGCTCAGAATTCAACTAGTTAAGTATTGTGTCCGGCCTACATTCAAGATTTGAACATTTGAATTAACAAAATGAAAATTTTGGTATAAATACGACGGATTTCTTATGAAGTATAAAGTTTCAAAAAAAAAAAGATTTTCTAGTATGTTTATTCCTGCAAAATTCTTCAAGCATATTTGTTTCAACTAAAATATCTTTCAAGTTACCACTTGATCCGAAGAATATTATAATATTAGATCGATAGGAAATGTTGGACTTGTGGCATGTCCCCTAAAGTCTCCTGATTTGACTTCTCTAGATTATTTTCTGAGGGGTTATTCGAAAGAATAAATACATATTTCTGAAATAATATCCTCGGGAGCATTTGAGACAGAGAATAGAAGAAGCTTGCGCAGAAGTTGAACCAAATCTCAATATGATAAGAAGGGCAATGAATAATCTGGTTTTAAGAGCTTGAAGATGTATCGAAATGAAAGGACTTCAATTAAAGCATCTTTCATGATAGTTAATTTTATTGTTGTTGTGTGAATTGCAATAAATAGATTTTAGGCTCTTCGGAGGAACAAAAATTAATTCTTATGTGTGTTATAAAGCAAATGCGCTTACGGATCTCATTTTCCAAGAGGGTTTACATTTTGAAGCATAATTCAACATGTTTCATTGAAATAAATCATAGCTTGATAATAAAACTGCTCAGATGAAAACAGAAATGCATTTGGAAAAAATTTCGTACATGTAGCATGAATTCGTACGATTCCTTTTTTCTTGTGACAACTGCGCCATTTGAAGTAGGAACTGAATGCTTTAAAGTGTAAGATGTAGTTTCCTTTCAAGATTATAAACCTTAGTACAAAAATGAAAATTACAAATGGAGAACATGAACAATTGGAGCAATTATATTCATAATAATGCAGAAACCAATGAAAATACCACAAAAGTTGAAATATTCAGCATTCAAAATACATGATGAAAGCATCACAGCGTCGAATGTTCATGATATTTTTCATTTCGTGAATTATTTCCTGAAAATAACACAACTCGAATTGGTATGTAGGTTACATAACATAATATCGAGTTCTTCGTGAAATTCAATTTGAAAGGACAAGGCATAAATATTTATATGCACCTTCATCTCCATACCATTAAGGTTAAACGAAAGCAAACCACAACACATTTGCATATTTTACAACCTTCGTTTTGCGTCAACATTTAGATTTCACCCCTATTTTTATGGAAAACAAAATAACGAAATATTCTTCAAAACTTGTTGAATTAACTGTCGTGGAGTTCGATTACACAGAATTATCTCCCTATTCATCTCATTATTGTGAACCCATGAAATCCCAAACAGGATTTCCAGTATTCTGATTTCACATAAAAATAATGATTGGAATTGAT
This sequence comes from Micraspis discolor, assembly GCA_030674115.1. NCBI lineage: Eukaryota > Metazoa > Arthropoda > Insecta > Coleoptera > Coccinellidae > Micraspis > Micraspis discolor. Next base: position 689,582 of record JARTUT010002190.1, on the reverse strand, counting down.
GAAGTGGATAATGGTGTTAGGAGTAATAATTTTTTTCATGCCATGAAATGTGACACAAGTATTCATAACAGAAACTTTCACATTTAATATAGAAATTAAAAAAATAACGAAATTCAGAAATCTTATATATTAAGTAGGAAAAGAAGTTTCACAAAGTATAATGTGGGGATTACTTCTTCACCGTCACGGTGGCGCACCCTGTGGGAATTAATATGTTCCCACAATATGCGCATACTGCCGATTACTGGGTTACGGTCATGGTGGCGCTGCCAACCATGTTAAGCTACCCCTAACGGAGATACGCCACCTGGGTGTCAACCCTACCAAGGCGGATAGATGGCTCCACGGAAAAGAGACTGCTCGTAAATGTTTTTCTTTAGGTTATATACAGGGTGGCGATTTGAAAACGAAACAGACGAGATTACAGACGAAATAAATTTTTTCGATAGAAATTCTCAGACAGGTCGTTTTCTGTTTTGAGGGGGACAACTTAAGATGTAGGGAACGGACGCATAGCGCTTCAACCCTTGCTACTACAATCCTCACCCCCAAATTTTGAATAGGGAAGATGCGGTGAGTGATATCTCATTTGAAAGGTATTTTTATACTGAATTCAGCACAGTTATTGTTTTTTAATTTTATGCATTAGTTCTCGAAATATTCTCAACTAAGTAGAAGTGAAAATGAAGTGGTGTTTTCATGGCACTTGTAGTGTTTTTTTTTGAAAAATCTACATTTTGAGCTTCAGAACAACCATGGTCATCTTTCACACGCACTGAACGAAGATGATTGTGATCGTCGTGTTGAATTTTGTGATACAATGAGTGAACGAGTAACTGCAAATCCCAATTATCTGTGCAATGTTTCTCCGATGAGTATTCGTTCTTTCTAAACGGCACAGTAAATCGACACAATTATCGTTATTGGGCCGATGCTAATCCGAGATTGTTTCACGAAGTTTATACTCAACAACCAGAAAAACTCAATGTTTGGGCTGGAATATTTGATGACAACATTGTCGGTCCGTTCTTTTTACCTGGTAATCTTAATGGAGATATGTATTTAGACTTATTGGAAAATCACATTGATCCAATTTTGACGGAAATTATTGAAAAAAATGCTGGAAAGTATGCGGAAGATCAGATTGTGTTTCAGCAGGATGGAGCTCCTCCACACTACACACCTCCATTCGAGAATATCTGGATCAAAGATTTCCAAATCGGTGGATTGGAAGGGGGGTCCCACTGAATGGCCAGCCAGATCGCCAGATCTGTCACCACTAGATTTCTTTCTTTGGGGCCACTTGAAGAGTAAAATTTTACTCTACACAGCCCGATTCCATAGAAAATATAAGAAGACGTATAGTGAACGAATGTCGTCAAATCACTCCAGAAATGCTGCAAAATGTGGGCCATCGTTTCGAACAAAACTTATTTCATTGTATGGAAGCTAATGGTGAACAATTTTAATATTTGATTAATTGATGTGAGTTTTTGATAAATTATTTACTTTACTTTGAAAAGTCTTATTTCTTAGATCAATACTTCAAATCGTTCTGATACCGTACAGTTGGAGAATGATTTCAGTGAATAAAACAGCTAGTCGAACATCTGACCCAAGTAGCATTAACACGTACGGTATGACTTCATTTGCCCAGTGGTAGATGTTTTGCAATTTCAAATACAAGTACGGAAATTTTGGTGTTTCGGAAGCACGAAATGTCAATTATTCGCAAAAAATTAATTTAAGTGATAAAACTAACTAACGCATAAATATTTCGAGAACTAATACATAAAATGAAAAAAAAATTACTGTGCTGAAATCAGTATAAAAATACCTTTGAATTGAGGTGTCACTCACCCCATCTTCCCTATTCAAAAATTGGGGGTGGGGGTTGTAGCAGCAAGGGTTGAAGCGCTATGCGTCCGTAACCTACATCTTAAGTTCTGATAGATCATTTTCTTATAGATACATATTAGGTTGATTTTTCATGGAATTTTGAGGAAAGCAATTGGTCAAAAACTACATCCAACTAATGCCAACGTTTCGTAGATATATTTCTACTTCAACGTTGGCATTAGTTGGATGTAGTTTTTGACCAATTGCTTTCCTCAAAATTCCATGAAAAATCAACCTACATCTTAAGTCGTCCCCCTCGAAACAGAAATCGACCTATCCGAGCATTTCTATCGAAAAAATGTATTTCGTCTGTAATCTCGTCTGTTTCGTTTTCAAATGGCCACCTGTATAGTCGAGGAAGCTCGACCGAAGGCATAGTAACAAGAGTAACAGAGAGTAACCGACATGATGTAGTATTGTGCTTAGTTTATGTGTTGTGTTGTTATGTATAATTATATATTTGCTCCAAGTCTTTTACTGTTTATTTTTAACCATCTAACTAGGAGTAGGCAGATTGAGGCCTAGTTAGAAAACCGTATTTTTCGCTAACTAGGAGTAGGCAGATTAAGGACTAGTTAGCTCATGTTCTTTTTGCGGTTAACATGGTTTAATCAGGAGTAGTCAGATTGAGGCCTGATTAAACCCCGGCTTCGACCCAAATCGACCATCTGTCCCAAAAATAACTATGTGGCTTTCATTATATTTTACATGGTCTGTAAATATGTAAATTTTTTTCTGCTTGGCACGTAAAGATTTGTGATTGGTGTTTTATTGTATATATAAAATTAAGACATAACTTTTCAATTCCATTCAAATATTAACGATACCCCTTGGGTCTTCTCCAAGTTCGAATTCCCGGACTTGGTCATCGTTTTTTTTTTTGTACGAGTATCACTACAATTGTGCTCCCCAGATCCATGCTGAGCCCGTCAATAACAAGAGGAGAATCGAGACTCCTTCTTTTTGGTATTAAGATAGCAGTCGTAGTCCCCTGGTTCAGGCATTAACGTTACTTTTTGGCCTCCAAGCACTCAGGGGACTAAGTGAGTCATAAGGTCCGTTCGGGTTCACGATTTGACTATTCTACAACCATCTGGATTGTGCGCAAATGGGAAATGCTTATAATAAATATGCAAACTCCTGATGGTTCTGGAACACTCAGAACGCGAAAATCGATTGAAGCTATTGCTGTTCCTATCAAGTGGTACTACCGTTACTCCCTGAGTCTACCCCATGTTCGAGACTCGAAGGTGCCAAAAAGCCATTGTTACTGGTCCGCTTCCTCATGCTTCTTCCAGTTCATTTCTACCCAAGGGTGTTTGCAAAGGTGTCACGACGTGAGCGCTCGTTTGGGCAGAGCCCTAGGATTGAAAGGAAATTGGGATTGTGGTCATTCTTGCACCATTAAAAGAGGCAAGGTGATTGCGAAAAACCCTCCTATATAAAGGGTGATTCATTTAGAGGTACTTTTTTTTTAATAAAAAAAATTAATAAAACCAATTCAATAATCTTTATTAACAAATAAAAGAAACATTTTTTACATTATTTTTCAAGGATAAATTCTTTCAAATGCTGACCTCGACAACGCTTAATAAGATCCTTTCGATAGTTCCAATTTTCGATCACGCTTGTATTTCGGGTGATATTGGCCTCCAATACCTCAATCCGGCTTGTCCATGTAGACTTTGGACTTCACGTAGCCCCAAAAGAAAAAACCAAGTAGTGTAATGTCAAATGATCTAGCCGGCCAATTCACTGGACCGAAACGTGAAATGATCTGCTCGCCAAAATGCTCTCGCAGTAAAGCCATGGTTTCACGGGCTGTATGACAAGTGGCACCATCTTGTTGGAAGCACATTTCGTCGAGACTACGGGCTTCAATTTCGGGCAACAAATAGTCTGTTATTATGGTGTGATAACTGCCACCATTCACAGTAGCATTCCGGCCGTCCTCTGTTTTGAAGAAATATGGACCGATTATTCCACCGGCCCATAAACCACACCAAACAGTTGTATTTTCTGGATTTAACGGCAATTCTTGAGTCCTTCGGGTTGTTCATCACCCCAGATTCGGGCCTTTTGTTCGATAACCCATTAAGCCAAAAATGGGCCTCATCAGTGGACAAAACTTTTGTCGAAAAGAGTGGGTTCTCTGCAAACTTGTCAAGAGTCCAACGACTAAAACTTAAAAGATTTGGTAGGTCGGTTGGCTTCAGTTCTTAAACTAATTGAATTTTGTAAGCTTTCAAAGAAAGATCTTTACGTAAAATCCGTCGGTGAACACGAAAGGCCAAGCTGTTGAAAACGGCCACGAATCGACACTTCAGGGTCATCACGTACACTCTTCCACATTATCCAATAACGAATACTTAGTCTCAAACTCAGTGATGGTAGAGAGAATTGTTCGGTAGGCCGATTATGTGGACCGTAAGTTGCTCCAATTGCCCAATACACATTAATCGGAGAACGCCCATTTTCGTAATAAAGCTGAACAATTTATAGACGCTGTGCCGGGCCAAGTCGTCCCATTGCAAAATGTCAGAAACTACTGAACAAGAAAACCACTTCAGTTTACACGACGCGTGCGCGATCTGCCACTAAATCCCCACCACCAAGAGTATCTCTAAATCATTGATTCCCAAAGTGGTCCAGGTGGACCCCCAGGGGTCCACGGGAGCCCGACAGGGGTCTATGCTTGCGTGGAAAAAAAATGGGGGTCCACAACTCGTTAATGGGGGTCTATAAAAATGTATTAGGTAACCCGACTTGACTTCTCCTATGAATACAGGATGACAATATTATAAGAAGCTCAGCAATTGTTTTTGTAAGAACTTGCATATTCCATATTCAGAAAGAGCGTGTCAAGACTCGCCGATACCGCGCCGACCGCCCGCCCGCCCAGTTAAAGTCGTGTATGAACTTGTTGGATTTTTCTCTAATATAAATACGAATGCGAATAATAAACATTACTCAGTTGTTTCCGGAATTTCAAAGAAGAAAGTGTACCTATATAAGTGTTCACCAGTGACGGAAGTACGAGGGCCATTCAGAAACTAACCTCCGATTGGTCACAGTGCGGGTAGTGGGGGGGAGTAGCGCGCCATCTGTGCATTCACGCGCTCAGCAGGTCAGTCGGCATCAAGCCGTAGTCGAGTGAACATCGTACCTGCGCTAGTTTAGATTTTGTGGCAGTTTGAAATGTGTGCTGCAATAGAAAATCCCGCCAAATGTGAGGTGCGTGCTGTTATAAGGATTTTTACAGCCAAAGGATACTCTGCAGCAGCTATTCATCGTGAGCTTTGTGCCGTGTACGGACCAAAATTTATGAGTGAAGGAGTTGTCCGTGAATGGATACGTTTATTTAAAAGTGGACGAGAAAACGTTCATGATGAAGAGAGGAGTGGTAGACCATCATTGGTGACTGACGAACTCGTTCAGACAGTTGATGCAAAAGTTCGTGAAAATCGACGTTTCACAATGGCGGAGTTGTCTACTAATTTTCCACAGATTTCTAAGACTCTTTTGTACGAGATAGTGACAGCAAGATTGGGTTACCGTAAACGGCATCGAATGTAAAAGATGGATTTATTTGACCTGATGGACGAATAGTACATTCAGTGCTGCAATTAGCAGAAGATGAGCTTTCACAAATTCCATTTATCGAAAATGAAGCATCACAAATTTTCAAGCCTAATCTATTTACACACGATTGAGTTATAATATTTATTTGAGAGCCTCCATCTAACAGAACTCGGACCTTCTGATATCTACCCCAAGCATCACGAATTTCGACCTCAGCGGTTGCTAAGAGAACGGTAGAATTTAAAGAAACATTCGTTAAAACCTGAGCTGAGCCTGAATCCGATGAATTTGCAGCATTGAAATGAAACGTCTCTGTTGAAGAATCATTATCCGCATTACTGCGCATGTGCAACAGGGTATGATGCTTTCCGTTGCAAACACGACAATTTGACTTTGAAGAACAATTGTTAATCTTATGTCCAGAATGGAGGCAATTGATACACCAATTTTTGTTCTTCACAGTCTTGAACCGATCTTGAACAGTTTGTTCCAAAAATGATGGACATTTGTAAATATTATGAGCTTACTTGCAATAATTACAGGTTATACGTTTCTTGAATGATTCAGTTTCCGTTTGAACGAGAAGAGTCGAATTTCTTTTATTCATTGAGAGAGAACTAGATTTTAAAACTTGAGAATTCGAAACTGAATGAGTTTTCGACGGAGGAGAAAGAGCTGCTGCCTCCAAGGCTATACACTGATTTGTCAGGAAAGTTCGTAAATTGACAAATGACGGAATATCCGTTGAACATTCTTGTAATTCAAAACGTTTGGTCGTTGCTGAATCTAATTTCTGAATGAGAATGTGAAATAAAACGAAGTCCCACTGGTCAACGAGTAAACCTGAATTCCTTAATACCGATAAGTTCTCCGCAAAAACCTCTAGAATTTGCCTAAGGTCTTTAGCTGAATCACCCTGTAGCTTTGGAACATTACAGATTTCCTTCCAACACGTATTAGCGAGAAGTCTTTTATTCTCCATTCGAGAATATCTGGATCAAAGTTTTCCAAATCGGTGGATTGGAAGGGGGTCCCACTGAATGGCCAGCCAGATCGCTAGATCTGTCACCACTAGATTTCTTTCTTTGGGGCCACTTGAAGAGTAAAATTTTACTCTACACAGCCCGATTCCATAGAAAATATAAGAAGACGTATAGTGAACGAATATCGTCAAATCACTCCAGAAATGCTGCAAAATGTGGGCCATCGTTTCGAACAAAACTTATTTCATTGTATGGAAGCTAATGGTGAACAATTTTAATATTTGATTAATTGATGTGAGTTTTTGATAAATTATTTACTTTACTTTGAAAAGTCTTATTTCTCAGATAAATAGATCAATACTTCAAATCGTTCTGATACCGTACAGTTGGAAAATGATTTCAGTGAATAAAACAGCTAGTCGAACATCTGACCCAAGTAGCATTAACACGTACGGTATGACTTCATTTGCCCAGTGGTAGATGTTTTGCAATTTCAAATACAAGTACGGAAATTTTGGTGTTTCGGAAGCACGAAATGTCAATTATTCGCAAAAAATTAATTTAAGTGATAAAACTAACTAACGCATGAATATTTCGAGAACTAATACATAAAATGAAAAAAAAATTACTGTGCTGAAATCAGTATAAAAATACCTTTGAATTGAGGTGTCACTCACCCCATCTTCCCTATTCAAAAATTGGGGGTGGGGGTTGTAGCAGCAAGGGTTGAAGCGCTATGCGTCCGTAACCTACATCTTAAGTTCTGATAGATCATTTTCTTGTAGATACATATTAGGTTGATTTTTTCATGGAATTTGAGGAAAGCAATTGGTCAAAACTACATCCAACTAATGCCAACGCTTCGTAGATATATTTCTACTTCAACGTTGGCATTAGTTGGATGTAGTTTTTGACCAATTGCTTTCTCAAAATTCCATGAAAAATCAACCTACATCTTAAGTCGTCCCCCTCGAAACAGAAATCGACCTATCCGAGCATTTCTATCGAAAAAATTTATTTCGTCTGTAATCTCGTCTGTTTCGTTTTCAAATGGCCACCCTGTATAGTCGAGGAAGCTCGACCGAAGGCATAGTAACAAGAGTAACAGAGAGTAACCGACATGATGTAGTATTGTGCTTAGTTTATGTTGTGTTGTTAAGTATAATTATATATTTGCTCCAAGTCTTTTACTGTTTATTTTTAACCATCTAACTAGGAGTAGGCAGATTGAGGCCTAGTTAGAAAACCGTATTTTTCGCTAACTAGGAGTAGGCAGATTAAGGACTAGTTAGCTCATGTTCTTTTTGCGGTTAACATGGTTTAATCAGGAGTAGTCAGATTGAGGCCTGATTAAACCCCGGCTTCGACCCAAATCGACCATCTGTCCCAAAAATAACTATGTGGCTTTCATTATATTTTACATGGTCTGTAAATATGTAAATTTTTTTCTGCTTGGCACGTAAAGATTTGTGATTGGTGTTTTATTGTATATATAAAATTAAGACATAACTTTTCAATTCCATTCAAATATTAACGATACCCCTTGGGTCTTCTCGAATTCTCGAAGTTCGAATTCCCGAACTTGGTCATCGTTTTTTTTTTGTACGAGTATCACTACAATTGTGCTCCCCAGATCCATGCTGAGCCCGTCAATAACAAGAGGAGAATCGAGACTCCTTCTTTTTGGTATTAAGATAGCAGTCGTAGTCCCTGGTTCAGGCATTAACGTTACTTTTTGGCCTCCAAGCACTCAGGGACTAAGTGAGTCATAAGGTCCGTTCGGGTTCACGATTTGACTATTCTACAACCATCTGGATTTTGCGCAAATGGGAAATGCTTATAATAAATATGCAAACTCCTGATGGTTCTCGAACACTCAGAACGCGAAAATCGATTGAAGCTATTGCTGTTCCTATCAAGTGGTACTACCGTTACTCCCTGAGTCTACCCCATGTTCGAGACTCGAAGGTGCCAAAAAGCCATTGTTACTGGTCCGCTTCCTCATGCTTCTTCCAGTTCATTTCTACCCAAGGGTGTTTGCAAAGGTGTCACGACGTGAGCGCTCGTTTGGGCAGAGCCCTAGGATTGAAAGGAAATTGGGATTGTGGTCATTCTTGCACCATTAAAAGAGGCAAGGTGATTGCGAAAACCCTCCTATATAAAGGGTGATTCATTTAGAGGTACTTTTTTAATAAAAAAATTAATAAAACCAATTTAATAATCTTTATTAACAAATAAAAGAAACATTTTTACATTATTTTTCAAGGATAAATTCTTTCAAATGCTGACCTCGACAACGCTTAATAAGATCCTTTCGATAGTTTCAATTTTCGATCACGCTTGTATTTCGGGTGATATTGGCCTCCAATACCTCAATCCGGCTTGTCCATGTAGACTTTGGACTTCACGTAGCCCCAAAAGAAAAAACTAAGAGGTGTAATGTCAAATGATCTAGCCGGCCAATTCACTGGACCGAAACGTGAAATGATTTGCTCGCCAAAATGCTCTCGCGGTAAAGCCATGGTTTCACGGGCTGTATGACAAGTGGCACCATCTTGTTGGAAGCACATTTCGTCGAGACTACGGGCTTCAATTTCGGGCAACAAATAGTCTGTTATTATGGTGCGATAACTGCCACCATTCACAGTAGCATTCCGGCCGTCCTCTGTTTTGAAGAAATATGGACCGATTATTCCACCGGCCCATAAACCACACCAAACAGTTGTATTTTCTGGATTTAACGGCAATTCTTGAGTCCTTCGGGTTGTTCATCACCCCAGATTCGGGCCTTTTGTTCGTTAACGAACCCATTAAGCCAAAAATGGGCCTCATCAGTGGACAAAACTTTTGTCGAAAAGAGTGGATTCTCTGCAAACTTGTCAAGAGCCCAACGACTAAAACTTAAAAGATTTGGTAGGTCGGTTGGCTTCAGTTCTTGAACTAATTGAATTTTGTAAGCTTTCAAAGAAAGATCTTTACGTAAAATCCGTCGGTGAACACGAAAGGCCAAGCTGTTGAAAACGGCAACGAATCGACATTTCAGGGTCATCACGTACACTCTTCCACATCATCCAATAACGAATACTTAGTCTCAAACACAGTGATGGTAGAGCGAATTGTGCGTTCGGTAGGCCGATTATGTGGACCGTAAGTTGCTCCAATTGCCCAATACACATTAATCGGAGAACGCCCATTTTCGTAATAAAGCTGAACAATTTATAGACGCTGTGCCGGGCCAAGTCGTCCCATTGCAAAATGTCAGAAACTACTGAACAAGAAAACCACTTCAGTTTACACGACGCGTGCGCGATCTGCCACTAAATCCCCACCACCAAGAGTATCTCTAAATCATTGATTCCCAAAGAGGTCCAGGTGGACCCCAGGGGTCCACGGGAGCCGGACAGGGTCTATGCTTGCGTGGAAAAAAAAGTGGGGGTCCACAACTCGTTAATGGGGTCTATAAAAATGTATTAGGTAACCCGACTTGACTTCTCCTATGAATACAGGATGACAATATTATAAGAAGCTCAGCAATTGTTTTTGTAAGAACTTGCATATTCCATATTCAGAAAGAGCATGTCAAGACTCGCCGATACCGCGCCGACCGCCCGCCCGCCCAGTTAAAGTCGTGTATGAACTTGTTGGATTTTTCTCTAATATAAATACGAATGCGAATAATAAACATTACTCAGTTGTTTCCGGAATTTCAAAGAAGAAAGTGTACCTATATAAGTGTTCACCAGTGACGGAAGTACGAGGGCCAGTCAGAAACTAACCTCCGATTGGTCACAGTGCGGGTAGTGGGGGGGAGGAGCGCGCCATCTGTGCATTCACGCGCTCAGCAGGTCAGTCGGCATCAAGCCGTAGTCGAGTGAACATCGTACCTGCGCTAGTTTAGGTTTTGTGGCAGTTTGAAATGTGTGCTGCAATAGAAAATCCCGCCAAATGTGAGGTGCGTGCTGTTATAAGGTTTTTTACAGCCAAAGGATACTCTGCAGCAGCTATTCATCGTGAGCTTTGTGCCGTGTACGGACCAAAATTTATGAGTGAAGGAGTTGTCCGTGAATGGGTACGTTTATTTAAAAGTGGACGAGAAAACGTTCATGATGAAGAGAGGAGTGGTAGACCATCATTGGTGACTGACGAACTCGTTCAGACAGTTGATGCAAAAGTTCGTGAAAATCGACGTTTCACAATGGCGGAGTTGTCTACTAATTTTCCACAGATTTCTAAGACTCTTTTGTACGAGATAGTGACAGCAAGATTGGAGTACCGTAAGTTCTGTGCACGATGGGTGCCTCAAGGCACAAGCGGGTGATTTTTATGCAGAAGGAATTTCAAAGCTTGTGAAGAGATACGATAAGTGTCTCAATCGTAATGGAGACTATGTCGAAAAATAGTGCAAAGATGTAGTTGTAAGATGTATATATTAAAATATTTTTACTTAACTTGGTGTATTTTTTCAATTAACCGGAGGTTAGTTTCCGAACAGCCCTCGTATTTTTCAGACTTTTGAAAATTAAAGTGAATTGATATTATTGTTTGCCAGTGTTGGAAAAGTAAGTACCTACCTATCTATTTGTTAGTAACTTTTATCTGCAGGAAAAACAAACCCACAAACAGTAGGTTCTGAACCATTCCAAGAAAAAAGATTTCAAGTATTTTTTTTTACTTTCTTAAACTATCTGATTTTAAATATTTTTTAAGTGATGCGTGCATTTTGGATAGTCCTAATTTTTTATCTTTATAAGTGCGTAAATGAATACTTAGTTTTGATTGTGTTTTGTAATGGATAAGTATGTTGCGTTTAGTAACTGACTAAGTACACGTATAAAATATATACAAAGTAGAAGTATAAAATAAAATTAAATATCTATATTTATTTCGAAAAAGAACAGAAAGTTCAGGAATATTAAACTTCTATTCCAGCTAGCTCTACTTCAATTTCATTACAATTCTTTACTTATATTATTCTCTTAAAAAGCCACATCTATTAAGTTAGTTAAATCATTTTAAGATTACTTAATAAACATTTTTTTCATATTTACAGGTAGGTAATTGATACGAAACATGGCTGAATCTAAGAAGAAGTGTCGACAGTACAGTGTTGAATATTTGAAATTTGGTTTTCTTCCATCAAATACAGACAAGCGATTGCCCATGTGTCTTTTATGCAACAAAGTATTGAGCAACGACTCTATGAAACCATCGAAACTGGAAGATCATCTAAGAAGGTGTCATCCTGACAAAATAGGTAAGGATTTGAAATATTTCCAATCATTGAAGGAAAATTATGAAAAGAGACCCACCGTGCATAGTATGTTCGCTTCAACGTCTGAAAGCAACGATGATGGCTTGCGGGCATCTTACAATCAGGGCTATTCACTAACTCAAGTTGCTATGAATAGCCACCGAAAATCGTGGTCATCTTCAAGGTCAGTTGCGAAGCGCGAAATCGGTATTCACTATTCAAGAAAGTGGTTTTGAAAGTTACTATGCAAAACGACTAGTGGCTATCCCTAGTTGTTTACTGGCAACAGCTTCATAGGTGTAGCTATCAATAACCACTCTTGTCGACTGCTGTTTGTTTATGTTTTTTTTTCATTCATGTGAACATTTAGAAGTTTCAATCGAATAAGAATGGCATTTTTAGTACAAATGAACATTTTAATGAATCAGGAAATACAAAGGTATTAATATAGAGGATTGTAGGATGAATGTGCCAGTGAGCCAACCTTTTTCTTTCTATTAAAAATTAATCTCAATTGGTGAGATATACAGTAAAAGTTCATTTCAGAAGTGCAATATACCAAAAAAAGAGGCTGAACACTGGCGCAATCATATGCTGCTGGAATTTTGGAGTGATTGATGAAAATGGTTTTCAGAGAGAATTTCAAGGCCGAAAGAAGACGCTTGAGAGATTCTAGTAATCCTTTTGAATTGCCAGAAAATTTATTCAGGTTGAATAGAGAGAGTGCGTTGACACTTATAAATGATTTGAATGATTTTTTACCTGATGGACAGCGGATTACGCATATTCCCAATCATTTAAGAGTATTACTGACTTTAAATTTTTATGCTCATGGATGCTACCAAGCCAGTGTTGGTACAACTTTACATTTTCCCACAAGCCAAGCATCGGTTAGCAGAATTGTGGCAATGGTTACCGAAACCATTTGCCAACATATTGTCCCTAGGGAAATAAGTTTTCCAAATACCGAAGAAGAAGTTAAAACAACTGTTCAAGAATTTATGGCTAAATTCCGTTTTCCTGGAGTACTAGGATGTATAGATTGTACGCATATCGCAATTATTAATCCTCCAGAAAATGATGAAATTTACCCTGGAGCTGTTTACTACAACGGAAAAGGCTATGCAAGTATTAATGCTCAAGTAATATGCAATTCAAAGTTTATTATAACAGCAATAAATGCTCGTTACCCAGGGTCAACTCATGATGCAGCCATATGACAAATGTCTTTGATTAAAAAGCTTATGGAAAAAAGATATTTTGGAGGTAGAAAAAATATATGGCTCTTAGGAGATTCCGGTTATCCCTTACAACCTTGGTTAATGACGCCTTAAATAAATGCAGAGCGAAATTCTCCTGAAGCAGCATATACAGAGTGTCATAAAACTGCTCGCAATACCATAGAATGGATGTTTGGTGTTCTTAAATCGCTTCAGATGCTTGCTGAAACATAGAGTCCTACATTATTGTCCTACAAAAGCGGCGAAAATTGCATATGCATGTGCTGCTCTGCACAATATATGTATCAGAGAAAACATAGACATCGAGGATTTTGACCAACATGACGACGATGAAGAGAATGTGAACCCAGAACCAATTGAACACCATAACGTAAATATATTAACTTTAGGTAGTAGGACAAGAAGAACTTTAGTTAATCATTTCAGGTGATTTCTACTGGCTTATGTTCTAATTTCGTTCATTTTCAATCTTATGTCATCATGAAACTTTTTCAGATTAAAATTAAAATTGTTATTTTAAATAAAAATGTTATCGAAAAAATAAGTTTTATTTATCATTCAGTCACGCCACACTTGAGAGAATACATTTATTGAGGTGCGAAAAATTTTTTTCCTGCAAACAATAATCAGAGCAAAGTATAACAGCACATTTAGACCAGCGCCTCAACTAGAGACAACATATTAATGCTAGAAAACTAAATTTAATCTGAAATTAAAAAAATGTACTTTTGTAAGTGGATTGTAAATCTCAATAAATCCAATACAGATAAAAAAAATTTATTATTCCAAAGAACTACATGATAAAAAATATCGAGAATAACTAGATTTCATCATTGTTCCTTGGCTGTTCAGCAAATAATCTGATAGAATTTGCTAGATTATCAATCGATTTTGCTAAATCTCCAATAGCTCCACTCATTATATTGAGAGATTCGCACATTTTATCATTGCTACTAGCCAATTCTTTTAAAGTTGAGGTTTTTTGTGGAGTACTTATATTCCTCCTTGGTTTGGATAAACCGAATTCTTTCTGTGAGGGTACCTCTTTGGCCATCTGGGCACTGCTACGTTCTGCATCCACCATCTCCTGTCAAAATTAAATCATTAGTGAAAAAAATATTACTAACTTTTCACAAAATCATACATTATCGATCAGTTCTGCCTCCACGAACTTGAAATCGTTACTTGCATCTGAATCTCCAACAACCTTAAACCAATGGAATTGAATACAAAATATTTGAAAATGTTAAAGAACATACTACTGATAGAAATTCACATCCAGATGATGTGCTTGCCCCCTCATTTATATAGCAAACTTCACTTAACTCAGGATCGCCTTCAGTCGTTATTCGTCCTATTAAATTGAGACATGAATTCTCCGTCTCATTAAGTGGTGTTTCTGGAGGCCCTCCCCCGGTTCCTCTCAACTTATTTTGCCATATCCTTGATTTTGCCTTGACCTTTGATTTATATTCGATGAAGGTCTAAAATAAATTTTGTTATATACCCAATAAAACACATTTTTACAATACATACTCTTTTCCACTGCTGCAAAGTCTTAATGCTGCCCTTCATATTATTCAACTCTTTTGTGAGTTGCATCCATAGTTCTCCAACTTTAACTGCCTCTGCTGGAGATAATTTTCCTTTCATCATCACCTTGTGGTCGCTCAGGAAATTAATCATGTATTGATACTGTTCACTGCTTGTTTTTTTAACTCTTTTATGTCTAAAATAATAGATGTTGAATTAAAAATACCGAAAATTGACTACTATATATAAGACCTCACCCTTCTTCCATATTTATAGTACAGCTTCACCAAAAATAAATTGCTTAAATCTGTCTCTTACACGTGCTTCACCGAAAATAAAAGAAATGTTTTCAATACTTTCTACACCGGTCATTTCTCTCGAGTTTGATGGTTATGTATTTGCTTATTCCACAGACAAAACTACATCATTTGTCTATGGTTGAATCGAAAAAGCGGAGATTTGAACTATTTTGCGGTGTTGCCATGACTTCCTTCACAAAGAGTTGTTATGATAACAACAGTTGTTAACGGTTAGTTAGAGAATACCAAAAAAGGGTAGCAGTGGCTATCGAAAGTTGTTTTACGAGTTGCTTTGGATAGCCACGGCGAAAGCAACTTGAGTTAGTGAATAGCCCTGAACATCTCATTACTTATAGCAAAATCTGGGAAACCGCATACCATTGGAGAGGAGTTAATTTTGCCTGCTGTTGGAGAGGTCTTAAAAACTGTCCTGCACAAATCTTCATTTGACATACTTAAAAGAATTCCTTCGAGTAACAACACTGTACAAAGACGTATTGATGAAATGAGCTCTGATGTTGAAAGTTTCTTGTGTAATTATCTGCAAACAACTCATTTTTCTATTCAACTGGACGAGTCAACTTTATCTGGCAATGAAGCATTATTATTGGCATATGTTCGATTTATCAAAGGCGAACAAATGTTTGAAGAGTTATTGGCACGACAAGAGCCTTTGAAAATTAAACGAAAACGAAAGAGAAATTAATAATGAAATTCTGAAAAAATATGAAAAAATGACTCGACAGAAAGGCGAATGCTGGAGCTTTGAGTTGTTTCAATTTTGTCGTCATTATTATTATTCAAGGTATACTGCAGAAAACAATATGAATTTTGTTTTGAGTAATTTTGAAAAAAGAGTAAATAGACTAACCGATTGAAAAGAACTAAATTAATTAATAAAGTAAATAATTAAGATTGAATCTATTAAATTGAAAATAGAGTTGAAAATAATGAAATGAAAATAAACAAAAACAAGAATGTCTATCTTTGTTTATGTTTTGAATAAAGGTTATGAGCATAGATCAGAAAAACAAATGAAGAGTTGTCTATGTAATGAAAATGAAAAATGAATGTATTGAAAGCTAAATTCTATTACATGCGCAGAAATTTATCCGCGATTAAAGAATTTATGAATGTGTTCGTTATCTTGTCAAGTTTTTGAGGTTAGGTGAATATTGACCGATTGAAATCAATGCAAATGAAAAACTAAATGAAAAAATTCCAAAATGCTTGATCGCAATAATTTTGAAAACGCGGTTCGAAAAAAAATATGCGGCTGCCTACCTGGTTTCACAGTACGGCTGAATTCACTCGTCCAGGCACTCCCGAGCGAGAATAGTCACTTTTTTACCAGAGTTCTAATTTGTAGATTTAACGAGAAATTTATTGATTGCGAAGAAAGTGTTGCACTGTACCGGACGAGCGCGGCTTCAGTACTCTCTCTGTTCGACATAGGTCATATGCTGCAACATATGTTACGCGTTAATCGTAAAGTGAAATGAACATATACAGAGTGTATTATTATTGAATCGAGCAAGCAACTCGGAACAGAAATGAATGAATTCAACAAAATTTAATTTAACTAATAAGTTGCAGTAACAGTTATTATTCGCGAAAACTTTGAAGACTGACACTAAAGGATTTTTTATGTTCTGAATGATTTTTTACGGAAAAATCAATTGCATTCACTAACATTATTTCGGTGGCAACAGATGGAGCTCCTGCCATGGTCGGGCGATATCGTGGATTTATATCTTAAAAGGATTATACCAGAGGTAATTGCAATTCACTGTGTCATTCACCGACAACATCTAGTAGCGAAAAAATTGAGTGATAGATTGCACCAAGCGCTTCAATTTGTGATTAATGCAGTTAACATAATAAGAAGCAATGCATTAAATACGCGCTTATTTGCACAATTGTGCGAAGAAAATTATGAGTACTTTCAACGATTGCTGCTACATACGCTGGTTGTCGAAAGGTGCACGTCTATCAAGATTCTATTTGCTTTTCGACTCTGATTTAAGTTTCTGAACACTAAAGATCCTGTTTTAAAAGAAAACCTCATGAATTTCAAAGCGGACATTGCGTATTTGACAGATTTTTCAAAAAATTCAATGACCTCAACCTACAGTTACAAGGGGACAGCCTCAATTTCATGAAAACAAAGAGTGAAATTTCAGCTTTTCTTGGTAAACTGAAACTTATGAAGCAAAATATTGGCCGACGTGAATTTTCCCAGTTTCCAAATTTATCGCAGGTAGCATGCCTTGACGAAGATATTCCGACGTATATTCAACATTTGATTACCCTGTATGATGATTTTAAAATCACATTTGAAGACATTCTGTCGATGGATATACCACCATGGATAATAAATCCATATGATGAAACTGAAGTGGAAAATGTGTACTGCAAGAAGAGCTACTCGAGCTTAGCACTAATGAGGAGCTCCAAGTAGCATTCAAAAGAGGGTATCAATCATTTTGGCTGCAGGCACAAATACCTGAAAAATATCCAGGACTGTGGGGAATTGTGCAAAAATTTCTCATAGCGTTTCCTTCGTCATCTCTTGTCGAACGCAGTTTTATTGCCGTAACAAACTTGTTGACAAAAAAACGGAGCAGATTAAATATTACAGAGCGAGGAGATTTACGGTTATACTTAATTAAACTCAAGCCAAATATTGATAATTTGCTGTCAATTCACCAAGTACATCCCTCCCATTAAAATTGTACTGTTTTTAAAATAATTAAAATAATAATCATTATTAGTTTTGATGTTAAATTTTGATTCTACTAAGACTGTTATAACAACATAATTAAAAGTGTAGTAATTTTTGTGTTTCAATAAATAGCTACAAAACAAGAGAATATTTATTTTTACTTTTTACCATTCCGAAGTGGGAGCATATTGGTTTCTTGTACTGTAAGTCAATCTTATAATACAAAAAAGTAAAGTAGGAATCCAAATTTTCGATGAAGACGCTTTTTAGACTGGTCTTGAAACATAGCTGACATGACAATACTCACAGCATAATCAAAGCAATCTAAATTCTCACCTTTTTTTCGAAAACTTTTAACTCATAGTTGATTGAAAAATAGCCACAACACAGGTTTACATAGACATATACATTTTTTGGGTTTTGGAAGTAAGTTAGTAAATGTAATAGCTGCAGGGGGTCCAGATCCAGCAAAATGTTTAAAGTGGTCTATGAGAAAAAAAGTATGGGAACTTCAGCTCTAAATGAATCACCCTTTACAAATATCTTATTCTTAATCCAGTAGATGCGAATTCGAAATAACAAGCTCTACCATGCAAAGATATACAAAATTCCCAATATAAATTGAAGAAGTTGAAAGTACTTCGGTTTTTAACTGGAAGTATATTATCAACAAAGAATTATAGATAAGATTCATATCCCGCCATTGCACTTATCTGCAAAATTTCATAAATATTGTCCATTTCATTCAAATGATATTAATGTGGTTCTAAACTTACTATCTAGCCCATATCAACGTGTGTAAATGTATACGTTATACAAAACTATCAATCAATGCTTTGTTTTCACTCTGAAATATCAGTGATTTCATAAACGAATATGATTTTCATTTTAAGAAATTGAAAATCATTCAGTGTAAGGGAATCTGAAAATACGCAACTCTACAAAAGTTACTCCAAGACGAAAGTAGAACCTGTAAAACCATTTTTTACTGCGCCATCAAATATAAAAGTCCAGTTTCATTCCATACGAATGTGAACAATAAAATATCCATCGACTAAAACAGAGTTATATAGTCGGGTTAATATGTTCTCTCGGGAATATTTTATATCAGAAAGCGTTGGAAGAAATACATATTAATATCAGATGGTTGGACAGAAAAGTATCAAAACATTTTATAAACATTGTGTTGACTTGTTTCTATTCCTCAACTCCAGTACAATATCGATCATTCCAATATGTAACAACAGTCGCAATGAAAGAAAAAGTGGACGATGAAAGATGATGAATCGGACCTGGCACAAATATGGGCTTCTCAAATTTTCAATAATCTATTAGTTGTTGACAAGTAGTTTTTGATGATGGAACTCGTATTGAATTATTATTTGGGCAATAACCATCATCTTTAATTGTTCAAACCAAAGATAAGTACCAATTTTATCTTGTTTCGTATTCTGACAATTTCCTGAAATTGTCAGCATTTTTGAAAGCTGTATTTTACCACGAGACCGACAGAAGATGTCTGTTGAAACGTTGGAAAGATGAATATTAAGAGATTATAATATAATATATTATAATACCTAGTAAGCATGATACATCACAGAAACATTTCATATGAGATATGGGTTAATCATTGTTAAATATTTCAAAGTAATGTTTAAGAAACATATTGCAAGCGTTCAAATGGCGCATAGTTTTGTATATCATAGGGACATATCAGACATGTGCTATCAAGATATATCATAACGGTAAGAAAACATCTCAAAGTAATGTTTCAGAAATATACAGTGAACGTTTGAATGTAACGTCGCTTTGCATTATCATAGTGACAGTGAACCATCCGACCATTTTTAATCAAACGGTAATGATATATAAATCACAGATATGGCCTCTATATCTTTTATATAAATATTTCTACGTTTATCGTCGAATGCCACAAAATGGCATTCCCAATTTGGGAATTGTCTGAGAACGCTGTCATCATAAAGTCAAATAATTCTTGATTCTGATTGGTTGACGGTATAGACGCATTTCCGCATGGGGATTTCCGTTATTGGTTTGTTGGATTAGTGGTTAGTTGACTCAACAAAGAAATTCGAACTTCGAATAAAACTGAAGGACAACTGTGTGTGATTATTTTTGATTTGAGGTTTGTCTACTCATTGTGGTGGTTGTATTATTATCACATTGCTTCAGAGTAGAGCAAGGGCTCCTGACTTGACACCAGTACTTTTCAAAATTTTTCATCTGTTATTCGATTATTTTCAAACTGATAGTAATCTAGTAGAAATTTCTTCAAATCTACTCAGCAATCAAGAAAAAACCTGATTTTTAGTTAAATTAAAAGAATATTGAGTCACGGCCGTCTTAACACATGGCCCGGCTATTGGTAACACGGCAACACTGTACTGGGGTATCTTACCCACACGAAACGCAGGGTACTTCCCGCGTTTTTGTAATGTCATCTTAGTTTAGTTTGTTTTTTCGGGTAATCTATGTGAAAGATTAGCGAATTTTCGCGATTATTCGAGTGCCGTGAACAGTGAAAGTGTTTGTGATATCAGTGTCAGTAAATCTACATTGGAATAACTTTTTTAAATTGGTCTTTTGGTAAATATCTAACCTAAATATTCAATTGGACTTGAGATCATTCGTGTCCAGAATGGTCAAAACGTGTTGTATTTCATCCTGTAAAAGTAATTATAATCCGTCTACAAAAAAGAAGGATATTTTAGTTGTTTTAGTTTCTCGAAAGACGAAAAACTTAAGCATTTATGGAGGAGGGCCATTCTGCGAGATTTCATTCATTAATAGTTTTGTTTGTGAGAACATTTTGATTCCGACGATATAATTAAATTTGATAAACATTTGCAAGCCGATGGAACCATTAAATTACTTTCTTTAAGATTCCCAAAATTGAAAGAAGGCATGCTATCCCAAAAATTTTTCAAATTTACCGTCATGCCTTTCGAAACAAAATCAAATAAAAAGGACCGATCCTCAATGTAGAAGGAACGCAATTTTAACTAGGAATAATAATAAAGTAGAAGATTTTTGAGTTCTGATTTGATCAAAGATTTTAAAGACTTTCTTGAAAATTATTCGGCTAAAATTTATATATCTGGTTGGGAAATTGAAAAATGCGATAACTCAGTCTATTTCTATATTTTAAATTATGAAAATCATTATCGGTTGAAATTTCTATACAGATTAGTGAAACTCTCGAGATTAAAATATTTCATAAAAATTGTCTAATTTCCGAAAATGACCTAAAATGGATATAATACTTCCTCCTGATCTAATTCTCAGCAGATGGTCTCAAATTACAAATTTGCTCTCGTTATAAAAAATGTGTCTAATGAGAAAACAAGTAAATTTACATCCGATTCATTGGGAGATTCCTTGACATCATTAGAAGCATTTTATCAGATGAGAATAATGAAAATTTTGACCAACTACGGCAGCTAGAAATTGTTACTGATGAATTGAGGCAAATAAGTCGAAATATTTGTTATATATATATGTATAGAGAGTTTTATTTGAGTTGATTTTATTTTGAAAGTTATATTTGAATTCACATTTTATGGCGAGAGATGGTCCTACACCTCCCCGTGGTTCTTGCTGGACAATAAATTGAATAAAACATCATCCAATTTGCTTTAATCTCAATTTTGATTTGTATTTGTATTCAATTTATTGACTGAGTAGGGCATACTTCCATCCTTTTTTCAGATATTCATCGAAAAACACATTTAACGACATAAGAAAATGAAATGGTACGTTCGAAACATCGTATCTCTCAGCTAAGCGTATACCTCCCTGACGTCGACTTTTGCGGCGTTGCCGCTTCAGGCGCCAGGCCATGTGTTAAGACGGCCGTGATTGAGTAAAGTAAGTTTTGACAATATATACTCTTAAATTAAATCCACCCTGTACACTTCTAAAAATCTCATTAATTCGTATAATGAATATCAAATCAACAAAAGAAAATGTTGAATCAAATAAATATTATGTACAAAGTACAACGTATATACAATGAAAGCACTGGACAAACAAGTCTGCAATTTCATTCCAGTCAAGAAAAACTTTAGAAGAAAAATCAAAGAACAGGAAGTTCCATATAGCTTTATTAGATTTTAGACAAATTATTATAGAGTAAATGTAGTGAAAAACAAATCAAAGACGGTTGAAGTGGGAAGATTTTAATTTTCATTTCTGATATGAACTCAGCGCTTTTACATTGCTCTTTGTGGTCAAACCATGTGATTCTCAAAATATAATGACATCACTTCATACAGTTCAAATTAATATTAGGTTTCATTTCAGCTTCACCTCCAAC
The DNA here is from genome assembly GCA_030674115.1 of Micraspis discolor. Taxonomy (NCBI): domain Eukaryota; kingdom Metazoa; phylum Arthropoda; class Insecta; order Coleoptera; family Coccinellidae; genus Micraspis; species Micraspis discolor. The sequence continues at coordinate 667,733 of JARTUT010002190.1, read as the reverse complement.
TTATAAACAAATCATATTCATGTCATATTGATATTCATTGATATATTTTTTTTTTTAAGTATGTCCAAGGAAAAAAAGGAGGAAGATCAGATGTGATCATTGTTTAGAAGAATTCAAAAACTTTTCTAGATTGAGGATACACATTGCTAAGAATCATAAAGAAAACGAAACTGAGCAAATAGTTAATGATGAAATTGTATCACCAGTTTTACCTCAAAATGAAGTTGGAAATGAAGAAAATTCGTACCTAAATTCATTAGATTTGGAAGACAGATTGAAACCTGAGGTCGATGAAGTGGTCAACCATGATAAAAACAAGTTCAGCTGTGAATTCTGTAAAGATATATTTCAAAGTGATACAGATTTGAATGAACATTTGAAGAGCAAACATAAAAATCAGAAACAATACAAATGTCCTGAATGTAACAGATTTTTCTCCTATGCTAAAACTTTTCAAATGCATGTACGAAGACACAAAAAGGGTGTATATAATTGTGAGGTAAGATAGATATATGCTTTCAGTTAAACCAATTTCCATTTCAACAAAATTAATCATAATGTTCATCAGAAATTGGATGAATTTATAGGCAGGGAAATCTTTTATCGCAAAATATATGACAAAGACCTCAATTGTGAGGCATCATAATGATGGTTCTTTTTCCACCTGTTGATTTCTGAAATATTATAGAACTTAAAATTTTTTATACAGATAATAAATTGCTTTTATTCCACTAAATTAACTCTGAGACAAAGTCTAGCTTAAATGGTACTCTATTGAACCAAAATTACAAAAATTAACATACCAAAGCAATAACAAAAAAGGAATGCTTCAAAATAACAATATTACCTTAATAAAGAGAAGGAAACTCAACTAAAAACTGTTTTAATAAATTTTACACATAATTTTCAGTGATTCAGGATGTGTTCTTTTAGACATTTATGGAAAAATAATCTGGGTACACCGAGCATAAAAAGGCATTGTCAGATAGATGGATTATTCAATTAAAATTTCAGCAAGTTGCCATAACTTTGGTAAAAGCTACTGTGTTTACCTGAAGTCACATGTTGATGACGAGATATTGTTGATGATGGAGCTTGTGTTGAATGATTGTTTGGGCTATTACTATCATCTATTGTGGATGTAATGTTTTCCGACGTTTCGATAGACATCTTCTATCTTTATCAAGGAGGAAAAGTAAAAAACCTTTTGAAAATTATCAATTTTCAAAAAAGTCAATATTGACAGAAGTCATGAAACAAAATGAACGATGTTATATACTCATCTGTGATATGATAATCTTTTTAAGTTGGATCGAACTATCGGCGTCCAAACTTCTGGCAGATCTATAGATGGAGCACTTATGGAATCAGGTGTTATTTTAATAAATGCTTCATCCCACTTTATACGATGATTCTCATCTACAGCATGTTGGACCAACCTGGATTTGTTGCTGTCTAGTACTCGTAGAAGCTTCTGATGTTCTTTTATTTGTACATTCAGAGGGCGTTTAGTTTCTCCGATGCAAGATCTTCCGCACTCGCAAGGTAATTCATATATGCAGTTCTTTGTCCTTTGTGTCTCATTATTAGGCTTAACTTTTGTAAGTTTAGCTCTGATAGTGTCTTGAGTTTTGAATGCAGTCGTTATGTTGTATCTATTTCCAATTCTTCTCATTTATGAAAATAACACATGATTCCATAAGTGCTCCATCTATAGATCTGCCAAAAGTTTGGACGCCGATAGTTCGATCCAACTTTAAAAGATCATCATATCACAGATGTGTATATAACATCGTTCGTTTTCTTTCATGACTTCTGTCAATTGCCTTTTTGAAAATTGATCATTTTCAAAAGGTTTCTTACTTTTCTCCTTGATAAAGATAGAAGATGTCTATCGAAACGTCGGAAATCATTACATCCACAATAGATGATGGTAATAGCCCAAACAATCATTCAACACGAGCTCCATCATCAACAATATCTCGTCATCAACCAGAATTTAGTAGTTAAACACTAGATGGGTGGGGCTTTAGATCCTGTTGTCGGCACTGTATAAAGACGGGGCCGGGAATAGATGATGAGGTTTATGATTGTCCACGACTTATATTGCTGAATGCCCTTGTTTTGTTACGTTATTTATTTTTACAAGGTTGTATCTCAGGGTTGAGAGATATTTGGAGCGTTATCGGTGATGTCGCGAAAGGGTTGATATTTTGTTCGATTTATTTCTGGCGAATCTTAATTTTGGCGCGCAGTTTATTTAATATCGCCTCCGTTTTCCGATCAATTAGGCAACCAACATTTCACGCTTCCGGAAACACCGTTTTCTTGTCATATGGAAAAGAATAGAAATTATTATTATTAATTCTCGAGTGTAGCTGTCACGACCTTCGTCCATACTTAGAATATTTTTCTATCGACCATTGTGTCGGATATATTGGAGAAAGTCAACTAATTGAATTTCGCTGTGTATTTTGTCATTTTTTGGAGTTTGTTGAAACTCAGTGAAATTTCCGTCTTGTACGGGATAAACTTCTGCATTCTGGTAGAATATTCTGGAATACGCCAACCACCATCTTGGGCTTGTGTTTACATCCATAACGACGATATTTTCTGGACATTTTCGTGAGTCACATAGTTCTTCAACCTATAATCTGAGGTTTGATTCTTCTACACACCTGGAATTCCACTGGAATAGATCCACCTTCACATCAGGATAGAACAACCCTCCTATCATCCCTGCTGTAGGCCCTTGACAGCCGGAGAAGGTTGAATTGTGACCTGTCCTTTGGAGGCCACCCTTAGTTGACACCACCGGACATCGTTTTGGATGAGTACAATCTTTTCTTATTTTTTCTGTCTTTGGAATTTTAATTAACCGTGCTATTTTGCATCGATTATATCACCTATATTTTAAGATATGCCAGTAAATGTATGGCATTGTTGAGTTGGACCATATATATAGAACTTATATAGTATTGTTACCGTTGTGGTTAAGATTTTCAGGAAATTTATATATTAACTGTATTCATATATTTGTGAGTGAAAGCCGGCCTTCATCCCTGAAAAACGATAATTTGTATGACTACTCAAACATTCATGATATATTTCCATCAACTTCGTGTAAATAATTTATATAGATCTAGTATTTGAATTAAATCATCAAAAATCTTTAGATTACTTTTCTGTTTCTATCTAATAATATTATTTTGGTAGTTTTGGTGAAATTTTAGAAAGGTAACCCTGAAATATTTAATTAATTAAAACTATCTGGCGCCCATTCATTTTATAAAGTAGTTTCATTCATAATTAGAATCCACCCCTTCTCCACTAGAGCATAGCCGCGAGCTCAGTATCTTTAATATATGTTACTATTATTTGTATATTATCTTGAGATATTTTCCTATTAGTTGGTGAAGGGAAAATTAGGTAACAGTTTTAGTATTGAATCATCATGTTTTTGTAATGATCTCAGTAAATGATCAGAATTTAGTAGTTGAACGACAGATGAGCGGGTCTCAAGATCTCATTGTCGGCACTGTAAAAAGGGGGAGGCGACAATAGACTATCAGGTTTCTGATAGGCCAGCGATTTATCTGCTAAATGCTATCGTTTGACTACTGAATCATCATGTTTTTGTTATGATCTCAGGAAATAAATAGAATTTAGAAGTTGAACAATAGATCTCATATTTGGCACTGTATAAAGGGGAGGCGACAAGACGATCAGGTTTCTGATTAGACAGTACCTTTTTCTGTCAATGCCCTTGTTTTGGTACTGAGTCACCATCTTTTTGAAATTATCTCAGGAAATGATCAGAATTTAGCACTAGAACGACAAATAGGCGAGGCTTGAGTTACTGTTGTCGGCACTGTATGAAGGAGACGAAAGACGATCAGGTTTCTGATTGGCCAGCGACATATCTTAATGAATGTCCTTGTTTTAGTACTGAATCATGTTTTTGTAACAAACTCAGGAAATTACCAGAATTTACCCAGTAACCATGATACATCACAGATACATTTCATATAAGATATGAAATATCATTATGAAACGTTTTAATGTAATGTTTCAGAAACATATCGCAAACGTTGAAATGTAACATCGCTTCAGGTCATCATAGTGACATATCAGACATGTGACATCAAGATATATTGTAAAGGCAACGAAACATTTTAAAGTAGTGTTTCAGAAATATACCGTTTGAATGTAACGTCGCTTTGCATCATCATGACGAATAATTCTTGATTCTGATTGGTTGACGGTATAGACGCATTTGCGTTACTGCTGGGTTAGTGGCGTCACAGAAGTCGCATGGTTCGTGGTTAGTTAGTTATAAAGGTGGTTGATTGAGTGTTTTGGACTTGTTTGTCATCTGTTTTTGAATGGAGTACGATTGTTCTAGGGAATATGTGTGTTTAGATATCTGAGATTTGTCAATTTCTGCTGTAATTTTTGGATAACTGTTATGAGAAATCCTATGCTTGAGGATCGTTGAAAGATTTCAAAGGTTCACGAGGGCACACAAAACATTTATGGATTAAAATTGTTCACCATAATTATGAAACGATATAGTTTTTATTGAGGTATTCACTTCCTGATAACTTATATTTCCTTCTGTGTCTGAATTGTGAAACCTGGTATCACTTCGAATCGTAGAATAGCATATTCCTTCGCAAATCATAATTTATGTATTGGTTATATCAGCTCATACCTCTGAATTCCTCTGAATACTAATACCCCGAAATAAATCACGGATATTTGTACGCTACATTGGGCACAAACGCAGTCGTCGCTTCTTTCCAAAGCTTTTCGCGTCTCTCATCCTATCTTTATCAAAGTTTGTATAGATCGAGGTACTCACCCACCATTTAACCCTATATTTCTATTACCGAACTCTCGTAGGAAACTCGCTCCAAGAATATAAACGGCGTTCACTCCCTCTATACATATATGAGGTAGGCAGTTTTGTCGCCCTGTTCGGAATATTGATGATTCCGTCACCTTCAGCGGATTGTTGAGGCAAGAGATCCTCGAGTGTCCGTGTTGATCTGAGATTAGATTCGATTTCCACAGACTAGCTCAGAATTAAACAGATATCGAATAATGGAATTCGATATGGTTTGACAAAATGTTCTATAGATATATCCTTGGAAAGAAGATTGATAAAAATTTTCGGATTGGTAATTTAAAAGTAAGCATTCCTAGCTCCCCCTCTTACTCTTTTTCAAGCTCTGGGCGGTGGAAGGGAAAATCAGTATGCAGATTGAAATTACAGTCAAAAGCGTCTTGAAATGTACTGGCTTTAGCTGAGCGGAAGAAATATAGGTATTGACGATATATTGAACATTTCAGCCAGATTTACTCCATTAAGAAAGTGTGGTCAATATCAATGGCAACTGTAAGGTTAGCTGTATAATAACTGATCTAATAATATACATCATTAATAATGAAAATACATCATTAAAGAATATGTTGTCATAAAATTGTAGGGGAATATCCTTAATGAGACATCGGCAGAAATGATCCGACGAAGAAGACAAAGAGGAATCCCTCCATAAATTTCTAGAAGGACAATTTGAATCACATTGTATCATGCCACTTTTTGTGTTCCAGAATTTTCTTAACTAAAATAAAAATTGATGAAAATCTAACATTTTGCCTCAAAATAGAAGATAGGAGAAAAAAATTAATGATCCGAATTCTGGTTCACTCCAGATCAGATCAGGCAGTCTTATTCCAAAGATTGCTAAGTACCAAAAGCAAAAGAAACTCCTTTGTTCATTGATGTATTTCAATCAAATCAAGTCATGTACAAACATGGATTTTGAGCATTTTCATGTGAAGAAAGTCAAATGGTTGTAATTATGCAAACAAGTTAATTAAAAAATGATTCGGAATCTTCTATTATCATGGACACGATTACATCAAAATGTCTTATAAAAAGCAGAAATGAAATAAAATAGACAATACGAGAATTAAATCAGGCAATATAATATGAATTGAATTAAAGAAAAACCTAAATGAAAGTAAATATGCAATGATACAAAAATGCGGAGCGACTTAACTTTGAAGGAATGTCGCCTCTTGATCTATCTGAGACGCCAATAGATATGGCTTGATTGCTCTTCGTTATCAGATGGGTGCCAATATGATACTATTATATTGTTATTCCAAATTTTTGAGCAGCTGTAACCATTGTGTGGAGAATATGAAGTATGACTGCCGCGAAGAAGCTAGTGAATAACTTTTCAGTAGCTTTTGCTCTTTCAAATATTTCATTTATTCAAGTCCATATTAAAAAAAAACACCAACAGTTTTTCTTTATTAAAGATTTCTGCTTGAGCAGATATCCTGTTTCGAGAATCCAAGTAAGGAATAACGTCCATACATACGTAAATTTTTGTTTGAATACGTCTGATATCTTATGAGGTATAAATAATTGAAAAATTTTTGTGTTGGAATTTTTAGAAAATTTTCTAGCGTGTCCAGTTTTGCGAAATTTTGCAAGCCTATTTGTTTCAACCTAATTTAAAAATTTTTCAAGTAACTACTAGATCCGATAGATATTCTAGCAGTTATAAAGAAAACCACATTTCCGATACTCATAATTCCTGAAAAATTCTTTGGATTTGGCCCAATAACGAAATCAGCCGAGATATTCATTCCTCCGACATACCCTGAAAATTTTAGCGCTCTATCTCATTCTGTTCGAACGTAATCGTGCCCACAGACGGAAGGACGGACAGAATCAATTTTGACCACGGATTCTTCTTCAGTGAGTTCATACGAAACGATTGATATCACGTTTACCCAAATATTCGAAAAATATTTAAGCACGCTGTTCAGGTGAACAAGAGCGCCAAAAACACTTTAAAATTTTCAGAAAACTCAAGTGGATACCATTTCCAGTGACACCGGAAATGGAATTAATCTCCCCCAACAGCTTAACCATAAGATTTCTTATGGTTTTTTCTCGAATCTTCTTTCGAAATTTTCGGACGAACTGGCTTCGTGAATCCCCCTGCATAAAACCTATACATATATAACATATACAGTGTGGAAACCACTTATGGAATAAAATTCTTTATGACATTATTTTAGAAAATTATAAAAAATGCTGAGACACGTCAACTTTTAAATTCAGTTGTGCGTTATGTAAACATAAATTTAAATGTACAGGGTGATACACGTAAGTCTGCTATAGTCGGTGTTCTCTTTTTTTAATGAAACACCCTGTATATTTGTATATTTTTGAAATCCTCTTAATCGACCGCTGCAATCAAATTGCGGCTAATCGATTTCAGATGAAATGATTAATAAGATTGAGCAACCAGCTAAATGAAAGCACTTACCCCAGAGTGGTCGGTTGTTGATGTGTTGACAGTTTATACTGAAAAAGTAAAATCTTTGTTAAAAACTTTTTCCTTGTCGAAATAACAATGATATATTTAACTGAGACTCACCGAATTGAGATTTTAATGATGATCGGGTACGGGGATAACTGCAGAAGTCAAGTTGAAGTAGCAAACTTATTTAATCAGAGGTATCCCGAATTGCCTAATATTTCACAAAGCACAGTGTCTAAAATTCATGCACTATTCAGAGAACTTGGACATGTCAAACCATTAAAAAGAAAACCAAACTTCGTTGAAGATGATGTGAAAGTGAATATTTTGTTAAGTGTCGAAGAGACCCCAACTTCAAGTACACGTCAAATTGCCCGTGAAAATAATGTTAGTCATACAACTGTTCTAAGGTGTCTTCATAAAGAAAAACTTCATCCCTACAAATTGACTTTTGTGCAGGAGTTAACAGAAGACGATCCAGATCGTAGAATGGATTTCTGCGAAAGATTGATGAATCAGCTGAACAGAAATGAGATAGCTCTTGGTACCATTCTTTTTTCTGACGAATCAACATTCACAATGAATGGGGAGGTAAACCGACAGAACTGTAGATATTGGTCAGCAGAGAATCCTAATTGGATGCGTGAAACACATACTCAGTACCCTCTAAAGGTGAACGTTTGGGCCGGTATCATAGGCGACCATATTATTGGTCCTATATTTATAGATGGAAATTTGACAGCTGAAAAATATTTAAATATGCTTACAAATGAAGTTATTCCTGCGTTCGCAAACGAAATAGATCCTAGCTTACCGAATGAAAATGTTTGGTTCCAGCAAGACGGGGCAACACCCCATTATGCTTTAATGGTAATAACTTATTTAGAGGAAATCTTCCCCAATAAATGGATTGGACGAAGAGGTACTATTGAGTGGCCAACTAGATCGCCAGACCTTACGCCGCTGGATTTTTCTCTATGGGGTTATCTCAAGAACAAAATATATGCAACACAACCAACTAGCATTGTAGACCTCAAAGACAGGATAACTACAGAAATACGGAATATTTCACCTCAAACTTTAAACAAAGTTAAGGAGGAGTTCTATAGGAGACTGTGCTATTGCCAACAACTAGGTGGAGAACATTTTGAGTATTTATTTTAATGTGTTGAAATCAAATACATCAGCTATTTTATGTATGTGTTTAATAATTGTAAAAATAAAAATTTCACCCTGTACAATTCATAATTGACCATACATATTTAGTTTATTGAAATCGGTTCATTAAGGGGATTTCACAAATATACAAGTATACAGGGTGTTTCATTAAAAAAAGAGAACACGGACTATAGCAGATTTACGTGAATCACACTGTACATTTAAATTTATGTTTACAGAACGCACAACTGTATTCAAAAGTTGATGTGTCTCAGCATTTTTTATAATTTTCTAAAATAATGTCATAAAGAATTTTATTCCATAAGTGGTTTCCACACTGTATAACCTTTTATAGCACAATGGTTTAGAAACTCGATGTTTTTAAAGTGGCTCCCTAGCCTTCCCTGGAATTTGAAAGTAAGAATGCCCCCAAACCCCTTCAGTTTATAAACTCTATTCGGTCCGCATAGTTCCCTCTGTAGGTGCATTCGGGAACTCAGGGTGGTTTTCCAGCGTTTGAGGGTAGGTATCAATTTTCCTTTATCGATCCCAGATGTCCCCTCGTATGATTGTGCAACACAGCACTCGATACTGTCTGCAATGCAACTACTGTGAATTGCTTCATCAAGAAATAAAGCTGTAGTATTCCGCATTTTCGACAGAGCCGAATATGTTTGTGGGTTGTGATTTTTCTGTATATAGATCAGTTCTTCAGACCTGAGAGTTGGTTTTGGAGAGAATGATTATAATCAAATAGTCTGCATTGGGTGAGTATTTTGGAAACTCGTTCTGATTATTCCGATAATTTGAGAATCATGCGATTAACGTTTTCAAATTGTAACGAAAAACAAATCTCACTCAGAGCCATTAAATTTGTTCAGTTGAATATTTATCGTTGTTTTCTATTAAATGAATGATTCATTTAAAAGATAATCGAATATTGTGAAAATTGGTTCAGTGTACCTCTAGGCATTATCAGTGAATCCAACAGTTTTATTCAAAATATATCCTAATTTAATAAAGACTTATCGAAAGTTCAAACAATTTCACCTCGCTATTAATACATGTAAGTCAAGTTTAAAGAGATTATAATGCAGATATTGCTTCAATCTACATAGTCTTACCCTACAGAAATACAAAAGTAGTCAAACTGGCTGAAAATAAAAATTTTTTGTATTTATTGAATTGCAAATATGCAGTTTGACAAATCATAACTCATTAATTCATCCTTTTTCATCAATTTATATGTAAACTAGCTGGGATTATCTGTAATACTATATTTCCACCTCATTGAATACATCGACACTTGTTCTGCATTTCTTTAAATTATTGTTCTCAGTGCTGCTTCCAATATAAATATGAAATATACCAGTAGTCAACTACTAATGCAGAGATAATTTTGAGGATGTTAATTGAAATTTTTGTGGCGTGTAAGGTGATCAAAGGCACAATCTAAAATTACTGTTATATTTGTACAAAGGATTTGCGTAAACATAAATAAAGATCAATGTAATAAATGTTACTGTATGTGACCTCAAACTTCCGCGTTATACCTCAGTACGTCATATTCGATAATAAAGAGAAACATTGCAAATGTGTGAATTTTACCTATAAAATTCAGCAGGAGTTATACGAAATAGGTCGTTGGGATCAGATGATAAAGAGGTAACGAAACGTGAATTGAGCACAGCTTCAATCTGTCAAAGAACCTATACATAGGTGCACCTTCAAAATTGAGATCGCCAACACAGACTAAATGATATTTTTCCGATTTAACGGCAGCGTCTTAGAGACCTCCTTGATGAGGTGATGCTGTGATAGCGTATGCCATGATAAACTATTAATTAATATAAAATCACGCTATTCATCACAAGTCAAGTAATACACAGCGCAACTGAAAAATTTCTACATAAAAATGCTCAGAAAGTCCAGATATTCTCTAAAATTCCAATTTCCTGAATTGCTCAGATTTCCTAAGTCTGTTATGATCTCCCTTCAATTTATACACCTTGTCTCTAAGAACTCTCTGGACAACCCAAGGAGTTGCGATAGTTCCCAAGTCCTTCCGCCAAATAGTTCGCAGACCTAGGAGGTCAGTTGGAACTGACCCATTCTATAAATCGCTTATGGGGCTTTTGATTACTACCCTAATTTGTCGATAAATTCTCTTCACCGTGCAGTTGGCGAAGAGATTATATGATTTGGTTTGGAATGGTTCGTGCCGGTCAACTCATTCAATTCGTTGAATAGATTAGTCCCTAATTGTCCCTCACGACATATGAATATTCGAATTCAAATAACGAATCTTACTTTCCAGTGGGTATTAATTATCGACGGTTAATGTATTATGATTTTGTGGAGGAATTATGGCTCCATAGTGAATCGGTCTTTGGTTATGTAATTTCGGTAATACTGTCAATGTGACATGTTTATGACGTCCATGCGTGCACACTATAGAACTTCAGATCATTTTTCCTACACAAGGTTGACTTCGGCTTTACTATACGAAGCATTGCTTCACCCTCCTTCTTACTTTGTTTGTTCATGGGTGTACCAGTTGCCGGATAGTATATCGAATGCTGCTCACTGGATTTGCTTAGTCAGGACGGTCATGCTTGTCCTAGCAAACCAAAGTCGTTCATCTTTGTGGTTTCATCTTCTGCAGCAGAATTCTTGTTTATTCTTTTATGTATCTGCACAACTTGATATCTTCCTTTCTTTCTCAATTCTTCATAATCCAAAAGGAATTACTTCATCCATTTTTGAGAAGACACCTGCCACAGCATTCTGCTCTTCTGTAACACATGATGTAGCGTTGCTGCAAGTGTATATTTTTATGCACTTGGACTGAAGAACCGCTTATGCAATTTACTAGAATGCTGCTAGCAATATTTCTCCATTTTCAAAGCGAGAGTAGCTATTGCTTTCAAGGATTTTTAGTCTCTCTACTGAATTTCTTGCATTAGCATTTCGAGCAATGGTATCAAAGTTTGTGATAATATGACGACTGAGTGACAATGGGCTGTCTGAAGGAAGGGCAATACTGAGTCGCAGCAGACTTCGTCTTGAACTTGTCTGGTGCTAGGCGAAGCAACTGGTAATCCTGGAGTGGTTTAGATATTGATGTCCTCCAGGTAGCAAAAATGTGACATTTATACTTAATTTGTTTTCTGATTTTTGAGATTGAACAACAGTCACATTTTGCTTCTCCCAGCATGTGGTCTTGGCTCCAAATCGCAAAAAGTATCGGCACCTGCCATCGTGGTGACCCTCTTTCCAACTTTAACTTCCCTAAAAAAATATAAACGACCACTGAGCATGCTGATCTTGCCTTGGGTCGTTCTATGTCGGCTTTCTGCTTCGCTCTCAAATCTGTTCTCTTCTGATTCAGGTCTTGTATTTTCTGAGTCAATTTGCTGTAATTTTAACGTTTACGTTAGTGATATCTGTTATGTGAACTTAACAGTGAAGAATTCGTTTTCTTGAAATAATTAATGTGTGTGAATTTCTTCGAAAAAAATTATTCCAATATTTTTCAGCGGAATTGATGTAGTTCCTACAACAGAATTGATGTATGATTTTGTAGCAATGTTTAGTGAGGAAGTATCTACCTACCTCCCCTTTGAATGTATCCTCAAGACAGTAAATTTACTTTCTTTTTCAGGTAGTAAAATGGATTGGGTTTATGGTGGAGTGAATACCACCGTCCTACGTAACGCTGGACCAGAATGCGCAGCCTACATGAACCCAACATGGAGGAGGATAGAGACCACAATGTTACTTGTGATAGCAATAAAACTCTTCGACTGGAGTTACAGAAGAATTTATTTGGCCCCTATGGTCTACGGAAAAAGAGAAATGAGGAATTCGAAAATAATACTTCTTATTGTAATGTCTGTCATATGGGGGATGGAGATAGGCTATAAATTTTCATCTAGAACTGTGATATACCTACTAAATCCCTGTCACGTAACCACTGCTGTACAGGTATTATTTAAAATTGTATAGTATATAGCATGATCATCTCAAACAATATTTAGCTTTACAATTCAACCACTGCTTAAAGAATTGCCTCCATTTTAACAGTGGAAATTTTGATTATCATCCATTATCATAGCGATATGAAAATATGGTGCGATCTAAGACAGAGAAGAGAAATTTTACATAAATTGGTTCTTTTCAGAACAGACCAATGAAACCACCTTGATGAGGACAAGCGAACGCTTGTAGAAACTGATTTTGAAATATTATAGAATTCAACTGTGGATTCCAATTGATTTTTCGAAATCTCTTTTCTTCAATGATATGAATTTTTAGTTACATTGTGAAAAAATGATCATGATAACATAGGATTATTAAAAAATAATTATACTCAACAATAGAGATTGCCTGAATAATATCTACTACAACCTTACTCACTCTTCCCACCACTCCAAAAAATCCTTTGCACAACAGGCTTTTAAACAGTTTTTTTGGCGATACCGAAATGTCTTCTCTTGAGCCCTTCAGGGCTATCCATAAATTCTGGTATGTATGCTTCTGGAAAAAGTATTGCAATGTCCAGGTTAAAAAATCTTGGCCTTCGGACAAGTGCCCCAAATGTCTCATTGTCTAAATGTGTTCTTGAATATTGTCGCTATTTTCCTACTTACATATAGGTGTATACATTTCTGGAATTAAAGATTTCCTTAGTAAAAACCCCGACGAAGCGTGTAATTTCGACAGGAATCAAGAAACTGAATTAGATTTGAAACTCCATGTTATACACAATACTGATATGCACATATTTTCCAGATTTATTTACTTGCCGCTGCACCCAGTAAGTTAACAACAGCAATATTTAGGATACACATGAATCTTTTGAATGGACCCTTATTAGCTTTTCTTTTCCCAGAAACAGATACGAGACTTGTAAGTATACATGTGTGCATTTTTGATGTGATTATCATCACCCTTGTGAGAGAAAACAGAATATTTATCGTGGGTTTTCACTAATTTGCAATTCACATTTCAATGGCGGGTCAAGAAGTGTAGTGGTCATGACCCTTCTTGATGATTCACTTCTAACTTTCACTTAAAAGGATGTAACATTCCCCTTTCCAACTTTTTCAGGAGAATAGGTAACAAACGTTATTGAAATAAAATTAACTTTAATAACAATTTGACCATTGAACTTGATAGTACAAGTGAAAAATACTTTTGGAAAAGAAATTACAAAGGTTAATAGTTATTTATACAACAAGTGAGTTAAATGAATGTTTATTTATGAGAAGAAACTTTAACGAGCACGTAGGGCGAGTGGGTTAATTTCTTCGAGTGAATAAACATTTTTAACTCACGTGTCGTATACAAAATTTTACACCATTTTGATGAAATTTCAAATAAAGAATACTTTTTAGAGGAAATATTAGGTATAATTCAAATTCATAACGAGATTTCCTTCGATCGATGGTTGCTAGGGCACTATGTAATTAATTGATTGCAAGTGTCAATGAAAATTATAGAACCGTCGAAGAATTTTTATTACGAAAAAATGTTGAGCGGTGACGACGAGGTTGTAGATCCTGAGTGCATTATACAATAAGCAAATGAGGCAGCAGAAGCAGTAATTCCATTAAAATCAAAAATATTGTACGAAAAGCAATATACGGCATTTTGTGCCTGGAGAAATAATAAACAAGCCAAAGGTGTCAACGAAAAAATAATTTTGGCGTATATTTACGAACAATCCAAGAAAGTTAAGTCGTCGTTTTTATGGCCCTACTGCTCGCAACTTAAAAAAACAAAATAAATATTTCTGAACAAATACTTGGTGGGGTCACAAAAACCGGAGTTCCTGATGCATAAATGGATATTCCAGCAGGGCCTAAGAAGTCCTCAAACACATGTGCTATAACGACTGAGCGTGTTTCCTTTGGAGGAGGTGCAGGTTTCCAGTTCCATTTTCAAAATCTTAATAATTGTAATTTTTACTTTAATGATAGAAATGACTGTTAATGTAGAATTTTTGATAAAATTTAAGAATCATACTTTAAAATGAGTTTTACGTGCATTGTGTGTGGAAAGAATAATTTCCAGAAAGTGAGTGGTGAACATTTCATTCCACTAGTGAATTAAAAAAATTTTAATTCACTCAGTGGATAAACGTCAACTCACCCTTGTTGCCATGAGTTGAATATTGTCGTCTTTAAACGTCAAAATGGGATAAACCAAATTATGAACTCTCCTTCATTGCGGGTCTGAAATAACGTGAAAAAAACCTAACGCATAAAGGAACCCTTGGAGATGAATAGAGCAATATACGAGGAGTGAGATAGATAGCTATATCAAATCAACAATTACATCAAAACTAAACAAACAATTATCGTGATGGCGATACTCTGGTATTGGAGAGATAAGGACAAGACCCATGAACCTTTGTGTCATTAAGGTGTTCAGTTGGTATACTAAAGGTCAACTGTAGAGGATACGCGAAATCCCAAAGTTGTTTTCGAAAACCTCATCCTGGTTCGTGAATTTGCGAACCGCTCTGCGAGTTACAGAATGCCGATACAAGTCACCTGGGATACACAACCATCACAACTCAACGTCAACAGCTGACCTTGACTTGATATTTCATTTGTGGTCGTGGTAAGAGTTTTAAAGGTGTAAAAGTACAGAAAAAAAAAGGAAATCTCGTTTGGATTTCTTTTCATACCACTCATTTATATATATAGTTTTGGCAAATATAACTACATCCAGATAGGTTTAACCCATGGAATTATTTCTTATATTACTAAGAATGTGGAACCACTTAATGGAAATGTGCCTATTAGAAGTAAGGCTTAAACAAGGGAGTTGGGAATACATTTGAGGAAATATTAAAGAATTTTTCAAGAATTATGAATTTGATCTGAACAACCTTCTCCTGTTGAAAGCAAGCCCTAAAAGATCATAAAAGGTGGCACATAAACTGTTCAATCTATTAAATCGAATACTACTCTGCTGGAATTATCTTTCCTTGGATAATATCGATTAAAAATTGATTACAGAGATGAAGATTAAACGAACAGTGTGCAGATGTGTATTTCTGATACTTAATGTAAGACATAAAAATTTGTAAGTAGGCTGCAAACATAGTTGGGGAAGACTACTGCTTCGCTGAAAGAAATAAGATGAAAGTTGATTTTGTAAACTGATTTAACTTTTGGTTATAATGATTGGCTTTCTTGTTTTTTTTTTCGAACTACACATAAGCCTCTAAGGTGACCCTGCCCTGAGCGAAATCCTGGATCCGCCATTGTCTCACAAAATGAACAATTCCATGAAATATTCTGTACTTATGACTCTTGACCAGTATTATTCTGCTTTCTCATATATTTGTATGTTACCACATGTATTATGTTGTTTTTAATTCGATTTCGATGTTTGAAGTTGCCCTTAGAGACTGCTATCTATTGGATACAGCATGGAATGATGTTTGTTGTGCCTTACTATCTGTTGTTTCTTAGAGGTAAATTTCTCAATCGAATAAGAAAATCATGATCTTAATCCATTCTTTTCAGGTCCGTATAATACTGAGGAGTTTTTCGATATGAGCTGGAGCGCATTCAGTTACAGCGTCAATATGATATATCATTTTGGGATTTTACAGACTATATCGATTGTAAGTGTACCATTGCTTCTGTATGTTCTGATAGTATTATAGTAAGAATGAAAGGGATTACCATCTCAATACTCAGTCGGCTCAACTTTATTCTGAATATTTCATAACAACTAATGCTCATCTAAACCTAGCACGCATACTTTCATAAATAAGAGGCCTTTCAATCAGATAGATATTTCAATACTGGAGACACCAGATTTGGTATCCATGATTTTGTGGGACAATGAAAACTGGCGCATCCTTTTTCATCTTATATCACTGGCCTATACATCATTCCAATGTGTATATTTCTCAATAAGTTCGGTTCCCCCGCAAACTACAGACTTAAAATGGACAGTTTCATTGAATTTTAAATCAATTCTTCATTCTGAGATATATTTATTCAATATTCCAGGGTCCAACGAAGTATTTTGGCATAATTATGATTAAGGAATTTGAACTTGAACTTGAACTTTTCAACGGGAATATAAATCGAGTTTCGATGAATTGTATCACTCAAAGTTGTCACATCTACAAAAACAGAATAGTATTAACAGAGAGTCGATAACAACAATAAACATATTCAGTAGCGATACAGGAATAAAAGAAAAGTTCTGGAATCCAGTAATTGATAATTCAAAATAATCGTGGAAACGAATTAAATACTTGGTAATATGTCGATATTATTTCATGAATGGATTGTTAACTATTGGCTGAACTGAATTCTTATGTTGATGATATTCTATCCTTGATGTAGTCTTCCGCAAATGCGGTCCAGTTCTGTCTTGTTGAAAATATTATAGTTCTCTAATATTTATGCCTTGTAGCAAAATATGGCTTGAATATCGCGTAAAATGTCCAGATAAATCTCACTCGTTAGCCGACCTTCAACAATAAAATGGCCAGGCCAAAATTAATATACCAAAGACACTATACTTACACTGAATATTCGTTCTATGAATTTAATAAACCTTGTAATGTGTGTATGATTTTCAGCTCTCATGAGTGAATTTTAGGTACTGAACACAACATCTCTGAGGGTCTGGCAGTTTTGATTTTGATAAAACTAAATTAATCAAGTCAGGCTTTAGATTCGTTGATCGCGCCTATTTAATGTCTCAGGATCCAGGTTCATGTACTGTCTCACCTGAGATATAGTGCGGTTTAGCTTGATCCAGCTGAAGGCGTAATTCATCTTCCAAAAAGTCTATATCTGCCAAATTCAGTGGTTATTTATTTATTTATTTAAAAAAATATACAATGTTCTACAGGTTGAACCCAACTACAGAACAAGGTAAACAGGAACAAAAACTAATTCTAAATATACAAAATAAGACATGTAACACAAAGTCATCCAAAATAGTATGACTTGATATCTGAGAGGCTACAATAAAAGATATCCAAGTTAGGACAAACAGAATTACAAGCGTGACACAAATTATAAAGAGGAGAATATTTCAAAGTGTTAGTTCTCGGTGTCGGCATGTAAAATGTGTTGTCCGCTCTGGAAGCAGGTCTTGGAACCAGAAAATTGATATTACTGAGTATGCTAGAATCGTTAACCATCCCATTGATAATGTGTTCATGCACGAGAAATGCGCGCAATCAATCCGTACATCCCTTTTGCAGCAGACAGAGTGGCATCAATATGTGGTGCAAACGAACGTTTCGGGTCAAAAATCACTCCCAAATCCGTTAACAACGCCGGACGCACAAGCGAGTTACCGTCCACAGTATAGTTGAAAGGAATTACATTTTTGTAAATGTAAAATGTGTAAAAGTCATGACATTACACTTTGTAGGATCGACTATGTTCCCTACTTATGCGTTTCGTCCCTGGCGCACACATTTGGACTCATCAGTATGGCTTGTATGCGCCATGCTATAGACGCAGGGGTTAGAAGTTTGAGGGAGCCGCCGGGAGTTGAACCCGGCACCTAGTACCTAGTCGGTGTGAAACTTTAGCGCTAACCTCTAGGCCACCGAAGCGTTGTGAATTAAGCTATGAGTGGCTATATAGAGTGCAGCCAAGAGTGCCCTATACTCTCCTCTGCCGCTGACAGCATGCCGCTACACACTCCCTTACCAGTGACGGAGGAACGAAACCAGTGCGTGTTACAAGGTCAGTATGTGCTGCCGGGTGATGGCCACCTGAGCTGAGCTACACCACACGGTATGGTGCGGACGGGTGATGTCCACCTAAGCAGATCCGCAATACCGCGGCAGACCATGAATATTGTACGAAATGGGAAAGGCGTCTAGAGTTTCGTTGGAAGTTGCAGAGAGGGAGCGAGTATACCTCAAGCGTCAACCTTCTGCTTTTCCAAGACACGTCGTAAAGACAACCGTTCCCATCATGTCGGGGTCACCAATGTACGATCGTAAGTTATCCCTACTTATGCGTTTCGTCCCTGGCGCACACATTTGGACTCATCAGTATGGCTTGTGTGCGCCATGCCATAGACGCAGGGGATATTAGAGTTTGAGGGAGCCGCCGGAAGTTGAGCCCGGCACCTAGTCGGTGTAAAACTTGAGCGCTAACCTCTAGGCTACTGAAGCGCTATGAGTGGCTATATAGAGTGCCACCAAGTGATCCCTATACACTCCCCTGCCGCTGACAGAGTGCCGCTACAACTTCTTGACATTCAGATTCAATCGGTTTCTTTCGCACCATTCAACAACGAGCAGCAAATTGATGGAAAGCCGCTGACAATCGAAGGCATCCCTCACCTCAAGGTACATTTTGAAATCATCGGCAAATAGCAGGCAGTTAACATCCATCACATCAGCCAAATCAAAAAAATTATGCAAAGCAATGGTCCAAGGTTACTGCCCTGCGGCACTCCCGAAGTACTCGAAAATACCACATACCGCACACCGTTAACATATTGCCGCCGGTCAGACAAGTAGGACTTAAAAGGATTTATGAGATTGGAGCAAAAGCCAAATTGGGACAACTTCGTCAACAAAATTCCATGGTCCATTGAATCGAACGCTTTTGAAAAATCAGTATACAGGACATCGGACTGGGATCTTCTCTCAATTATCTCAGAAACGAACTGTGCTATGCTAAGGAGGTTGGTAACTGTTGAACGGTCTTTAACAAAACCATGCTGAAAAGGTGTTATTCGGTTACTGACTAGAGGATATAACCGGGTGTAAAGGAGGATCTCAAATATTTTGCTGGAATTACAGATTATTGATATGGGTCGGAAATTAGAAATATCAAATTTGTTGCCTTTTTTGTGAACCGGGCGCACCTTAGAAAGTTTCCACGCATCGGGAACCATGCAACGTCTCAAACAGATATTGAACAAGATTGTGAGCGGATTCGCCAAGACACACGGACAATCCTTGAGAATTAAGGAGGGTATTCCATCCGAACCCATAGTCATAGTAGGCTCATCTTCTTCAAAACCGTAAGAACCTCACGTTCCTCAAACAATGCAACATCAATATTATAATAGTTATTTAAGGATCCTCAATCTCTTCAAAATCCGCAGTACTGGTACGAAATGACTTTGCAAAAAAATCAGCAAAGCTATCAAGTATGTCTAATGGTCCATCGACTAACTGCCCATCATAAAACATCTGACCAGAGACAGTTGTTGAACCCTTCTTATTATTTATAAATGACCAAAATTTTTTGGGGTTATTTTTTATATTCCGTTCAGATCTCTCCACAAATGCTCTGTATACCTTAGCTGTATCTAATTTAATTTTGGCTCGCAGACGAACGAATTCATCTCCAGCAGTGACATCATCATTCCTTTTGAATAATTTCCAAAATTTCGCCTTCAAGCGAATTAAACGAATAATCTCCTTATTGAACCAAGGGGGATATCTGCGCTTGTTTTTATAAGTTCGAACGGGTACACAACGATCAAACCAGCTATAGATTATGTCATAGAAGAAGTTGGAAGCGTCATCGGGACTGTCGATATTCGCCAGGGAGGTCCAGTCAATATCCGCAATTAGATCATACATGAGAAAAAAATTAGCTTTGCTAAAGTCGTATTCATGCTCGTAACAGGTTATGAAATTACGTTTCAGACTGTGCGTGATATTAGGCGAACAAGTAACACATAACGCTGGATGGTGTTTATCCTCAACCAATAAAGGATCTTGCGACCTCTCCGTAAGACAACTACCACCACTGAAGATAACCAGATTAAAAGTTCTATTGTATTCATTACGCACAAAATTATACTGAGTGAAATTGTTGATCTCCAAAAATTCACCGAGAAGAATAGCAGGTGTATTGCGTGGTTGGGAAGGATCATCAATATGGGAAACATACGCAGAAATGTTAAAATCACCAGCAATGAGAAACCTTCCACTATAAGTTCCATAAATGGTATCAAGAACTTCAAATAGTGAACGATACCGCTCTACCGATAAAGAGGAGGTAAATAGAGATTAATCACATACAATGAGGCCGAGTCAGCAATAATTTTTATCATCACCATATCAATCGAAGTGAGGTCGCAAGTAACAAAAGGGGCCAAACTAATGTCCAAGGATATGAATGTCTTATCAACCGCAATGAGAATTCCGCCTCTAGAACACCCACACCCTATAAAATCTCTATCGGAACGATACACTTCATACTGGCTCGGGAATAACTCTTCACTCCTGATCGTACTGTCCAACCAAGTTTCAGTAAGAGCCACCACCGAATGCTGATTGGCAGCTATTGCATTGAAAAATAGTGTAATCTTAGACCTCAAGCCTCTAACGTTCTGGTAGCATAGGCTCAGAACCCCTACTGTAGATAGTCGATTGTTCGAGGACTCCACAGAAGTATTACACTCAGTCATGGTATCCGAAAGCTATGCTGGCCCTAATAAGTCATCTTTAAATTTTTTCAGGGTTAGTTTGTATGAAGTACATTTTTTCCTCTCCCACACCGCATGGTTCACATAATGAGACCCTCCGGTCAATCTGACACAGTTACAGCACTTACGTTCCGAAGACTTACAAGCTCCGAGCTCATGAACCTGCGCACAAAGAGGACAAGTTATAGGCTTTTCACATTTATTGGAGGAATGATGAAATCCGTTACATCGCAAAATGTCTATTACGTCAAAAACACGGCAACTGTTAGAACGGTTAGAAGATCAAATACGTTTTCGAGCAAATCCAGGTACACATCGCCAGTAAGATTTCCAGTAATGAACACAAGACTAGTCAAGTGATCTCCCAAAACACCCATCTACACGACGAGTTTTTGTGTGTGTTGAAAATGTTGCTCCCAAAGGAATTGAGGATTTCATTGGACGAAAACCTACAATTCTGTTTGTTGTTGTTTCGGTTAAGGACACGTTGTCCAAAAAAACAGTATTTGCAATAAGTTTCTGCGAAAATATTTGGCACAATTCCATTTTACGATCACCATACACATACACCAATAATCTTTTGTCTTTAGAAAATAAACAAAAGCCATCCTGGAGAAATTATCTTCGAGAATAAAGAAATACCTGCACCCTCTATTTGAAAAAATTACTCCATCTACAGCATGTTTCATAGTTTCGAGCGTTTTGAAATTCAAATGGCAAAAACTTTTAAGTCATACATTTACCATATTGATCTCGTACACTTCAACGAAGATGCCATTGCTACTTGATCAGTTGGCTTGAGTCTATAAATATCTTTAATTAAGGCCAGTCCTACATTGGAAGCGGATTTAGTCTAGCCAGCCAACCCGACCCGATTTGATTCTCTTCAGAGCAGTCCAGACCAGATCGAACACTGCTTCCAATGTAGGAGGAAAGTACGTTTTCTTTGTTTTTGTTTCCTCCAGACCCAGCCAGACCCGTCAGACTGTCTGGTCTGGAGAAATTCCGCTTCCAATGTAGGACTGGCCTTAGTCTGCTTCAGTAACAATTCCTCCATCTTAGTTGAATATTTTGCAACCTTGTTCCTCAAATTTAACTTTGTTACTATTCTTTGTCAATTGACTAAAAAAAGGTTAGTAGTCATAATCCTGAAACATATAATACCAAAAGCTAGTTGAAATTATTTTAGTAATCCAAGAATCATATTGCATATTCATTAATTCCTTTTTGGTTGGGACAATGAATTTCTTCATAAAAATGCAATTTAAAAATTCCTTTTGATATTTTCCTCTCAAAATTGTCAACGAAAATACAAAGAAATTATGAAAAAAATTGATTAATTTTTCGAATTTTTGCAGCCCACTGAAGTGAATCTCAACCATATGTTATGTCCAGCGATTTTAGATCCATTTGACAGTCAATTATATAGGACCTGCGGTGTAATTCACCAAGCTTTTTTATGTCCATTCATGTGTAAGTTCGTGAGTGCCACTGCCAAACTTTGCATGGTATTATATGAGCAGCTGGATAGTAAAAGTACGACTGTACCAGAAGTATTGGACCAGAAGCAAGATTCCTTAAAGACTGATGAAAAGGTTGATTAGTTACACTTGAAACTCGATGGACCACCAGCATATTAAAGAAAGAAGCAGTGCAAATATCTTGAAAATTCCAATAAATCGTCTAATCAGGCGATAGAGGTTTCGATAGTTTTAATAAGATAATAAATTAATCTAATGAAAAAAATGACATAAAACAAGATAGGTATTATTTAAGCATAAGTCACGTTATGAAAAAGGCAATAAGAAAAGCAGAATTGATATTTCTTTGTTCGTTCGATATGAGTTTCAGCTTGTAATATTATTAAATTATAGGTGAATTGAAATCAGAAGTTCGATAAAATAATTTTTTTTTCACAAATTTGGAAAAATGTTTGATACCAATACTGAATACTTTGACAGCTTTTGAAACATGTAGGCATGTTATCTTGGCGAAAATTTTTTAATGTAAGCCTTAAAAACCCGCTCATGAATTTCTTACTGTATCTTAAACATTCATGTTTTTCTATACTTTCGTTGCGTTTTTGTTTTTACAGACACATATACGTATAGATGAGTTCCGACAATAATAAAATGAGCTTGTTCTTATGAAAATCACATTTATTCACACTGAGCTACACTTGTGCTACTCCATTAATGTTTCAGAACCTTGGCATAAATTGTCTCTTTTATCAATATAGCTCTCATTAAAAATAATATTTTGAATTTTCAGTTTGTTGGTTTACAAGGGTGCCATTGAATGAAAAAACAAAACGGCGATTATGGTTTTGGGTAACTACATCATATATGTAAGCTGGTATGATCTACCATTTATGCTTCTATGATTCGTCTGATAAACACGACTTACATGACCGAGTGGATCTATGTAAGCAGATAGAATACCTATAATTTGGGCAGATTTCATGATGCAGATCCCTAAAACTTTTCAAGAAAAACAAAAAATTCAGATTTGTATATTCTTGTGTAAATATTAATAATCATCATGACTCATTTTTTTATTTATTCATTGCGACAATCTTTCCCTTCATCCTACTTCAATCTTGGTCTTTTTCTCGATTCTTCGCCTACTCAATTAAATTGTTGACGCATTGTTTTCGTCAATTCCTTCGACTTAGTGTAGATTTGTCTCGTACGATTCTGACCATTTTACCGACGTCCTTTTACTATTCTCCATTCTTAACCCAGTACTCTAATCAAGTTTTTGCACTCCAAAGCTTTTTTACGTATTATCTCTCCCTATCTAATATATTTGGCATGATAAAGATATTCCTACTGAAGCACATTATGGCAAGAAATTGCTCAACAGTGCTCAGGATATTGCAAACGGTTCTGCAAATCATTTCAAGTCAGTTTTCGCTGAGTTCTCTGGTACACCTGGGTTGTCGGAGGCCTATTCCACTGCTTGTTGTGATTTGCGTAGGTACACTTCACTCAAAGATATGTTTAATCCGGTACCTTTTCGTCCAAGCGGAAAGAATCAAAACACAATGTAAGTAACTATGGCCCCATTTCTATCATTAGTGCCATATGTGAAATATTGGAGCTATTCGTGTATGATATAATCTACATGGGAATTATGCCTGAAAAACCTTAGCGGCAAGATGGCTTCTTGAGAGGTAGAGGTATCGAAATAAACTTGTTTTTCAGGCAGTACTCTATACATGTTTTGGAAAGCGGGTGTCAGTTATACGGATTTTTTCATTCCGTTTGACTCTGTCAACCTTTCATTGCTTGAGTCTGAAATTATCTGATTTGGAATGTAGAGTCCTCTTCTCAAATAGTTGGTGACATATTTTCAACTTAGAACTCAATTTGTTAAGATTATGGGCGCATTATCTCAATCAATTCTGGTAACTGATTCTGCTATTCCCAGTTTTTTTGAGTAATATTAATTTCTTTGGCCTTACAGTTCCTAATTTTTGCTAACGATCTCAAGATCTTTCTAGTTGTTGAAAATACGCTCTTGATATCCAGGCTGGTAGATTGATGAACTGGTGTGAGCATAATATACTTACAGCATCTTAATGTCGACAAGTACAAACACATGGCCGTATATCGTGGTAGCCTTCCAGCTGACTACACTTTTCCACTGTGAGATCGTTTCCTTCAGATAGTGGATCATATAAGAAATTTGTGCGTACTATATGATTATAACTATAGCTTCAGACCTCAAGTTGATTCGATTATATTATAAATAGAGATTCATTATTTGACATTCGCAGAATTTCCAGTTCCTGAAGACACACACTTAGATATCTTATTATGAGGCTCGTTAGGCTGACGTTGAGTTCGCTTTAATTGTGAAGTCTTCTTATACGTACATGGACTGTTAGAGGGTTGAGAAGGTACAAAATAGATTTTTTATGTAAATTTCTTCATTGTTTCTCAGGTGAGAATATACCTACAATATTTTTTCCAGTTTGATTAGTTCCACACTAGACTGTCCTAATCTGCTTGAACTTTTCAACTTTCTGGTTTTTCACTAGGGGACCAGAGATAGAACTCTCGGTCATATTGATAATTAGAACTACTTTAAAAACTTTATTATTCGAAGGATAATTAGTTACGTCAATGTTGTATATATTTCAAGGATTAACATTTTCGATCGGTCTTTATCGCGGTTGAAGGAGGCGGTGTGTTGAACGATCGTAGCATGAACTTCGTTCTTTAATTTCAAGGCAGTTCATTTTTTTGCCCGGTTTTCTGAATATTACCTAAATTTAAGTAGTATCTTTTATATACTGTTATGTTATGCTTTTTCTGGCAATATACTTATGTTGAATTACTAATCATTTCATTGGGTTACACAGGGTTATTTGATTTTTTGTTATTACAGAGGGTATCACCCGTTTACTTCAATTAATAAATAAATTGATGAATATGTTGTTCCAGCTTTCCTATGAAGTACCTTCATTTTGGTGGACTCCAGTAGTTGTCTTGGTCCCCTTATGAAAGGTTGAGATTTAATGGTCTATTTCCTAGTTGCCTTAGAGATTCTGGTATTTTTTCATTTTTTACATTTCATTAGTTATGGATTGAACGATATAATTCGGGATGAAACAGTAACAAATTCATAATTGGGTGAAAATGTAGAGGATATGCAAGGATGACAATAAATAGTGATTAGTCATCCATTAAATTCACAATATTTATAGATTATAATTATAGGTTATGCTAGTCATCACCATAAAAGCTAGAAAATTAGTATTGATTCATCTCAACTCAGTACAATTGTTTCCATATTATGTATTATAATACTCAGTATTAGTTTAAGCAATAAGCGGTATTTGTGAGAACCGTGAAAAAATTAAATCCTCGTCTTCTTCTGAATTGACTGCCAAAATTAACTACAATAAGCTGGTAAATTTTTAAACAGTAATATCGCGAACGTAATTATTGTTAAGAGCTCAATGATGGATTACTTTAATTGAACACCAATTTTATTCCCTCAAATTAATCAAAATCTTGAAATACAATCTTATCTAAATCCTTGTATATCCGCTATAAATGTGTGTATGAATATTTAAAAAAAAGTGCAGAGTTTAAGTTTCGGCAGCAACGGAGGAGCTCAAAAAATATTGAAAATTTTAGTTAGCACAATTATTTCAAATTTATAAGAACAACTTAGGGAACTGAATTCTAAAATCGTAGATGTAGTTGTAAGAATTGGCCCTATGAATAATATGTAAGCAATAATTTGTAAATACTCAGTTAATCTAATAAGAAACTTTATCATGTTATGTTTCCAATTAAATTTTATGATCTTAGGTTTTACTTTCTTGAATGCTTATGAATGGAAACAAATACTAAAATAAAACGTCCATCTGCTGTAATGCAGGTTATTCTATGAAAAGTTACCACAAACTAGTTATTTCAAAGGCTAATCAGTTCAATGTACTTATTTCAAAAATCGAATTAAGGTATATTGGTCATCCAACTGTACGTGAAACATATTTTACGATATTTCCAAGAAAAAAAGGAATTTCAATGAAAAATTCTCCAGAACAAATTGATATCTACTAAAAATAATAAAAGCACTGACGTTAGGTTATGAGGCTTTGACGCTCTTATTATACTACAAGGTATCCAGAGAAGGTATCGGGTATTTGTTTCCGCGCCATATTCGGAACGGGGCGTCTAAAAGGAGCGGGGAGGGGTTCGTGACGTCCGCAATTTTGTGGAGTTTTAGTCACAACCGAAAAGTTCTAAGGGAGGCATCGCGCATTTTGCGTACGAGCGTATTATCGTAATGGTGATTCAATAGTGACTGCTCAACTGATTCTGGACGACCTTCACGAAATTCGTCTTGGAATGAACTACGACCTCGGTTGAATTCCCCATACCATCGATAAACACAGTTCTTGATGGAGTTTCATCGCCAAAAATTGAATTGAGTTCAATGCACTGTTGTTGAGTTAATCCACGTCGAAAGTTGTAAAAAATAATTACAAGAAAATGTTCACGATTTAATTACATTTTTTTAGGCGGATTAATCTATTGTGTTACTGTAACCAACACAAATAGCGCTCGTATGTCAAAACGTTCTGACTACGTATAACCTCAAAAATGTCAAGCTTTACGATAGAGCTGTCAGTTGGCAGATTGCAACCATAGAAATATAAATATATAGAATGCGTGCATCGTGGAAAATAAGTACTCAAACGTGTAACATTGACCCCGTTCCCTTCAAGGTGTAATGCGCATGCGCCACGAACTCTTGCGCTTGTTAGAAGGGGTTTGTGATTTTGTTACCATGGTTACCGAATGTGACATAATTCAAATTAAACGACAGAATTACTATTTGAACGAAACACTGTATTCTCCTCGATTCCCTTCTCTAAGCAATTTCCCCTTCGTCGCGCATGCGCAGTACTTCTCAAAGGGCACGGCACAGCCTACTAGATGCTTCACCATTTATTTCAAGGATCAAATTATATCTATAGAATTATTTGATTGCAACACTAGGGTTGTCCCATAGACATTCTTTGTCTATGGGTTGTCCAATCTTGACATATGAAATTCAACCCTCGTATAGCCATACATTGAAACAGCTTCCAAAAATTCTTATTCTTCAATGCGTATAATTAGTGTTTTTGTACTATGATTCGAATCAAATGACCGTCACAGTTTCAAGATCAGACTTGAAGCCAGGGTAACACCGAAGGACATTCCTAATAAGGATTAAGATTATTCTGGGAAAATAAGGAAGTTCCCCTTTTTGCCCTAAGCAATGATTTAGCGCAAAGCAGGTAAGACTAAGGAAAGCCCAAGGAGTGCAGTGTGATCAGCAGCATATTACCTCAGATAAATCCGATTATTAATACACTACAACCATGGTAGAAATATACAGGTATGATCTTGCGCATTGAAGAGAGATAGGAACCTCTCTCACATTCTGACGTCATCTGAGTCGCAAAACGAAACATAAGGTTAGGTAAGGGATTTTGGCTCTAAATAAAAAAATTTAGAAAGCACTGACGTGAGGTCAGTTGGCTTAGGCGCTCTTGTAAACCACTTACAATTATTTAAATTTTGAAAAATCATATCTCCAGAACTATTAGCTTGTCGAAGTCGAGAGTGGTATTTTTGTATACGTCTGATAAAACTGCACCATAAAAAATTTTTATTTAAACAGTGTCATTTGAAAAAATTTTTTTGTTACTCGAACCTATTCGGCCGATTTGACCGAATAACGAACTTAGCCGAGATATTTATACCTCAAACCTATTCTGAAAGTTTCAACTCTCTAACTTCTTCCGTTCGAGAATTATCGTGTTCACGGAACGGACGGACGGACGGACAGAATCGATTTTGACCACGGATTATTCATCAGTAGGTCCAAACAAAACGATTGATACCACTTTTGGCCAAAAATTCGAAAGTCACAGACATTTGGGCAAATTGATAAGCACTCTGTTCAGGTGAACAAGAGCGCCAAAAAACGTATTCTTCGTACTACTCAACGTTAATTAATTCTATAAATTATGTTAGAAAAACATTATATTAACCTCAAAGTTCAGTAGATTCTTGATACCCACATAGTATTCAACACCTATTTGATACCCACTCCATTGAAAGTTAAAACAGTATTTATTCTAGCAGGTACACTACCAAAAACAGAGACTCTGGGACTGTGCGATGCTCATCTCTCAAATCTTATTCTATTCCATTTCAATAATATACAGGGTTATGATAAAGTAATGCACAAAATTCATAAAACGTACAACGATCACTTTTGAAAAAAATGCAAAAACACGTCAAACGGTGTTTTATATTCCGCATCTCTTGACATAAGTTACAAAAATAACAAGTCAAATTTGTCAAATTTATGACGTCATCAACATATTTTTTATATATTATGTGATAAAGCTTGAATAAAATGAATAAAAAACGAAATAACAAAAACAATTATAAAGAGATCAAACTTAAACTTATCTAGTAAGAACATCTGTTCTTATCAATTTTTTCGATTGATTTACTAAAACAACGTGTCAGTGCCAGTCGTACAATTAGTGTGACACCAGTTTTATTATTATAGCTCGTTTAAAAGAAAGAGCAAGGATAGAAATTCTAATGATGGTAGGTTACGGCGATCGCCTTCGTAGTCATGAGAAGCATGTTATTTATTTAACGCAACACATTTGGAAAGACCTCCAATTGCTAGAAGCACAGTAAACAGCATTGTTGCAAAATTGAATGCAACGGGAAGCGTGAGGGAAGCTCCAAAATCTGGACGACCAGGAATAAGCGACGATGTGAAGTTAGATATTTTGCTGTCAGTAGAAGACAACCCTCACGCAACTACAACAGAAATTGCCTTGCAAGAAAATGTTAGTCAGTCGTTTGTAGTAAAGATGTTAAAAAAACAAAAACTACACCCATACAAAGTTCAACTTCTTCACGAACTCTCAGAAGATGATCCGGACCGATGTTTGGAATTTTGTGAAATTTTCATGCGGCATTGTGACGAAAATCCAAATTTTCTTAATAGTGTAGTATTTTCCGATGAGGCAACGTTTTGTCTAAGTGGTTTTGTAAATCGACACAATTGTCGCTACTGGGCTCAGGAAAATCCCCACTGGATGCAGACAAAACACACCCAGCGCCCCCAAAAAATTAATGTTTGGGTAGGAATCGTCAGGGGAAGATTTATTGGTCCTTATTATTTTCGCGGGAATTTAACAGCTGAACGATATTTGGAACATCTTCGTATGGTAGTGCTTCTGGACCTACTTGCAGCATTTTCGGATCCAAATAATGGGGAAAACTTGGATCCCAGTATTTGGTTCCAACAAGATGGCGCACCACCACATTATGGTCTTACTGTTCGAAGGTTTCTGGATAACCAGTTTGAAGGACGGTGGATTGGAAGACGTGGACCAATGGAGTGGCCACCTAGGTCACCTGATCTTACCCCCCTTGACTTTTTCTGTGGGGACATTTGAAAAGTCGGGTCTACATTAAACGGCCAGACAATTTAAAAGACTCAATGGAACGAATTAGATACGAAATTACTCTTATAACTCCGCAGATGATCGAAAACTCTGTAAATGCGGTCTACCATTGTCTTGGCCTATGTCAGTTAGTAAACGGGACACAATTTGAACAATTCCTATAAGAAATAGTTTTGGTTTAATGGACTGTTTAGTTAAATGAAAAGTTATTATGAAACTTACGTTTATTTCGTTTTTAAATCATTTTTTCGTTTTTTTCTTATGTTAGCTCTACTGCAACTATTTTTCCCTAGTGTAAAAAAACAAGCTTTATCACATAATGTAATAAAAATCTTAGCTTCCCAGTAAAAAATATGTTGATGACGTCATAACTTTGACAAATTTGACTTGTTATTTTTGTAACTTTTAGTCAAGAGATGCGGAATATAAAACACCGTTTGACGTGTTTTTGCATTTTTTTCAAAAGTGATCGTTGTACGTTTTATGAATTTTGTGCATTACTTTACCATAACCCTGTATATATGCACTAATAGAGCAGTTTTATTATAGATTTAGATAATCATTAGCTTTTGACAAATCCAGAAATAGCCCTAGAGATAGATCTTCATTCCTGAAAGCATCTGTTTTCTTCTTTAGTTAAGTTGGAATTGGCTGTTAGGCCTGTTTTTCCTTTCCCTAAAACCCTATGAAACTGACGGTAGTACAGTAGTCGATATGTGATTTCTAATTTGATTTGGATCTCTCTGCTTGAATATAGGCCCTATCAAAGCTTTCTTAGGTCTATCTGAAAACTTTTCCTTTGATACAACTTTTCACTATAGGTCTAAAAATATCCAATATGCAACCTGAATTTTGCTTCACTGTGATACATAGTCATATCCACTTGTCTGTTTATTTTTCAAAGATTTTTTTTTACCTTTCCAAGTTCTTGTCGACTAATAGAATTTAATTATCATTCACCAATTCGTGGAGATCTAAATTATTATCATAAGGAAATCATCTTTTATTCAGCAAAAATTGTAAATGCATAAATACACTCAACCCATTTATACCGGCGTTAAAAAGTCGAGTACCTATGCAAAAATTGTCATCTCCAAAATCAACAAAAAATTTGTCCTGTAATGGAGAAAGTAAATGAAAAGTTGAGGAATACATTGTAATATGTATATTTACAAGAATAAAATGAAGCAACAATAACAAGTATTCAGTATTGATATTGAAACTTCAGAAAATGGTATTATTCGCCTAGAGATACAAAGACAATAAAAAATTCTAAATAATGGGGAATCGGCACCATGACACATTTACCACAAAACATAACACATTAATTTAATTGCACTATCAAAAAATAAAAAACCTAAGCAACAAATATATAAATCATAAAATATAGTTGTCCATATAAATGGATTTCGTTCCAAATATTAAACACTCAATAAAATGCAATCTGAAATTATCACAGCTTCAATAAAAATCACAACTTATAAAATAAACCACAAATAAAAAGTTCAATATGATTGATATAACACAAAATAGAAGGAAGAAAAATAAGTGAACATGTGTACAGATGAATTATGCATGAAGCAATTTCCAAACATGATTGTAAATGTAATGTCGTTGTATAAAAAATTAAAACTAAATTAAATACAATTGACGGCAGTACACGCAATTCAGTACAAAAACTTCATACTTCAGAAACACTTAGGAGGAACTTGGTTTCGAATGGAATAAGTTGAATTTTTGAAAGATAATTTGAAGTGGGTATATGAAGTATGAAGTTGTGTTAATTTTAGACTATCAAGAAACTCAATTGAATGAAAATAAGTGCCAAAAAATTTTTGGTGCTGAATTTCATCAAAAAGGATACTTTCCATATCTTATCCTAATCTTTACTAATTATTAGCGTAATTTATGTACAATATTCCAAATTTATTCATGGACAGGTAACTCAAGTTTTCAACGATGGAACTTTGGTATGAGTACAAAATATGGAATATTTTCATTTTCTGTTAATCAGAAATGAAAAATGTTTTCCCCAAACATAAAGACTTGTACATCGATATATCTAAGTAGTTAGCAAAATTATAGCATCATTGTCCAGAAAAGTGAAGATGTTGGACCCGATAAATTTGTTTGACTTCATTCCTTTGATCAATTTCGACATCAACATATAATTGAAAAAAATACAGTTATGGTTCCATCATTTACAAACCATGTTTTCCTGTTTCGTTTACCAAATTTCAGAATTTGTTTATGAACCAGAGTGCATAGAATTTGCGAGTCGTTCACATTCAATGATAAATTAAACAATAACTGATTCACACATATATATCTATATGTATATGTTTGGGGAAAAAAATTTATTTTTAAAATACCTCATTGCATTTTCTTATGTTTCAATATAACTGAAACAGCTTTTATATCCTATTTTTCCATTGGAAAAAGTTCTTCAAGTAAAAGAAGATGCAAGAGGCTTGGAACATACTATGGACAAACTTCAGAGCATATTATTTCTCTGAAAAGTAATGAAGGATTTGACAGTTTTCATAATCTCTTTAGCTAAATTGATAGTTTCAAGATAATTGTCATTTTCACATTCAATGTTTCATAAAACGAAAAGTATGATACTATTTTTTTAAATTTTTAGCAGAATCTCAACATTATCAATGATTTCTGGAGTCAAGTTTCAAGATTGATTTAAAAGTCGATAAAAATTTGAAGAATGATCCAGATTCATTTTACTCTGTTCTTTAATAGAAATTGTCAACCTTATAGTGCGTTTGAAGAAGATCGTTGATGGATTGATTCACAAAAAACTCGAACGCAATTATTAAATTTGCCAATGGAATTTTGTTTTCACAGAATCACTTGATCAAGCGTTCAAGCTATAAGAAAACCAGCATTTTTTTATTTATTTACAATTAAGACCACCAACCATCACATGCAAGTGATGTTTACTGTGGAATCTAAGATAGTTAATTCTACAGAGACATGGAAATCAAAAACTCAATCACTCCTGCACTATGTCATCAGGTAACTCCTCAATAAATTCTGGAAGCTCACATCAAAGTCCTTGAATGGAAGTTTGTTGTATTCCTGGGTGCTGGCATACACTGGGGACCCCCTGGCGAGTTCGGTTCTTGCCTTTTTTAGCAATAAATTGCTCCTATTCCTTGTATCATAGGTGTGAAAGCTGCCAACTTCGTTCAGTAGAGCTTCAGTTTTTGTCAGCTTATTTTTTATTTTGTAGATGAGTTTGCACTGATTTGATATTCTAATTAGATCAAATTTAAGAACTGGAACCAACTTGTAGAGTTCTGTAGTTGGAGTATCATAATTTATACCATAGAGGGTTTTTAGTACCTTATTCTGAACTCTCTGAATTCTGGCCCTGTTGAACTTTGACGTGTTTCCCCATATTACTGATAAGAAGCTCAATGTTGACTGTATATGAGCGAAGTACAAGATCTTCCTTGATTCATAGGGAAGAACATCAGTGAACCGTCTGAAGGCACCAGTTAATCCTGACAATCTCCTCACCATGCCATCCACATGTCTATCCCAGCGCAGATCATCCGTGATGTTAAGTCCCAAGTACTTAACGTCAGTAACCTGACGTAAGGGAACGCCTTCTATAGAGAGCTGGGGTGTGGTACTGCTTTTATTCTTTTGTTTGAAGTGCATGTATACAGTTTTTTCCTTGTTTAGAACCAGTTTGTTACCTCCAAGCCAATCGATAAATTTCTAGATGTCGTCATCAATCAGTTGTTGTAAATAGGCAGTGTCCCTGTGACTGTAGAGTAGCACGGTATCATCCGCAAACATTTTAAAAAAATATTTTGCTTTTAGTCCTGCGTTGGATATATTTTCCACATATAGCAAGTACAGGAGAGGTCCAAGTACTGTACCCTGTGGCACGCCGCTTTTCACCGTCATGTGCTTACTTTTAAATCCTTCGTAGACAACATATTGACGCCGGTTTGTCAAAAAGGAACGAAACATCCTGAGAGCTGGTCCTTGGATACCCATCTTTTTCAACTTTTTTGATAAAACTTTTATATTAATGGTATCAAATGCTTTATTAAGGTCAACAAAGACACCAATCACGTCCTCTCCCTCATCTAATCTTTCTGTGATGTACTCCACCAGGTCAACAGCTGCACCCTCTGTTGAGCTATTATTTTGAAATCCATATTGAGATCCTGAAAACTTGAAGAACCCGAACAACCTGATCTTAATTATTTTTTCCAGTATTTTTGAGAAAACTGATGTTATGGATATTGGTCGATAGTTGCCTGGTTCTAGTTTGTTACCCTTTTTATGCATTACTTTAACTCTAGATATTTTACACCTCTCAGGGAAGGTACCATTTTTAATACATTTATTTAACAAGTATACCAGTGGTGATTTTATAATGTGATATATTTTGAGAACATCCTGTATGGTGACATTATCTGGGCCTGGTGAGCATTTTTTTTTATAGATGATATAATCCCTTTTACTTCGTGTTCACTTGTTGGACGGAGCAGAATGGTTTTGTCATTTGTTACTTCCGGAATAGGAATCCTCGGTTTTTTTATATCTTTTTAAAGTTTTTTTGCTATATTTACGAAGTAATCATTGAATACATTAGCTATTGTTTTTTTTGTTGAATAGGTTTTATTATTATGCTTTAGGATGATGGGAGTAGATTTCTTTTTGATTTTATTTGGCAAAATGTCTTTTATTATCGTCCAAAATTTTTTTGTTAGTTTCGTAACAATTAGAGTTAAGATGTCTCAAGGCTATCTTGTATAGTTTATCTCTTCTTTTAATTAGTGATTTCAAGTGTTGATTAAACCAGTGATTATTATTCTTTATTACAATTTTCTTTCTCCTTGTAGAGTTGGTTTTTGCAGAACTCACAATGTCTATTAACTGGTCTAATGATTTTAATCTGGTTCTAGCCAATTCTGTGCTAATTATATCTTGGAATGTTTTATAATTGGTGGTAAAAGAATACTTGATTAATAAATATATATATATATAATTTATAGACATTAATGTTTGCTGCATCAATACAAACGCTACCTATACAGCCTAATGTGCTGCAATTCTATCATTATGGTTTGAAGTCCATGAATTTATTTACTTGTCCATTTGCAACAATGCAGGATGAATTCACTAATATTTGATGTTATGGGCCCATTCAGCATCAAATGCAAACTGTCCGTATTAAAAGTTAAGTATGGACAACTTTGATAATTAACGTAGGGACTAAAAGAATATTTTAAATTTGAAATGTATGTATCCTAAGCGTAGTGATGGATACCAATCGCCGAGTGACTAAAAATTGGAAAATTTATACATTATTTTAAGGAAAAAATGTATATCATATACAGGTTGGCTTTAAAAACGAAATAGTGCCATTTTTAGGAGAATTGGCAGCATTTGTTGAAAGGATCATTCATTACTGAAATAACTACACACTTTTGAAAAATCGGAATTAATTCAACTGATAAATGGATTTTCACTAAACTACATAAAAATCATCTTCTGACTTTTTCTAGGCAAGAAAAAGTCAGAAGATGTCTGTTGAAATGTTGGTAGCAAAACAAAGAGAGAGATGGAGGTTATTGTCCAAATAATAATTCTACCAAAAATTATGAACGCAAATTAATTGTCAAATTTGATCAATATTTTCTGTAAAAAAGTTTCTTTTGCCCAAACGTATATACAAGAGGCTCAAAACAGTTATATCGAAATGAATTTCAACATCAATCTTACGAATAAATCTAAATAAGCACACTAGACATAAGTTGAAACATCATAAGAACTTGTATTCGATTGTAAATCCTTGAAAAAGCTTATAAATATCAGAAACTCTGAAAATATAAGCGTCAATAAATAAAAGAAATCCTAATAGTTTCAAATATAGATTACGGTGTCTACAGACAGGAAAGGAATGCTTACATATTCATTATAAATAAACAAGTCAACCTTGCATGAAACCATTTGAAAAAATAATTTCAACTACAATTGGATGGCCTATGAAAAACTGTCAAATTCTTCATATGTACAAATTCTGTTTATATTTTGAGGCTTATTACTTGGAAAATCTTACTATAGAAACACTTCCGCATGTCTTTCAGAGAAGAAAGTTAATTTCTTTAATATCACATGGGCAAACCTAACTGACCTTTAATTCCATCTTGTATCAGACATGTTTCTCTCTAAACATCTTTTTGATTCTGGAGATTTGGCTCTCAAGAAAGCAATGTTAGCCATCTAAAGGAGGTCCCAAGTAAACCATTGACACTTCAGTATTACCATAAACGGCAGAAACTGTTGGATACAGTTTTTTATCTGGTAATCCTGAAATCAAATTATTGGATATGATTATTTCGTAATGTCTGAGCAGAAGATTTCAGAAAACAGTTGTAGCATATTTTTTTTTATAATTTTTTGTAACTCATATCAACCATATTTTTTACATTCAAATTACCGATTTGCAATAGTATATTGTATTTCCCTAGCAATAACACTCTGGTCTTTGAAATTTTTTAATATATCCAAGATAAAAAGGTTTGTTCAATTAGTGACCAATTAATGGAATTTATTTGGTTGTACATATCCACTACAAATTTCAAACTAGCATATTAAACAAAGCTACAAATGATCATACCTTCATGAAGAGAAAAGAAATTGATGAAATCTCACAATGAATAACAATTATACCAATCTAGGTATGAAAACTGTAAACTTTCAGCCCAACAAATATACAGAGGATAAAAATATAGCTGCTCTTATAATCGAAACTTAATTAAATCTGCTGGCAAGCTGTCAAAGACCTATAGAATGAAAAGAAAGTACCAGATTCAACCAAGTTGATTATAGAATCCACTCATCATAATGGATTCAAATATAATTTTGTAGGAAATCTGTCAGCTTTGGTAACAGTAATAGTTTAATGATACTCTTATCTTTAAACCTTGGCAATACCAATTACAAGATGAAAAAAAGTTAGTAGGATATATGATTCAAAATTTTCATTAAATCTCAAAAACATTATACTGAAATTGGCTGAAATAGAGGAAATTTCTTCTGAAGGTAACAATTCTTATTTTTGAATTTGAATAGTAAATTGGTTTGACAGTTAGTTTTTCCTGAATGGCCGACTTTATTTACAAAAGTAATCATCAAGCTATATCATCAAGAATAATTGATAACAACAAAGTAAATTGCATGAAATATTTCTTTTTACTAAGATTACATATAATGAAGGATAAATATGTGTTTGGCTAATTGATTTTATTTTTTCGATAAATCAGGAGTTCCAACTTCTAATTTGTCAATTACTGTACCAAAAAAGTGAATTCATTTGTCCCATTATACACTATCACTCAAAATTACTAAATATACTATTTGTAATAAAGAAAAAATAAACATGAATTTGTTCTATATCACACCTTAACAATACCTACCTCTGAAAGCTACTCCCAAAAATTCATAGTTTTTTTCGAAAGATAAGGTATTATCATCACAGTCTAAAATAACTCTGATCCTTTCCCCCACCTGAAAATTCTGAATGATTAGCACACGATCTCAAAAAGTTTGTTCATAATGTGCATGCATCTGACCATAAACTGGAAAAATATAATAATCCAGTCACATTCTTTAAATATTTTTTTGCCATCAAAATGGAGATTTTCATGACCCTCACATACTAAGTACATCTGAACTCAAAAATTCAGAAAAAACTTGAGGGGTATCTCACTAGAAGAAGAAAATTGTATTCCTATTGAATGTAACAGCTCAAACAGACATATTGATTCTGGAAACTATAAACAAACCTGATATTTTGGAGCGTTATTCAATAGAGGATAATTTCCTTGAGCGTCTCCATTATGTAAAAGATGATTATCAACTAGATTCCATCCCCAACTTTGATCATCTGCACCTAAAAGTGCCACATATCCATGACACTGAAGAGGAGAATCCTTGGTGGCTATTCCTATAACAGCAACAGTACCCAAAGGTCCTTCCCAAATTACCTCCCAGGCATGCCTACCATGTCTAAATCCTATTTTACCTAAACATAAAATCGTCTGAATCTAGAGCAATCATAGATAAGTATAATTCCAACCTCTTGCAGCATCTGTACTTTGGGCTACTGGATTCCGATGCAATGTAAATCCATTTGGCTTAATATAAATATTTCTAGAGCAATCGTTTGGGTTCCATGCATGATGAAAAGCTCGTAATTTAGCTTTGTACGTAGGTACCGAGGATAATAGATCAGATTTCAAGGCTTCCTCTGCCAGTTTTCTAATGCAATGTAACCTCCACACATCATTGTTTTCATCATTCAAAAAGACATACCACCTTTTACAAACAAGAGAGCAGTTCCTTAAGTCGTGTAAGGATAGATATGAAAATATGACTTCCAACACATAATCATTAAGCTTAAGAATTCCATCCATTTCCAAATTATTGTACCTAAAATCACTTAATTTTTCATTATTTTCCAAAATCCGTCCTGTGGTCTGAAGATTGTGGATTGAATGGCATTCACAACCACATCTCTGTTGACGTTCATAAACTGTCAACTGTCATTTCTCATGTCAGCTGGAAAGATCATAGATACATTATAATTTCCTAACTTCAACAGTTTTTGTATTACTGTCTTCTATAATTAACCTAAATATGTTATGTCATGTCTATGTCAATATTCATAATATTGTTTTTTAACACATGATTTATGATTCAGGTTCAAATTTCTGTTTCAATTCCATTTTATATGTAAAATGTCGGAAATCGGCTTAAATGATCAACCTGACGATTCATCCTTATGTAGACTTTGTGGTCAAGTTAATCAAAATGGATCTTATATTTATTCAGAAGAGGGGAACCCAAATTTGAGTGATTTGATTAATAAATACCTCCCCCTGAAGGTGAGAAATAATAAAATATAAACATTACGTAAGTTAACTCTTTTGTTCACTCTAGATCGAAAATGATGGAAAGTATCCAGATAAAATTTGCCCTGGCTGTGAAATTCAACTGGAGGCAACAAAATTATTCTTTGATCTTATTATTGAAGGACAAAATCAGCTGAGAACTATTTATGAAGGTTTCAAGTCAACTGAGATAGTGAAATTAGAGGATCTCCAAAATATAAGTTCCAAGTCAGGAACATTAGAAATACATTCTGTTGAAACTGGAGAGAAATATTTCATTCAGAGTGAGTGAATAAAGAATAAGAGGTACATGTAACTGGTTGTTGCAATGCGATGATAATAATTTCAAACGTTAAAGAAAGCATTCATGAGGAGATCAAGAATATATTTGATAATATTGGGTTGGGTCCTACTTTATCAACAAGTAACCTTAAAAGCATATATTGATGGACGAGGAATGGTCTTGAATTTATGATTTTGTTGCCAAATTGTGAACAGAAATCCTTAGAATTTCAATTTAATGGTTGTTTTTATTTGAAATTGTATCTCCAAAATCCATAGGATTTTTTATTGATGTTTTTTATGCAAATACATCATGAGGTATAAGGTATATTATTATATACATTATTTAAACACATGGTTTTTCTCGTGAAATGCAATTTAGGTACAAATAATGGAATGAAAATCCTAATCAAAACTACAAAAGCTTAATGGAAATGTACAATTCCTCATTTGAATACCATAAATAGCTAAATCTATTGCCCTAGGTATTTTTATCCTATATGATTATTGCACACCACTTTAGACAGATGAAATAACCCTTACCAAGTTTTTCATTGATGTTTTGTTTGGTTAGGTTAGATAAGGTTAGTTTAGTTGTTAAAAAATCTACTTCAATAGTAATTTTTTACTATTTGAACAATCAAAAATCAACAAATTTCAAAATCGCAAAAAAAATTAACTTAATATGTTTCAGGCATATATTGTTTGACAATCGATTGGGTTTGACTTCCTGATGAAGAATACAGGTTCAAACTTGAGGGTGTCCCTCCGGTTTTATATTGTCTATCTTCCTAAGAGTTTTCATATTATCAGAATTGAAATATCATTGCTATAAGATCACTGACATCATTATTAATAATTGATAAATGAAGATGTTGAATAAAACACAATAGTTAGATCCAAATATTTAACTCTTATTCAAGATGAAGGGGAAAAAGCCTTAGGCAATAAAAATACCTTTATGATCAATACAAAAATGCTGAAAGGTTACAAGATGAAGCTGTAAGAAACAAGCTATTGGATAAGAGCTAAATTGAACCATGTAGGTAATTCTAGGCTAATGAAAGCATAAGGTAACATCCCTGAGCCTATGCGAGACTTATTAGAAATCCATTGTAAGGTCAGGAGTCCTTAAGTAACTAGAAACCTATGATGCTTATTGTTTGCTCATTGTATTGATTATTTTGTTCTAACTGTAGAGACATCTTGTGTACATCTTTGACTTTGCAGTTTGTTATACAATATAATATACAATTTGTCTATTGAAATGCCTCAGAGGTATATCTCATTAGCTTTCTCTATTGTTGAACTTGTTTGCTGTTTCATAGTCAGGGAACCTTGCTATGATTTTAGGTAGACAAAATCAGGTTTATAAAAGCCTTCTGTCTAATCTCTTGCAGAATATGTCGTAGGCCTAGGACTGGTGACTTAGGAATATACGTATAAACTTATTAATAGATCAAAGAGGTTTATTGAATTTGCTGATTGCTTTTTAGTTCTGTTTTGTCTTTCTTTTCCATATGTTTTTAATTTATTATTCCTTCCTACCTCAAAGTACAGAATTGAGTGTCAAGCAGCGCCACCAGGGGTTGAAATGCTTTGAAATTTTAGGTGTCTTCATTCTTCTTTAACAATAAGTGACCAGAAATTAGGAAAAAAATTATTAGTATTTTCGCATATACTCATTATTCTCTGTTCAATTTGTAATTAATTTAAATGTGATTATATAAGTTGATTACTTTTCTAGTTATGGAAAACTTAACACCTGAGGGTCCATTGTACTCTACAGACCATGACATCCTCAAAGATATGAATATTTTGACAAAGGAAAAAAAGAAACGTGGCAGACCCAGAAAACAGCCAATGGATAAAATAATGAAGGATGATTCAGAACCTAAAGAAGATGTAGAACCAAAAAAAGATGTTGAAACTAACTGCTCTAATCATGAATTTGTTGAAGATGGAAAACGACAGCGCAAAGTTCCTGCAAGATTCTCAGAAACTGTTCAGGTAGGTAGGGATTTTTTGTCAAGCTGACTGTTGACAGTGTGAATACTTGTAATAGACGAGTAATCCGAGAGGTCCGGGGTAATTTCCGAACACGCCTACCAACTTGGATTCGGGGGAGTTTTTCTCCGTGCAGTTGGGTTATCAGTGTTTTAATAAATATGCTACTATCAGTAGGTTTCAGTTTTGGAACCCTTGTTGTTTTTACTGTTTGCGAATGACTTAACCAAATTATATCTTGGCCTCCCTCTTGATTCTGATTGGTTGATGATACATCTATTTCTATTAGTTCTAAAAACCTGCAGCAACTGAAGAGTTGGTATGTTTTTTCTCCGGACTTCACTTAGTAGTTCTCTGTAAACCCTTGGTAACTCAAAATTGATTCTTATATATTTTCAAGGCTTTTGGTGTATAATTCTTTCTTTGCTACAAAAGATTCTATTTGTGTTATCGTTTTTGTGAAATCATGTATCGCACAAATATTGATGTATGATCCAGTCATTTCGAAGATTAACTAGAATAAACTGACATAGAAAGATTGATGAGTATGTTTTGGTAGATTCAGTCTGTATAGATCTCCCTATGTATTTAGTAAAAAGCTGGGATCTTTATTTCACAAACAAGTACCATTTATTTGTATAGCTTAAAATTTATATCTTGTATATTCAATCAAAAGGGCAAAGAGTTGGATGACATTCTACGTAAAGAGGGAATAGAGGAAGAAGAAGAATTGGGTTCTGAGATTCCTATGCAAATAGATACAGAAATTATAGGTAGAGTGGAAAGCCAAAATGGAGAAAAGTTGGAAGAAGCTGTTATAATCACGAAAGTATTAAACGGTGGTAGATACAGAAAAAAGGTGAGTTAATGTTTTTAAATATACCTATAAGAGACCTGGTACATTACAAACTGGATCCCATTTTTGTATTCATTCAATTAATTTCAGAATAAATATTTTTGTTTAAATTTCTGCAATGAAGCTGTCTGTGAAATATTTGTATCATGGTTTTGTGCTATATCTGTTGAAATAGATATTGTATAGACCAAGTCTACTATAGAATCCATTTTATAGACAAATTCATAGATTTTAATATTTTGCTGAATTATTTTTATATAGGTTTAGGCAAAAAAGACAGTGTTGCTTTCAAAGGCTATCGCAATAAAAATATGCCACTGGGAGAATTAAGAAATATTTAATTTTGTTTGTTGCATCATGTTGTTCTATGTATCAAGTTCATCAGAAAGATAATGTCTGACAGTACCGGTACTTTGAAAACAGCTGAAAGATTCATAATACAACAAGGCGAATAATCACATGTGGTCATATCTACCATTTGCGCTGGGTTTCATAAAGCGTTGATTGTCGGATCAAACGCTGATTGATTGGCTATCAGACGAAATATGGGTTTCATAAAGTATTATGAGGATTGTTCAACCCTAGAAGGAGGATGTTGATTGACAATCAAACTGATTTGTAGAATTGCGTGATCACAAGAATTGAAAATAGTATTTAGTCGATATTATTGAGAAACTAAATAAAATACAATAAAGTTCACTATATAGAACAGTTATATACCTTTTCCGTAGCAAAAACCTAATATTAATGGATTGGAAGGAAATAAAACAGGGAATGCACTTTTCACGAATTTACTGTGAGCTGAAAACTAAATGATTATTCCATGAAAGTATTCAAACAACTTGATTTTGAACCGCTCTCTCTGTGCCTTTTGAAAAATGAGAAAATATGGAAACGTCCAAGTTCCTAAGTGTTATGACTTCTAAACTATAATGATCTTATTGCGGAAGCCAAACCACTTACGAGGAAGTTCCATATAGCTTTATTAGATTTTAGACAAATTATTATAGAGTAAATGTAGTGAAAAACAAATCAAAGACGGTTGAAGTGGGAAGATTTTAATTTTCATTTCTGATATGAACTCAGCGCTTTTACATTGCTCTTTGTGGTCAAACCATGTGATTCTCAAAATATAATGACATCACTTCATACAGTTCAAATTAATATTAGGTTTCATTTCAGCTTCACCTCCAACTTATAAACAAATCATATTCATGTCATATTGATATTCATTGATATATTTTTTTTTTAAGTATGTCCAAGGAAAAAAAGGAGGAAGATCAGATGTGATCATTGTTTAGAAGAATTCAAAAACTTTTCTAGATTGAGGATACACATTGCTAAGAATCATAAAGAAAACGAAACTGAGCAAATAGTTAATGATGAAATTGTATCACCAGTTTTACCTCAAAATGAAGTTGGAAATGAAGAAAATTCATACCTAAATTCATTAGATTTGGAAGACAGATTGAAACCTGAGGTCGATGAAGTGGTCAACCATGATAAAAACAAGTTCAGCTGTGATTTCTGTAAAGATATATTTCAAAGTGATACAGATTTGAATGAACATTTGAAGAGCAAACATAAAAATCAGAAACAATACAAATGTCCTGAATGTAACAGATTTTTCTCCTATGCTAAAACTTTTCAAATGCATGTACGAAGACACAAAAAGGGTGTATATAATTGTGAGGTAAGATAGATATATGCTTTCAGTTAAACCAATTTCCATTTCAATAAAATTAATCATAATGTTCATCAGAAATTGGATGGATTTATAGGCAGGGAAATCTTTTATCGCAAAATCATATGACAAAGACCTCAATTGTGAGGCATCATAATGATGGTTCTTTTTCCACCTGTTGATTTCTGAAATATTATAGAACTTCAAATTTTTTATAAAGATAATAAATTGCTTTTATTCCACTAAATTAACTCTGAGACAAAGTCTAGCTTAAATGCTACTCTATTGAACCAAAATTACAAAAATTAACATACCAAAGCAATAACAAAAAGGGAATGCTTCAAAATAACAATATTACCTTAATAAAGAGAAGGAAACTCAACTAAAAACTGTTTTAATAAATTTTACACATAATTTTCAGTGATTCAGGATGTGTTCTTTTAGACATTTATGGAAAAATAATCTGGGTACACCGAGCATATAAAGGCATTGTCAGATAGATGGATTATTCAATTAAAATTTCAGCAAGTTGCCATAACTTTGGTAAAAGCTACTGTGTTTACCTGAAGTCACATCTTGATGACGAGATATTGTTGATGATGGAGCTCGTGTTGAATGATTGTTTGGGCTATTACTATCATCTATTGTGGATGTAATGTTTTCCGACGTTTCGATAGACATCTTCTATCTTTATCAAGGAGGAAAAGTAAAAAACCTTTTGAAAATGATCAATTTTCAAGAAAGTCAATATTGACAGAAGTCATGAAACAAAATGAACGATGTTATATACTCATCTGTGATATGATGATCTTTTTAAGTTGGATCGAACTATCGGCGTCCAAACTTCTGGCAGATCTATAGATG
Source organism: Micraspis discolor (assembly GCA_030674115.1). NCBI lineage: Eukaryota > Metazoa > Arthropoda > Insecta > Coleoptera > Coccinellidae > Micraspis > Micraspis discolor. Next base: position 623,122 of record JARTUT010002190.1, on the reverse strand, counting down.
GAGCACTTATGGAATCAGGTGTTATTTTCATAAATGCTGCTTCTTTGATTTTTCTTCTTGCAAGTTTTTCTTCTTTGGATATTATTGATGCTTCATCCCACATTATACGATGATTCTCATCTACAGCATGTTGGATCAACTTGGATTTGTCGCTGTCTAGTACTCGTAGAAGCTTCTGATGTTCTTTTATTCGTACATTCAGAGAGCGTTTAGTTTCTCCGATGTAAGATCTTCCGCACTCGCAAGGTAATTCATATATGCAGTTCTTTGTCCTTTGTGCCTCATTATTAGGCTTAACTTTTGTAAGTTTAGCTCTGATAGTGTCTTGAGTTTTGAATGCAGTCGTTATGTTGTATCTATTTCCAATTCTTCTCATTTATGAAAATAATACCTGATTCCATAAGTGCTCCATCTATAGATCTGCCAGAAGTTTGGACGCCGATAGTTCGATCCAACTTAAAAAGATCATCATATCACAGATGAGTATATAACATCGTTCATTTTCTTTCACGACTTCTGTCAATATTGACTTTTTTGAAAATTAATAATTTTCAAAAGGTTTTTTATTTTTCCTCCTTGATGAAGATAGATGTCTATCCAAACGTCGGAAAACATTACATCCACAATAAATGATGGTAATAGCCCAAACAATCATTGAAGTCACATGCTCTCAGTTATAAATTACAGTTTCTTATTTGAAATTTTTCCTTGATTGTCCAACTTGGTATACTGTTTGCTCGAGTAACACCCTCTTTCCATAGGAAGAATAGTTTGGAAACTTGATTTTTATATCAAGTGATTATTTGGGTTATTTCCATGTATCGATATTCATTGTAGTAACGCAACGTTTCGATAGACATACTTTATAGATTTCACTTTTTTTTTAAGCTAATTTATGGCCTGAATCTACCTAAAGTTCATCATCCAAATTTGCTCTTCATCAACTAGAGTTTGGATATATTTTGGTTGTCCACCTTCATTTCTCTTCTCATAAACACTGTAAATTCAAGGTGAAAATTATTATAATGCTATTGGCAGAATACTGAATGAAGATGTTCGAAATATTTTTTCTTCAGAAAAATCGAAAAAATGTCCCCTCAACCATTTTTCTTTATGAATCCCAAATCTCAAAAACTCAATTACACATTTATTACTTGAGTATTGTTGAAATAGTCATTAAATAAGCTATCTAATGATTCCTAATATACTTGATGTGCCATATTAAATAAAGTAGTTGTTGGCCTCCGGAATTTGTAGACAACTAAAAGTATAGGTTAAAAGGTTACTGCCTCAAACCCAAATCGTAAATTTTCAGCTCCATAGTTTTCCATAAACGTCTAATAGGCTAGCCATGTAAAGTGTTAAATTTTGTTTATGATTTGTTCCTATTGATTTCCATACTACGACCATAACTATATTATGATAATAAATAGTAAATTTTCGCATGTGTGAACACATATACAGAGTGCGGCAAAAGTAAGTTTACACGGTCTCACGCATGCGCGTATTCTCGGCCAGAACGGAAGGAGGCAGCTGAAACGTAGCGAGTTGAGTTGTCCGCATGTAGTAGTGTTGTTGTGTACGTTTACAATGCGTTCGTTGCCAGGGCAGCGCGTGTAAAGTACATGAAAGAAGAACGTGTTTGTTTTCTCACTTATTTCCTAAAACTTGACGGACATTATGCTGAAATTCTCGAAGAATTTCGCCAGCGCTTTCCAAATAAGTAAGTTCCCACCAGACAAATGGTGCATAAACTGTATATTAAATTCGTAAGGCTCCGTAGTCGACGCGCCGCGTTGAGGCAGCCCTCTGTGTGTTGAAGAGGGGGAACAATTCGAACATAAAATGTGAGGCCACAAGTAATTATTGATGTTATATTTTCTCGAAAATAAATTTATTTGCAATTATTTTTGCTTTTTTCCTAATATGCAAAACGATAAACTGACTTTTGCTGCACTCTGTATATAATTTCATACTTTATTTATGCCTTGCAGTAGATGAATAATTAACCACCAAACTGTTACTTTAGGATTGAGGTCTACATTTGTTCTTTTATTGAAATCTGAAAATATCCGGTATGGTTTACACCAATTTGTTTAAATCTACTGGTATCTCAACCTCGCCCTTATATCCATTGTGGGGAATTTTCTCCAAAAAGGTTTTATAATCATCTGGTAGTTTAGACTCTTTAGCTCCTTCCAAAATAGTCTTTAAATATATATAGGAAGGTTGTCTATCTCTTGGTAAATCTTCAATTTTCTCCACTGCCTCAGGATTGTTTGTTTGAATATATACTCTACAAGATTTTGTTTCGCCAGAGGGAGTTTCGACATCTACTGTAAGAGGAAGATAGTCTTTTGGTGCACCTTCCTGTTTATCTAGATAAAAAAATTGAAGTATTTTAATTTTATTTTAACACATTAAAACCAAACTCATTCATGTTGATCAATTAGATAGAATAAAAGTACAGCCCATCTGTCTTAAAATAGATAGTTTCACTAAAAACTCCAGACCGGGAGAAAGTTGTTATATGTTTCGAAGATTAATGCAATTAAGCTACCCTGGAGATGGGCACACCTACCACTATGGTGTGTTTTTTGGAAAACCCAAAAGAATTTGGAAAAAAAAATAGAAATGCATTTGTTGAATCTGCTCAGCACTGAATAAACAAGTGGAATTTTTCCGAAAGCTGTTGAAATGATGACCATTCCAAATAAAATTAACCAATAATTCGAATACCTTTCAAAATAAAGAGTCTTGAGTTGTATCAATTGTTTTTCTCATGAATTTTAATGAAATAATGGTCTGAAATTCAAAAAAGGTTAAAAGAAGTGTGAAATTTTCCACTACATATGTAATGAAGAAATGAAAGTAGCCACAAATCCAAGACTTTTTCGATACTTGTCTAAAACATAATTTCTAAGATGTCTAAAATTTGTTTTTCTACATCTTACCTGTATCTCATCGAGCCATCGCCTGCTCACGAATCACGAGTGTAATAGAGGATATCCGAATAACTACGAAAAACTGTTACCTGCTCGGTTTTCCAGTTATATTTTTAAATTCGTGAAGAGATTATTAACATGCTCACCAGCAAAGATCTCGAGTACCTGATAGAAAGTAAAGAGAAGTGGTGCTGTTCTGCCTGCACCTCTGGCGAACGCCTGCTACGCAGCAACTCAGCCCGATCCGTGTCACCATCATTAACCACCTCACAACCTTCTCGGTCGGAATCCACAGATACAGTCTTAACTTTGAAACATTTCAACTTACTCATGGATCAAATGCGCACTATGACTGCCAGCCTGGAGCGCGTAGAGAAGAGACAAGACGATCTGCTGTCCCGACTTGACAGTTGCGCTGCGGCCATAGACAGTCACTCCGTAACCCTAGCCTCCCATCAATCAGAGATTGAGAACTGCAAAATCGACATCCAGTCTATAAGGCACGCCCAGTCCACTATGTGTAATAATATCTCATACACCTTCTCAAATCCTGAAATTGTTCAGGCGATTCTAAGGAACAAAGCAGCCCTCTTAGGTAATCCTATTTACCGTTCCATTAAAATCCAGGACGACAAAACCAAGGAACAACTATCCAGACTTACATCTTTGAGGTCGGAACTGAAAGAGAGGTTAGCTACTGGCGAGAAAGATCTCACCATCAAGTACATTAAGGGCAATCCAACTATTGTCAGTACTTCGTCCCAGTCTCGCAATACTATTCCAAAAACTGAATAACCTTCATACCTGGTCCGTTTTCTATACTAATATCAATCTCTAATGTCTAAACATGCCGAACTACTCGCTTTCGTACAGCTGCATAATCCATATCTAATTTTCATTGCTGAATCTTGGCTACACCGTCAATTCCGAATTCTGCTTTTCATATCCCCGACTATACAGTCTATAGAAGTGATAGTCGCGACACACCAGGATACAGAGGTGTATGCATATTTGTTCTATTTGAAAAGGTAAGGGAATTCGGAAATTTTTCCTTGAATTCGCACACCAGGTTATTCTAATTTTTTAATAAATATTTGCATCAAATTATGCCTATCACTTCAGCTTAAAAATGAATATTAATAGTTGAGTTTTTTACAAAATCAATTATTTGCGACATAGAAATAAAAATTTTCCAAAAAGTTCAAAAATTGTCACGTCTCCTTATCACAGATTTGCGAACCATGGTTTATTAGATTTAATTGGAGCCACATTGCATGTAGTATATTCCCGTTGTAGAATCACATCGAATTACCAAACACTCTGTGTATTCCACTTATTATAGATACTTAGGATATGTGCATTTTTCAATGGTTTTTATTCCCATCAGTCTATACGAAATTCATCATTTTGCTTTGAATCCATCGTTTTTAAATATCACAAAAATAACGTCACTTAATCTTCTGTAACTCGATAAATAATTAACGAAATTAATTGACAGAACCTTTTGGAGGTTGGCACTTTCAAAAATCATATAGAAACTTTGTTAGTGATGCCATCTGGTAGTAAGCCCCGGAAATTATTGACCTATCTTTGAATAAAAAAACATATGTTCAAGAAATATGAAGTTACACCACTTTTTCTCAGAACGAACAATATTTTTTTTCGTACTTCCGGGCCTAAAGTGACAACTTCACTCCCTTGTGACAGGTACTAAAGTGTCACATTTAATCCCTCCGGGATTAAATATTGACGAAATTCCCGGAACGATTATCACAAACAAACGAATTTAAGGGATATTTTATTGAAAAATACAATTAATTAGAATGGTAATTAACGTTAATATTCAAATTAATATTGTGACAGTTCGTCATATTGACCAGTCTTTCCTGGGTTAATGCAGCAGGTAACTGACGAGTAACAGATAGGTCCTTATCATATTGAACTGGTGTTTGTTTCGAAGATCCTGCGGAAACAGGAAGCGAGAATAAGGACTGTGGCATAACTATAGTGGACGAATCGGCGACTTGACCAAATATTTGATCTGAAATTTTTTGTTTATTTTTAATAGACGATTCAATATATCCCTCGGCCACGTTGGAGGATTTCCATCCTCCATGTCCCGTATAAGACGTCGCATTTTCTAATTTCAAGAAAGCTGCTATTTGCCGTGGAAATGTACCAAACATGCTTTTTCCTACTACTCACGTAGTACATTCTTTGTTGATGTATTGAACAAAAAATTTTGAATGAGGTGTCCCTGTCTTTCGCAATGCCACATATTTTCGAAATATCGCCACAAAACTGATGGCACTGTTTTCTGAATTTTTGATCACAAAATTTCGGTCAATTTTATTTTTGGTGTTTCTAATCGCAATTAGGAAGGAATCGCCCAAATCTCTCACATCGTCGATTTCTAAATCAACCAACTCTTTTCCACGACAAGCTCCCGCAACGCCCAAAATAAGTACAACCTACAAAAAAATTGATTTCTTAAAATTTCTGAATATAAACACATTTCCAAATTTACCTTAAGCATTAAATATTTATCATCCGGAGCCTCCCGTAAGAACTGATCTACCTGCTCAGACGTGAGAATTCTTGACTTCTTTGGCTTAAATCCCTCATTTCTTCTCTTCAAAAAAGCTAATAATTTTGGAAATTTACTTATATCAATATCTTCTCTAATGTTAATAACTGATTTCAGCATTGAGTAATGTGCCCAGAGAGTTGAGGCACAAACCGCTTTTGATTTATCATTGAAGTAGACTAACAGCGCATTTTCAGTAGGTTGTCTCACATTTTTTAAGCGGCACCACTTTTTAAAAGCATCGTACTGCTGCTCGTATAGTTTTCTAGATTTCGGTGGTAACAATTCTTCACCTACTTCGGCTACTTGACACTAGTAATGACAATGTTTCTAAATTATAATTGTCACAACGCAATGTTACTATGGTAACTTATTTTAAAGACAGTTTATTAAATGAGTTGAAGAGAGAAAAAACTTATTGAAATTATTGAAATAATTAATAAAATCATACCGGAAGTACGAAAAGTATCGTATATACCTTGCGACTGAAGTACATTTAATCTTGAAGGTAAAGTTTATGACCCGACCGCAGGGAGGACCATAATAATCTCTCTTCAACTCATTTAATAAACTGTCTTTAAAATAAGTTAAGTCCCGCGATATATAATATACTATTATTTTAACCTGATAAAAGTTAAGTGTTGAAAATATTTTCTCTATGTGTTTGTTCTAGAATCTGTGGTTAAAATTTATGGCATATTCATCTCATGTAACATTTTCAAGTGATACATAAAATTCACACTGTTTATATTATATTTTCGATCATAAAGAATATAAATCGGGAAAAATATGTATTACATACCAAGAGTTTCCATATGTTCCTTATTTAAAGTCCAAAGGGCTCCCCAGACGTAATCTCCATCTTTCTTGATAATTGTGGCTACAGCTCCTTTCCATTTGCTAGAATATGTGTTGAAGTCCAACCTGTAATTCTTGAGTTTTGCAATTCCTTCCCTCCTAGCACTGGGATTTCTTATGTGGATCCTTTGTTGTAACAAATTGCTGCCATAGGCGAAGTAAAGAAAACTTTCGTCGGCTTTTGACATACTCAAAATTAATGGATATTCTAAAAGTACTAGAAAATGCAGCATGCGGAGCAAAGGTCTAACGAGTTTCCTTTTTATATTTGACATGCGAAGATATTTTTCTCGGCGATTCTGCAATTATCATTGTTCTTGATACTTATGATATTTTTCACCACAATATTTCCTGTTGACATTTATTTTGACTGATTTTTTTGTGGTTGTTTGCAATATGAATTGTTCAAAATTTTATGATACACAGTATCTTCTTGGACAATGTGGGTTGCCTCATTTTTATAATTTGATCAAATGAATATCATGAATTTGAGTTATCAGTCCAATAACAATGTTATCAGTCCAATAACAATGTGGTTTTACTATCTTATTCACTTGAAATATAATGGATGTTTCATTTCCACGAACATTTTCTGAAGTTCTTTTCATCCCCATAATTTTTGTACGCTTTCTTCGCTGACCGGCTTGGGGTTTTCCACAAGTGGCTGTCATTTAAGCATATACCAGAAGGTCCACCACAGACGCGGAGCTCATTCTGATGAAGTTTAGAAAATTATTTTGTCGTGAAAAATGATAGATCTTCAAAAACATAATACAAAATTATTTCCACACAAACAGATACGAGCCAATGGCGAAAAATTCAAAATATGGAGTTTCATTATGAAATCAATGATGAAATCAGTTATGCCAGCGATTCAGAGTGTTTTTTTTTCAGCCGGCATGGCCATTTGGAAAAGTACCTATCTGACCAATCTGCAATTGCATTCGAAGGAGATGAGCTAGATATCAATCATGCACAGAATACATTTATTGTCGGAATGTCTTAGTTAATTTCGTGGCATGAAGTATTCAGTTGGATATAACAAAGTGGTTATTTGCGTCAAAATTAGAAGAGATAATTGTGCAGGAATATTCAGAAAGAGGTTTTACATTTATTACCACTCAATACAGAATTTTTATAAACAAATGATAAACCAAATGATATCAAGATAATCACTAATTTTCTTTTGTTGAGAATAAAAATGAGATACGAACGTTAGATTAGAAACTTGCTTTCTCCAAGAGTATTTGAATTCAAGTTTTATACTCATTAGGACCTGACAATAAGTTTAGTTCATCTTTTGTGCAGTTGTCTGCACTGTTTCATTTTATGTATAATAATATCTATATGTTCAACTTGATAATGAATAAATAATATCTATTTATCTTCAAAAATTATTCATTTTCAGATTTGCCAGAAAACATTCAATCATGCAAGTAGTCTGATTTATCACCGCAATGCTGATCATAATGCTAAAAGGTTTGTGTGTAACAAATGTAACAAGACATTCAAACATCGACAGCTGCTGTATAGACACCAGTTGGTTCACTCTGAAGATAGGCCTTTCAAGTGCACTCTATGCTCCTCAGCATTCAAAACAAAAACAAACCTCATGAGTCACAATTCCATTCATACAGGGGAAAAGAACTTTGTCTGTTCGGAATGTGGACAGAGTTTTACTCACAAAACTTCACTAAATTTACATATCAGATGGCATCTTGGCCATAAACCTTTTAGTTGTGAGACATGTAAAAAGAGTTTCACGCAAAAAGGTAATCTTACGGAACATATGAGAACACACACAGGTGAGTCAAATTTGAAAAAAATTGTCAGGAAATCATTTTGGCTTTTTGTGCCAACTGTATAGAAAATGATCGGTGGGATGTCCTGTTCATTTCATCTTTGATTAAAATTTGTTATTAAGAGTGGTGCAACACTAATGCAGGAGATTAATTAGAAATAAAAAAAGGTTTTCAGAAGATAATTCAAATATTTTAATTGCCATAGTAAGAAGTATGATATTTATATGTAAAACAAAATATCGGCAAATGCTATCCATTTTTGGAACGGATTGAGGTGGAGTTTTCATATATTTAATTTGAAAATTAGGTTTGCTCCTTTTTTTTTAATTTCATTGTGACTGTTGTTTTTGTATGACACGGTTCTAGAGTCCAGGAATAGATTTTAGAAAAGTGTGCAAAAGCTTCATTTTCTAAAAATATTCTGTTATACTATTTTTACAGGTGAGAAGCCTTTCTGTTGTGAAATCTGTGGCCGTAGCTTCGCCACCTCCTCCCAACTCAAGCTACACACTAAACGGCATACAGGAGAGCGCCCTTGGAAATGTGAATATTGCCCAAAATCGTTTATGCACAAGGACATTTGGAAAGAACACTGCAGAAGGCATCTGAATGAGCGGCCATACAAGTGTGAATTATGTAATAAGGCTTTTACTGCTATGTACTGCTTAAAAAAACATATGAGGTTTCATACTGGTGAGAAACCTCACAAATGTGAAGTTTGCTCTAAAAGTAAGTACTCCTTAATCATTTGTTGTTTTTGGCGCTCTTGTTCACCCGAACAGAGTGCCTATCATTTTGCCCGAATGTCTGTAATTTTGGAATATCGAGCCGAAAATGGTCTCAATCGATTGGGTTCGACTCCCTGATGAAGAATTCGTGGCGAAAGTTGAGTCTGTCCGGCCGGCCGGCCGTATCCTCTCTAGCATCCAAAAGGAATCAGCTAGAGTTTTCATATTTTCAGAATAGGTTAATTGTCCAAATATCTTGGTCAAGTTCGTTATTGGGCCAAATCCGTTGGATGGTTCAGTAGTTATGAGCATCTGAAATTTTATTTCCTCAATAACTACTAGAATATCCATCCGATCAATTTGATAATTAGAATGTTATTGAGGGAGGCTGAAACAAAACGGCCTGCAAAATTTCGCAGAAATCGTCAGGCTAGAAAATTTTTAAAAAATTCCCAAAAAAAAAATTTTCAATACTCAATATCTCCTAAGACCTCATTTAGATTTAAATAAAAATCCGTATATATATTGAGGTTACCGATATCTTACTCATCCTCAAATTTCATTGTCGTAGCTTTCCCCCTTCTGAAGATATGATCATTTTTTTCATTTACTCAAGAGAAAAATAGAAATGTCATGAAGTCCGAGCTTTGTCATTGAAAGATTTGCCATCACAGATCGATATTCGTTTGACAACTTGCGGACCTAGATATCAGTGTCAGAGTGTCAGTTGGCGTAATATCAAAATTTTCATAGAATTCATAGAGGTAGAATTCGATGTCGATGACGTTGTCAAAATTCAGAAAAGCACAGTCGTAATATTAATCAAAAAATTTTTTATCATAGAGAAAGAATTTGATGGCGTTGTCAAAACTCAGTAAAGCAATGACGTAAGTTTTTAGGAGAAGCAAAGAACAAAATTTGGTGAAAATTATGAGTAGTTATTTTCAAATTGAGATAAAGGTTTGTTTATTCATTAGGCTTTCATATTTGCATCACATTGTCCCATAGTACGGAAAAAGACTATTGTTCATCCGATCGGAGAGCTTATAGATTTGTTAAGGTTTGAATATTTACTCGCAGGTAGCTCAACAAGAGCGCCAAAGCAATCTGACCTCACGTCAGTGCTTTCTAAATTTTTTTTTTAATTATAATTTTATGAAAATAGAACATGCCGGTTCCAAAAATAACCTTGTATGACTAATTAATTGAATGAGTAAGACATAAATTTGAAATACTGTTGAAAGTGTATGCATTGAACCCTACATGTCAAGATGAAAATGAACTCAGTATCGAACAAATTCTAGTTAGATGAGCATTCATCAACAATTCAAACAAATTAACAATGATTGATATGGGACAAAACCAATTTTAGATAAGACGGGTTACATTGATATTCTTTCTCACAGCGAATTCATTTTTAGTTTGATTGAATCCATTATTGTTTTATACTAAAATGTATGGCTTTATTTCACATTTTATATAAATTTTTGTGAGTTCCTTAGAACTGTTAGTGCTCAGAATATTTATTTTTATTCACAGGTTTCTCTGATATCTCGAACTTGTCCAAACATAGGAGAACTCATGAATCATTCTCTAATGAGAACCAGAGTATACCTTTACTAAATACCGAAGCCAACAATTTACTTTATGTCTATTATCAAACACCTAAAGATGAAAACATCGAAGTGCCTTTGGTTGATTTAGCGCAGTCTCAATCAGAAGTAGTTATCAATAATGATCAAGATGACCTCAATTTTAAAGAAGACTGTATGCAGATTCAACAACTCATTGATCAAGAAGGAAATCCTCTAAGTTTGAATACTCAGGATGGACAGCAAATAAATGTTGTAACAAGTATAACAAATGGACAGGAAAAGTTACAAGGGTTATTACCTGATGGTACATTAGTAGCATTAGATCTACAGGATTCCAAAATTGAGACTATGAATGTAAGTTATGATATACCAATATTAAAGAGAATATATTACAAGATATAGTAAAAGAAAATGCAGTCCAATCGGGCACTACTAGATGGTGTCAAAGATGAGATTTCATACTCAAGACATTGTCTCATAATTTTATGATTTCTTGATTCATTTTTCTGTGTGCATGCTTCTTTGTTCGAAACACAAATAGAAAATACGTTATATTTTAGTTTTCTTTTTTGATAAAGGCGATAATGGAAGCGAAGCGGCTAAGAATCTACATTGTTTATAGTCCTGATATTCTTACAGCCAATAACACGTGACTCGGTTTCATATATTCCATTCCTGCAATATGCCTATGTCATAAAAATCATGGATATTATCTTCAATGTTATTCAATCGAATTACAAGTTTCAAATCAATAGGATAGATATTCTAGGAGTAATTGAGGAAACCAAATTTCAGATTCTCATAAGTGCTAATTTTGTCTACAGATTGAGCCTAATAATGAACTTGGCTGAGATATTTTAACAATTACCCTCTTTTGAAAATATGAAAAATATTTTATATTTTTCATATTTTTTTGAAATAAAGAAAATATGATCTTGCTCATCCTCATGGGAAGATAGACCAGTCAAACTCACTCAACTTTATCCTCGGATTCATCAGGAAGTCGAACCCAATAAATTGAACCCATTTGCAGCTCTATATTCAAAAATAACAGATATTGGGCCAAAACGATAGCACACTGTTTCACAAACGCGAAAAAACAAAGTTTCCAAAACGTCATTAGAATAATTCCGCCTAATAATTTACTTAACATTCAAATATACAATTTTTTCTTCATCTAGTTTGCTTAGTAGAGGTGTGATTATTTATATTTAATCAGAGAATTAAATTTTACCTCAAGTATTCAAGTATGCCTGATCAATAGGTTGGTGACCATATTTGTTGAAAAATTGTAGATGTCAGACTATTTCCGAAACAAACATTGTGCATTGCATTTTGTGGTTTCTTTGTTATAGTAATTTTGCTTTTGCTTGTTACAGAGACTCGTGGACCATGTCGAGGAAGAGGCAAGCGTCTCTCATTTACTTCTGGATGGAAATATGACATTTTTGAGTGATAATATTGATAAGACTGGTAGCGATCTCCTTGTTTCAGACCAATCAAACATATGTTTTGTTACATATGATCCTAATACTCCAAGTATAGAATAAGGGTTGAAGTAGTTTTATTAATATTTTACCTAGTTTGAGTTACCTTGTAAATACATTTTCAAAAAGTTAATACATGTATGGATATTTTGAAACTTTTTTTTGAATGAACAAAAATAGTTAAGTAATTATTTCTCATTACACAAACTTCAAACCCTGTACAATAAGAAATTTTTTATTTGTTTATCAAATTTTTAAGGAATTGTACATAATTAATTGTGATTAATCTTCATCCTCAATTTTATTTTCGAAATAAATAGATACATTTACTGATTCATCATTAAAAATTTTTTTATTCCTGAATTTCTTGGAACCGTTATAAGTAATGTATATTTTTGTGAAATACCTATAATTTGTTGCTTCTCCAAAATATTTTTGAGATTGAATCGAATTGTGACTATAACCCAAAATGAATAATGGAGATCGCCTAACTGTACAGATGCCATTGCTGTAACAGTTGATTCATTCATTCGGCATCTGTGCTGTTTATCACATAGAATATGAAACAACCTCTTAAACCAGGAAATATGCCCTCAAGGATAATTTCAAATACTTTATAGTCTAAGATCAGGCTGCAGAGTTAGTACATTTATCATGTGTTTACTAAGATCCGAATTTTTACGCAAATGTAAGATTAGGAGAGTATATATTTGCTAAGGTGACTATTAAAATGTGGCCGCTAATATTTTTAATGAAATTATTGCTAATTGATTTTTCGAAAAAAATTTCATTCACTTGTTTTTTTAAAGAAATTTCGTCCACTTCACGGCAATATAAATATAAAGACTGCCGCTGCGCACTTGTCTGCGCAGCCAGGTGTAAACAGGTATGATTTTGATACATTTTTACGTTTAGAACGTACATTTAATATTTACAAATCAACTTGAAGCTAATTTTTTCGTGTTTGTTATGATATTTGGTTGCTTAGTTAAATCTGGCAGCAAATAATTATTGCTGGCTGTTAAAGATAACATATATTTAATATGGAGTGAAAGAGAGCTAGCGCGTAATAACACTAGTCAGACGAGCATAGCGATTACAAGCTGTACGACACTTTAAGCCATTGCGCATGCGTCCAACCAAATACAGAAATCGAGTCACTGAAGGATATTGCTCTTTCTCCATTTTTCAAAATAACACGGTTATTTTATATAAGTTGTTTACTATGAAATGTTGGCAAATCAAACTCACTCGATTAACTAGTGGGAAATTTTGACAGACGTCTTTTGAAAGATGGCACCAATAGAAGGTATACAATTTTTTTTACCTACAGTTCCCTCTGCTGCCAAACGCAGGCACTTATCAATCCAACCGCGTACACTGGGCCCCTAGGTTGTCGCTTATTCTGGCTAATGTTTATCCGACTCAGGTTGTCATGGAAGACAAAAATCTATAAAATATGAACTGGCCTAAAAGTTTTCCTTACCTACAAGTTTATTTTCTAAATTAAAATGTATAAAAGGATTCACTGATGTGATCTTTGAATAGGGGTTGTTTTCAATGCAATACAAAAAAAGTCAAATTACATTAAGTTTTATTATATCAAATTAAAAATCAAGGGTATAAAATGTTGGTAATAAAAAAATTTATATGCTTCTCCCACTTGTCACTCCTAAAATTCTTTGGTGGTATTTTGATTTTGTTTCGTACAAATCGAAAAAATGATTTGAATCAACAATAAAAACAACAGTACTGAAAATACTCTTCAGTTTATCACAAACTTCATCAAACGAAAAGATGTTGATAGCATCAAAATTGCATTTATCCAATATGAAAAGCCTATAAAAATCTAAATAGCAAATTTAATGTTGCAAACAGAATACCTATAGGGTTACTAATTCATATTTTTTACTCATGCATTACATCATGAATTATAAATATCTCAATAAATATACGATGTATAGTATGCGTACATATCATTTGTACACTTATTGTCTGAAAATAAATCACTTACTACAATGGTCAAAAGTTTTTTTCATCATATATGAATGATTACAATAAATGTCAATTTTGAATTTTTCAGATGAAATATCAATAAAAAATGTATATTATATGTTATGTATTGTGTTATTTCACAAATGATATATTTATTCTAATGTTATTTTCATGGTGTTATTTGACATTCTTAGTTTCAAATACTTACAACGAAATATGATTATTTTTACAAAACATTTACGTTTTCATACACATTGCAATTATAAGAAAGGGTTGAGTTCTGTCTAGATTATTTAGAAAGGGGTATTCACGATGCTCAATATTTTAAAAAAATAAAAAGAATTGTATTAATGTAAATGTAATGTGAAGTGAATTTTTCTTGTTCAGTGTTGATTTCGATGTAAGTTAATACGTTCTTAGAGATCTTTTACTATTTCTGTTTGCATAATTGGATTGTTGATAAACATCGTGTATTGAATTTTTCAATAAATTCGGAAATAGATGAAACAAATAAAATTTCGAATCTTACACTAAGTTATAGTATTCTCGTCCTATAAATCATAAAAAATTTAAGTCATATAAACTTATTCCACATACCTAGGCCTATTTATTTTTCAATTCTACTACTGAAAATACTGTGTTACAGATCTTCCAAATTCAAAAACTTATGTAACGTTAAAGGTATAGATAACTGAGATAAATCTGCAGGCTTGCAAGCCCTTCTTACATGAATTCTACACCATTCCTTCAAGGAAAAAGGCTTACATAGAAAGTCATGCAAATACTTTTCTTTTGCATTCATATCTTCTAGTGCTCTCGGATACCCTTTTCCAAAGACATAATTCTCAAGATTGAAACCAGCATGCATAAGGTATTTTATCGGCTCTGTACCTTCTGAATGTCTTATACAAGATGACAAGTAATCAAGCCTAACAACTTTGTACCTACGATTTACATCCATAATTTTCGTCAAATGGCAGGCACCAGCGTCATTCTTATGCATGAAGGCATAATATAGGGCATCATAGCCGAAGTTGCATTTTGTGTAGACATCTGCTCCATACTTGAGTAACATATCTATAAATGGTTCGATTATGCCCTTTTCGTGAATGTAGAACATGCTTATATGTAGGGAAGTTGTACCAGAATGTCCATTTGTTGTGTTTGGACTTGCACCTGAAAAATTAAAAGTGCAATGGACAATGGAACGATAGTGTCCATTTTCTAATAAATCAAAGTCTAACTATGATATAGTCATAATCATTGTCAAGGTTCAATTCTGAAAAGTCGATTTATTATCGAATATCGAAACGTGATTTCAATACCCCATAATCCAAATTCTCCCTAGTCAGTAGCTGTGACCGTAGAAATAAAAATCCAAAAGAAGCCCAACTCCCAAGAAGCCCATAATAGCAGTACGCTGTACCGACGTTACCAGTTCCATGTTAACTCTTCTAGAAGCCCGTAGGTACCATTATTCATGGTTGTATATGTACAAATATTCATTCCTCATTTTCTATATTGATAAAAATCAACTTTGAAGAGCTATCACATAGAATAGAATAGAATAGTAATTTATTTTTCATATCATCAACAAATATTACATCAAAGAAAAGAAAACAGGCCAATAAAAACTTACAAAATATCAAAAGAAAATATATATCAAGAATACAACCATTAAATGAAAGCAACTGGACCTGTGTCATAGATCGACAATACATTTCAAATTCCTCAATAGTGTAGGGCTCAATTTTCAAAATAATCTTATAAATTTCTCGCTTAAAGGTTTTTCCATCAAATAAAGTTTGCACATGTCTTGGTAGCATGTTGAAAATTTTTATGGCCATATACGTACAACTTTTCTTGACTAAACTCAAATTATGCACTGGATAAAAGTAACGAAATGTTTGCCTTGTATTATTCCGATTTTGATGCTGGGTGAAGTAAGACTTGTGCTTATGTAAAAATAAAAGGATTTTGTATAAAAACAATCCGTAAACAGTTAAAATATTATTCTGTCTAAACACTCCTCTACAGGACTGTCTCCATCCCAATTTGAAAATAACTCTTATTGCCCACTTTTGAATGATAAAAACATGTTGTACAGACGAAGATCCTCCCCAGAAAGCTAATCCATAACTCACAAGTGATTGAAAATTAGAATAATACACCGACTTGAGAATTTCCTGATCCACATTATCCCTCAGTATCCTTAACATAAAAACTACAGAACTTAACTTTCCTATAACATAGTCAATATGCACTTTCCACTTCATGAAACAATCTATAAACAATCCCAGAAATTTTACTGTTTCAGAAAATTTCTTAATCTGATCACCATAACTAAAATCAGAACATCGCAGGGATGAACCTGTGGTGAAAAGCATGACTTCGATTTTGTCAGTATTCAATATCAACGCGTTTTCGATACACCATTCATTCACCTTCTTTATAAACATGCACAAGTCAGACTGCAGGTTGGTCATTTGATCAGAAATGGTAATTAAATTCTTTCATCAGCATAGTCCAATGGTACTACCCTTGTATTATTCATTATAGGGACTGGATCATTGATGTAAATAATGAAAAGAAGGGGGCCTAAAATGCTGCCCTGTATTATACCTAGTTTGATTATTCTCTCATCGGACATATATTGCACATCATTTATCTGTATAAGAACTCTCTGCTTCCTGTCTTGAAGGTAACTTTTGAAAAGATCAAGTTGACAACCTCTAATAACAAGCTTTTCAAGCTTCATCAGCAATAGTTCATGTACTACACAGTCAAGCGCCTTGGACAGATCCAGGAAAAGTCCAATGGGGATATCGCCCTGGTCTAATGCATTCAGAACTGTCTGTGTAAGCTCGTAGATTGCCGTTTCCATATTTCGACCTGGTAAGAAGCCGTATTGACTGGGGTTCAAAAGTTTGAATTTGCTGAGATAGTCCAACAGTCGACAGGCAAGTATCTTTTCGAAAATTTTGGAAACGGATGTAAGCAGACTGATAAGCCTATAGTTATTGAAGTTCTCAGGATCATCTTTTTTATGTAAAGGCTTAACTACCGCTATCTTAAATTCGTCTGGAAATATTCCTGTTGTAAATGATTTATTTAAGATTACACATAATGGTTTCACACTATTATCTATACAACTCTTTATCACTGATATTGGTATTTGATCATGTCCAAAAGATGAACCATTTTTCATCTTTCTAACCACTGCAATAACTTCGGATTCCTCAACATCAAAAATAAAAAATGACTTGTGGAATCCTTGTGTCTTAATGTGATTGCTTGATATTCGAAAATCCTTAGTAAGGTCTTTTGCAATCTCTACAAAGTGAGCATTGAAATCATTAGCCATATCAGTGGGCTCACCAATATGGAAATATTCATTTGGTTCTTTTCTTTTTTTCCTGTTAAATTATTTACAATTTTCCAAACTGTTTTTGACTTATTGGAGGAATTAACTATTTTCTCGTTATAGAATTTGTGTTTGTGACGAATGATTGCTTCATCATAAAGGTGTTTGATTTTTTTGTATAAGTTCGAAAACTCTGGTTTTACACTAGAAACAATATAAACTCTATCAAGCAATGATTTTATTGACATTATTTCTGTATTTTCACGAAAATTGAATTTGTCTTTATTTTGTGCAGGAAATTCTACCAGTGGGAAGCTGGTCTCGAAATGGGATCTGAAAATTTTAGAAAATTCATTCCACATCTTGTTGGCATCAAAATTTGAAGTAGACGTGATGTTATTCCACATTTCCCAAGACAGATATTCATTGAAAATTGCCATTGTCTCGTTATTGACTCTTCTACATCTAACCTTTTCATGCTGCTGTAGTTGCAATGTTACAGGCAAAGTAAACTTCTGTGAGAAGTGATCAGACAAATCAGATTTCAATACTCGAGACTCACCCTCTTCAATATTGGTTATTATGTTATCTAGACAGGAAGCAGAGTGTTCAGTAACTCTAGTTGGCTCCATTATAGTTGCAATTGCACCAAAGCTTTCCACCAAATTCATAAAATCTTCTTTTGGTTTGGAATCCGTCATCAGATCAACATTAAAGTCACCCGCCAGTATGAAATGTACGTTTTCAACAAGGCATTTACCACATATATTGGTTACTGCATTAGTTAATGAACTAAAATATAATTAATTATTCATTCCTCAATTTCTATACTGAAAAGAGAGCTCTCTGACACTGACTTTTAATTTTTTCATCAGTGTAGAAAGTGAGGAATGAATATTTGTACATATGTATATGAATACTGATACGTACGCGCTCCTAGAAGAGTTAACGTAGAATTGGCAACACCAGTACAGCGTCCTGCTAATACAGGCTTCTCAACTCCCATATTAATATCGTTGACAATGTTTTGAGCGCCCTCCAACGTTGTGGAGTGCGAACTAATTATCTGTGATTGTGTTCTATAATCCTAATGAACCTTCATTCGATTTAAAATACAAAAATCCTCTAGAGTTATAAGGTTTATTCTAAAATGAAAGTACAAAATACTTTCATTTTTGTAGTGAAGGCTGCGGATTATTTGTATTACCATAATTACAAATAAAAATTAAGGTTTTTTTTGACCTGTAGTGTTAATTCTGAATTGCATAAAATTTCAAGTGAAAGAACTCAAATATTATTCAAACAAAATGGGTGATATTTTCATTTAAACAGGGACATTTCAGTGAGGAATAATTGCGACATATCAGGGTTTTTGTTTGAGTAAACGTAAAAAAATATATATATAACACGTTTATTGCTACCTGCAATTAAATTAAACATGAAAAACGATGAAAGGGAGAATTGACAAAATATGAAGGTCTATCTGTTCTGTTTGACCAAATTTTACTCAAGAAGAAAAGTACGCCATCATTGTAGGAGATTTCAATCCTAATAGTCGTAAAAATCATATATACAAACATTTCTCAGAAACTCAGACTTTTTTTGGATTACCCACCACATTTGAGTGAGATGACAGTACAGTGGTGACCCTGTTGTGCGATATTTTGTTGATTTTTATTGAGACCATTTATGGCTTGGTTTTCAAAAATTACAGACATTTGGGCAGAATGATAGCACGCTGTTCTACTAGTTTGATGGACTAGAGCGAGTACACAATAACGTGGGAGAGAAAATTAATTATCCCTTCCAATTTGAAATGATGATCTCAACAGCAACTCAGAACGAGACTATAGTCATGCATTATTTATCTCAGATTAAATAAATAACTAAAAATTGCTGTTTACCTTTCTCCAAAAGATATTTAGCCATCTCAAAGTGCTTATATTCAATGGCATACATCAAAGGCGTTTTTCCTTTACCGTCCATTGTTTCTAATCTTGCACCACCATCAACCAAACTTTCTGCTATTTTAAATTGATTAAACATTGCTGCCCGATGAAGAAAAAATTCACTCTCACATATTCTAGCTCCATTTTGTATCAATATCTTTGTAACTTGTGAATTTTTAACATATATAGCTCTTTTGAGGGCTGTGAATCCTTGATCATCTTCATAATTCACTTTGACACCCCTTTTTACAAGTAATTCTACCGCGTCACATTGGTCATAAATGGTTGCAAGAATCAAGGTGCTCTGCCCTGAGAAATCTAAAGCGTTTATATCGCTTTTTGCTTCAAGAAGAAGTTCTATCATTTTTATAGAACCCTTTTCTGAAGCATTATGAAGTGGAGATTTGCCTTCGTTATCCCTGAGATCAACGGTTGCACCTAGTTTCAATAAAAGTTTTACTAGTTCTTTGTTCTCTTTTTCAACAGCTAAATGAAGTGGACTTTTTACACTGCGATCTACTTGGTTAGGGTTCAATTCTGTGAAATTTTTCAAAAGGTATTCTACCATATCTAACTGTTCTTCTAAAATTGCATAATGCAAGCAATTTCTACCATAATTATCTAATTGTGAAATTTTTCCTTTATCTTCTATTCCATAAGTAAATCTATAAAACTGGCATACTCCAGGATCAAGATTGCTTCTATAAAGGCATCCAGCATTTGAAGCATCTCTTCTAGGAAAATCAATATTAGAAACGGTTGTTCTCAAACGTTTGGGTGACCTTTGTTCCAAAAAAGAATCTTTTTGTTTAGTTCCAACGACTTCTAACACTGCTTTCAAATGACATAAATTCCTGGTTTTAACAGCTGCACATGCAATTGTAGTACCATTTTTGCAGATTTTATGAGCATCCATACCATCTGTAATAAATTAATAATCAGAGAAATTATTTGAACCTTGGAAACAATTGGGAATTTTATATTATCAATAATAGAATACTAGGAAGATAGAACCCTATGAACATGAAGGCGGCTTCTTTCAGTTTCCTTTTCATCCCGTATTTTCTTATGGTCCTCACACTACTCATATATATACATATAGTTTCAATCTTAATAGTCTTTAAATTTTTTATATTCAAATATTTTGTTTAAGGGTATAACGACTAATTATTTTCTAGGTAGGAGTGTTAGAGTAAACTCTTGATTCTACGCCAAGCTTTCAAGCATTTATTCAGCACTTCATCAGGGCTTCTGGAATACAAATATACAAATATAAAGGAACCAAAGAACATTTTAAAATAAAACTAAGTTTGTAATAGCTGTAACTTTTTTTAAAAATTTCAATAGGAGTGGAGATGTTTTCATACTTTCACATTTTTTTTTAATAAAAGGCCCTCATGTTAATTTTGTGGTGTTATCTGTAACAATAAATACGTTTTTTTTCAAACACACACCCATGTAGACTTAATACAATAAAAAAAAATGCATGTAAAAGCCCATGCAAAAAAAGTTATGGGGCTGCAAAGGGTACATTTAGGGTAATTTAGAAAAACCTAATAAAAAAATCATACCTCCGTAACTGTAATACTAAGGACCCAGGTTCCAAGACTGAAAAGATAGCAAATGACCCTACCAACGCCCCAAAAAAATTTGACGGTCCATGTGCCGAACACCCTGTATAATCTTTTGGCGTTTTCTGCTTGTTGCCCTGGTGCACACTAGTGCCGCACCGTTCGGGTGTGTCGTTTTTCGCATATCTTTTCTGTGCAAACTTTTACAGAGTCCCTGTTTCTTGCTTACGCCTGGATTGCTTTCAATGTGCACTCGGTGCACTTTTTTCGACACTGGCTATAGGAGGCGGTATGTCAATTTCAGTACAAATATGGCGGGAAATATTGAAAAGAACAATATTTACCTTTTGCTGTTTTTGGGGAGTTTTTAGAATTTCCATTTTTTATTGAAGATTAAAGTTTTTTGAATAATGAGAAAGCTGGAGGGATATATTGAATCAGAAGAATAAATATTCCGAAGAACGAATGATTTGTGCTACGTATGTAGTTTTATAAAATTCTTCAGAACTGTTTGGTTTTATATATTCATCAATGACAATTAATTTTTTATATTTATATTTTTTTAATTGCACAGTTCATTATTTCCTTACAAAACAATTGTAATAAAAAATTGATCTTTCTTTTATAGAACAAGCGTTGTTCAAAAGAGCGAAAAAAACATTGCCCTAGTTGAATTCAGCCCCAAAATCAAAAGATGGAAAGAAGAGAAAAATATTCATAAATAGATTCAAACTCATGAAATCTGAGTACATGGAGTGTCGATTTTGTTTTCAACTTGATTTGACCTGATTTCAGTTCCTATGATAACCTGTAAAGGTGCATGACGTCATTTGTTGCACTCAGTGCAGATCAACAGTGGTGAAGAAGAAAAGGCTATTATAGTTCAAGGTATCAAACAATATAGCATATGTATTTGGTAAAATGTTTCAGCAGAGATTGATGGGATAGCTTGGATTTTTCTGTATCTCCCAGAAGACTTAGCTTCTGGTCTTCACCGATTCTGACTTTTCATCTCACCAATTGAAGGGAGATCTGCGATATTCACATGGTATTTTATAAACGCAGTTATTAATGATTGAGATATTCGTTGCCAGGGTTCATTGTGACTTCTATTGATTGTATGCTATTCTCCCAGAGTACCTACTTAAATATCCCCTTCACATATTGTATGACAGAAGTTTTTATTCAGTTTTGTTCTGGATCATCGTAATTTGATTCTCACTTCTCTTGGTTCTGTGGCATTTTCTAGGAACATTCTGTAGTGGCAGGTCTTCACAACGGTGTGAAATATTATTAGGCTATAATTATGCATTTTAACCAATCTATCTGAAAATTTCTAATTGAGGGAATTGATAGTAGGTAGTTCTAATTGGGGTATGAAAGGTAAGTCGTGCCTATATAGAATAATTCAAAATATCACAAGAATTTTAAACAAAATTATTACCTTTATATAAAGCGAAAGCCTCTCTCCAATTATCCTCATTTCCTGAAACTAAAGCTTCCATAACAGCTTCATTTTCTTTTGAGCATTGCTGTTCAGTAACATATTGATAATCATAATACATAGTGAAGATATGTTTAAAGGCATAAACTTGTAACACAAATTTCCAGATATCCACCTGATAAATGCTATAATTGCATCATCACAGCGCAAAAGAAGTTGAGGAAACAAAACAAATCAAGGAGCTTCCATAACATAACATAACCATTTAAAATAAATGCTGTCAGTCTGTCAGGCAGGGTCAGGGTGGTAATGGCACTATTGGATATGGATATCTAGCATGATTCTTATCCAAATGAGATCTAGATTATGATGAAAAAAATTTAATCTTAAGACATTAATTCGAAAGTTTTGTTTGTTGCATTTAAACTACGGACAAAATCGGTTTTAGGTAATATTATTGATCCAATTTATATAACAAAATTCGAATTTCACATATATTCGGGAAAATTTTAGAGCAGGTGATAAAGTGAGTTAAAAATTTTTTGGATATACTAATTTCACACCCTGGCGAAGCATGGGCTTCGGAAATATTTCAGATCTGTAGAGTATAACGGAAAATATCATAATCTTAATTTTCAGATTTCAAATATATTTAGTCTTCCATATACATCTAATTGGCACACGATAGGTATATAATGAATAGTGAAATGCACTATCTCAAATAGACCAAAAACTTCTGCTACACTATATATTTTTCTTTTATTTTCAAGCCATCATTATTGCCAGAATAGTAAACC